>JAFEMH010002295.1:0-357108 GCA_022495995.1 Adenophora triphylla var. japonica | reverse complement strand
GGCTGCAGTGGTGGCTAGGATCCTCTGTTTTTCCCGAGGCAAAGACTCCTTCTCGCTGCTTCTTCTTATCCTGCTCAATCTCAAACTCTTCATAGCAAGGAAATGCAATCCTCATCGGGCCATTTCTACCGAATGAGCTTGCTAGTTTCTTTTGCCTTCTTGGCCTTGGCAATCAATGGAGGAATAGTTGCATCCTCCTCTTCTTCTTCTTCTTCAACCACTTCCATCCGTATGGGCCATCTCTTTCTTCCCCTCTTCCTTTGGCTTTTCTCGGGCTTGGGCTCACAGAGCGCTGAATCGCCGCGTCTGGCTGGTTGCGCCGGGCTGCGAAGAAGGGCTCCGCAGTGTGCTTTCTTTCCTTGAGACCTTTTTTGATAGCTTTGCCAATGGCTTTTGGGATGCGGTCACTGCCGGAGTCATCTCCACATAATGTTCCTTACAGCAAGCTGGAAAGGTATCGCATCATACGTAGAGCCTTATAGTCTTCATCACAAAGGAGAATCTCACAAGGAGTGGCAAGCCTTGAGCCCAAAGATTCTTCAACACCCCAATGATAGCGAGATATCAGAGCAGGTTGTCTTCATATCTTCTTAAGCGCCGGGAGAAGTGCTAAAGATGGCGGTTAGCGCCTACCAAATGGTCTCCACTGTATGCACATCCTTGGTCTTCAATCGGTAGGAATCAATACCGTCGCCGCGCTCTTTCATCAAGATTTTCGGGGCCAATGGAGCACTTCATTCCCGTGGTTGTATATGGCAATGTGCCAATACCGCTCCGAGAAGAGGTGAAGTTGTTGTGTTTCCTGTCTTCCCACACAATGTACTTCCCTACCAAGTAAATACACACAAATGACTCATCATCTCTCCAAACTCTTTCCTTAGCTATCTTCTTGTAGTTGCGAAAGGCCGTTGTTCCAAAAATAGGTGGAACGTCGAGCGGTAGCATCCGAACCTCTTGGAGAGCAATAAAACTGAGCACTGTGACACATCCCCCGAAATCGAACACTTCTCGATGTCCCAAGTAATCAATTGAGACCTTAAACCCTTCAACAATTCCCACCAAGTCAGGGTATCTTGGTTCCATCCTGGTGCCTCGCTCAAAGCAGTTTCGATCGCGGTCCGATAAAAATTCGATCAATGAAGAGAGGGATGCCGACTAAAGGTTTGTTGCGTTGTATTGATTAAAGGGGAAGGATTCCAGTAAGCTTGCATCTTCCTAATCATATCCTTCCAAGAGCATCTACCGCACCGTTAACTCACAAAGGTCAGCATTGATTTCCCAACTCGGTAGAGTACTTGTGGTATTCTACAAAGAAAACACACAAGTTAGAATACTTTAGAAAACTGCTAGCTCATCATAAGCGGGGCACACATGCGGTACAATAGTGCGGTTTAGGAAAAAATTTCCAACCACAAGTGAAACCGAACACATGGTGTAGGAAACAAATAAGAAAAATACAAAAAGTATATACTTAGTACGTGGCATTGTAATCCAAGCATCCTAATAATCGCAAGCGGTGCTTAGGAGAGGAAGGTTATGGTGTCCAAATTCTATATACTTAGTAAAACTTAAGTAATTTTCTAGCATGCAAGGTTTGAAAATGTATATGCTAAGCCATGATGCGGTTTAGAAGTGAAAAGATATGAGCCTGTGTGATTTGCGGTTTCAAACAATACCATTACAGCAATTATAAGTGCGGTTTCAAAACATAGCATGCGGTTGCCAATAAAGCGGTTCAAAGGTATGCGGTTTAAACATGTAACAAAGTAAAATTTTCTCGTGCAAAATTTTCTTAAATTTTCTAAGTATGGAAAAACAGGTGTTTAAATAACTTGGGTCAAGCCAAAACATAAGAATTCTTCTCGAAAAAACATGATTTAACCAATGCACTTTGAGTGCATGAAGAACACGAAGAACACCAAGAACAAGATTTTGAAAAAGTTAACCAAAATGAGATCAAATAACATGCTGTCACAGATCACATTGGAGCAAGAGATTCATACATAACAATAAAAACATCTATCTTTACTCAATCACCTTAAAATGAAGAAATCATAAAGTGGGTACTTCGAAATCCAAAGAAGTTTGGTCAAAATCGCACTCCAAAACATGTAGATCATGAAATAGGGACATATCTTACTTAATCTAGGCATAGATTCCGAACAAAGCTTCAACAAGATTTCATCAAAAATAATCAACAAAATGAGGCATATATGAAGAAAAAGCCGCTTATTGCCAAGGTTCATATCAATGGCGAACAAGCTCTATAGCATGTGTATGATTTGCAGTGGTAAGATAAAAGAGTTTAAAGTTCAAACCATACCATATCTTCGATGGCCTGGGGTGCCAATATGAAGAAAGACTTAGAATTTTATGAAGTTAAGTGAAGAATGTTTTTGGAAAATTTCTGACAGATAGTACGGATACACAGAGAAGACAATAAAGTTTGAAAAGGTAAGGTATGTCTTCTATTTATAGGAAAGGAGTAGGGTTTGCTACTGAAGACACATTAGCTTCACCAACTCAAACTAATCATTGCAAAATAGCACCCTTTCACCTTCATCCTATCAACCAATGACTACTAGATATGGAAGGCCATTTAATGCTAATGTTCCCTTATACCTGAATGCTAATAAATTTCGTAACACCGTACTTCTGGCATAATAAACCCTTAAAAAGAAAGAAGGACTCGAAAAATAAATAAAAAGAATTTGAATAGCTTTTTTTTTTTTTTTTTTTTTTAAATAACTATAAGTAAAAGTAAAGATAGAAAATACTCCAAGTTGAAATGCATGGTTGAGGTCCAAGCGGTTGAGCTGCGTGATGCGGTTTGAGTGTTTCGGGTTTGGCCATGGCTGGCCGACATCCTCGCTGGGCCAGTACAAGCGTTTGGTAAAGAATGCTAAGAATTTAAACTATACTAAACAACCAAGTTAGTTAATAAAAAGAATGGAATTTATTTAAGTTCGAAGCATACCCATTTCTCCTCTCGAGGAAAGAAAACCTCTTGGAGTCAAGAGCCTTTGTGAGGATGCCGGCAATCAGTTTGTGTCCCCACGTACTCTAAATGGATATTCCTCTTCTCCACATGGTCTTTGAGGAAATGATACTTGATATCAATATGCTTGGTCTTGGAATGCATGACAGGGGTTGTTGGACTCGAAATAGTTGAAGTGTTGTCACACATGATGGGGCAATTCCCTTCATGGATTCCATAGTCCACCAACCGCCGCTTCATCCAAAGGATTTGTGACAAAGAACAACTACCAGCTGACAATATACTCGGCCTACCGTGGTTGACACCGAACCGATGCTTGCTTCTTGCGGCCCAAGCAACTAGTACTGTTTCCGAGGAAGTGACAAGTACCACTAGTGCTTTTCCTGTCAATAGTACAAAGCCGCATAATCTCGCATCCGAATAACCTACAAGATCGAAGTTCGAATCTTTGGAATACCAAAGTCCAAGGTTAGTGGTTCAGATAAATAGCGGATTATACGCTTGACTCGCAATAAGATGTGCTTCTCTAGGATCTCGCTTGATAGCGAGCACATACGTACACCTAAACATGATATCCGGCCTACTAGCGTTTAAGTAAAGTAATGAGCCGATCATACCTCGATATAAAGTTTGATCAACTTTCTTACCTTTGAGATCCTTATCTAGCTTATTGCGGTGGCCATAGGAGTATATCATACGCTTTAGCATTTTCTAATCCAAACTTCTTTATTAACTCCTTGGTGTATTTGGCTTGGCTAAGGAAAATACCTTCTTCGCATTACTTGATTTGAAGCCCGAGGAAGAATGTTAATTCTCCCATCATGCTCATCTCAAACTTGCTTTTCATTAGCTTTTCGAAACGCTTACAAAGTAACTCATTAGTAGAACCAAAAATAATATCATCGACATAAATTTGAACAAGTAAAGTATGCTCATTATATTTGGCAATAAAAAGAGTTGTATCAATTTTACCGCGTTTAAATCCTTTTTCTAGTAAAAATTTAGAAAGAGTCTCATACCATGCCCTTGGAGCTTGCTTAAGTCCATACAAAGCCTTTTGGAGTTTGTAGACATGATTGGGAAATTTGGAGTCTTCAAATCCAGGAGGTTGAGCAACATACACGGTCTCTTGCAGTTCGCCGTTGAGGAATGCACTCTTTACGTCCATTTGATATAACTTGAAACGCTTGAAAGAGGCGTAGGCTAAGAAGATTCTGATAGCTTCCAATCTTGCAACTGGAGCAAAGGTTTCATCATAATCAATTCCTTCTTCTTGCCTATATCCTTGTGCAACCAACCTTGCTTTATTCCTAGTGATGCTTCCATTCTCATCCATCTTGTTCCTAAATACCCACTTAGTTCCTATCACTCCTTGATCTTGAGGTCTAGGCACCAAAGTCCAGACCTTGCATCTTTCAAACTGGTTGAGTTCTTCTTGCATAGCAACGACCCAACTTGAATCTTGGAGTGCTTCATCAATCTTCTTGGGTTCAACTTGAGATAAAAGAGAAGTATGCTCATCATAATTTGATCTCCTTGTTTGAACACCGGAAAACAGATCACCAATCACATTTGTGAGGGGGTGACTGCTGACTTCACGAACCTCCGGGGGTAAGTCTGGTTGTACTGAGGTTTGCTGAAGATCTTCAATTGGAACATCGTTAGATCCTTCAGCGAAGTCATGGAAGGTTAGTTGACGAAGAGGTTCTATAAGCTGGATAGGGGAATTCTCA
This sequence comes from Adenophora triphylla var. japonica, assembly GCA_022495995.1. Lineage (NCBI taxonomy): Eukaryota > Viridiplantae > Streptophyta > Magnoliopsida > Asterales > Campanulaceae > Adenophora > Adenophora triphylla. Next base: position 352,377 of record JAFEMH010002295.1, on the reverse strand, counting down.
ACTTCTTCTTCCCTTGGGGTAGCATCTGGAGAGGGATCTTCAGGTGCGGTTTCAAAATTGCGGTTTTGGGGAATTTCAGTTGAGGGTGCTGGATTTTGAGGTTGAGGTTCAGGTGCGGTTTGAGGTTCACCTGGTTCATTATGCTCAACAAAATCATCAGCAACATTTGGAGCCAAATGTGGCTCAAGGAGAGAATGCTCATCAAAAGTAACATGGACAGACTCTACTATTTTTAAACTAGTTTTATTGAAAACACGAAAAGCTTTAGAATGTTTAGCATACCCAACAAAAATACCTTCATCGGCCTTGGCTCCGAATTTACCTCTATTTTCTCTTCCGTTGTAGAAGACAAAGCATTTGCAGCCAACGATTTTGAAGAATGCAATGTTGGGGGTTCTTCCTCGCCAAAGCTCATAGGGAGTCTTATTATGGGTTTTGTTGATGAGGGAGCGGTTACGAGTGAAGCATGCGGTATTGATTGCTTCAAACCAAAAATACCCAGTTAGCTTCGCTTCGGATATCATTGTCTTTCCACCTCAATCAACGTCCTATTCTTCCTTTCCACAACCCCATTTTGTTGTGGAACACCAGTGGAAAATTGTGATCAATCCCATGGTCATCACAATACCGAGCAACACCGATTGTTCTTGAATTACATTCCATTATCTGATCGAACACTAACGATGTCGTCTTCTTTTTGGGTTTGGAGCCGTCTAAAAAGTGCGGTGAGAATCTCATAACAATCATCTTTGGAAATCATCATCTCAACCCACGTATATCTTGAATAATCATCCACCACCACTAAGGTATATCTATTTCCTCCAATGCTGGCAGTGGTTACGGGTCCAAAGAAATCTATGTGAAGCAGTTGTAAGCATCTTGAAGTTGATGGAGCAGTCTTGCTGGTGAAAGACGACGCGGATTGCTTACCGAGCTGGCATGTACTGCATTTCTCTGGATGATGGTCAGCCACTTTGGGTAAACCACGAACGAGGTTTTCAGTACCAATCTTTGCAAGATACTTGAAGTTCAAGTGACTCAACCTCTTGTGCCATAGCCAACTATTTTCGCTCACATTCTTAGCTACAAAACAGAGATTAGTAATACTACATGCAGAATTTAGATCAATAATGTAAATATTACTCTTACGAATCCCTGTGAGTAGGGTGACGTCGGAAATGCTATCTTTGATAAAGCAATTTGATGACGTGAAGTTGCAAAGCATTCCTTTGTCGCAAAATTGAGAAATTGAAAGGAGGTTGTGCTTGAGTCCATCGACAAGAGAAACCTTCTCAATAGTTAGGTTTCCTCTCCTTATAACACCATATCCAATGGTCTTGCCTTTGTTGTTGTCACCAAAGGTTACAGATGGACCACTTGCTTCAACGACATCTTCAAGCAGTGATCTATCTCCAGTCATATGTCTTGAGCAGCCACTGTCAAGATACCATTCATTATCCTTGGAGTGACCGGCCATGAAGCGAGAGGACCTGAAATGTAAACATTAAGAACGAGGTCCCCCTTTATTCCTTGGGTCTGAAGTTAGCAACCCTTTACGACCCACACTGTTTGACCGAAGGAGGTTTGCTCTTCTGGCATTGGATGTGAACCGCATAAAGGCATTACGGCCTTGTGACCTAAACCATCACACCTGAGAACATTTGTAATAGCTACAAGCTTCATGAGGTTTTTACTAACTCCTTACTCTTCTTAGGAGTTGCATGCGGTTTTGGACAAGGAAGCGGTTTGGGAGGAGCGATTCCGGCTAACATTCCGAGTGATACGAAGGGAACGAGGCTTTGGTTTGACCACGTATTTTACTGGGACGCTATTCCTGCTTTTGAAGGCGGGAGGAGCGGTCGAAGAAGCGCGGTCAGACACAGAGTTAACAGAACCGCCTTTTCCACCGAAGCGGTTGGAGCGGGAATTCTACCAATTCCATAAGCCATTTCCTCTTCAGATGCTTCCACAGAATTCTTAGGTTTTAACACAGTAATTCTTCCCATATTGCTTTCCTTTAGGGTAGACATAATTTACTTGTCTTCCTTTACCCTTTCCTTTAGCATGCTTCCCCTTGGGAATTTCTTTAGTTAGTTCCAAAATTTCCTCATCCTTTTCACTCGAGGATGCACACTTCTCCTCTTCCTCGAGATCCAAACCCTAGACCATCCTTAGTTCTGGGAGGAACTTGGAAGTCCAAGATTTTATCCTTGGTGGATTGAGACTTGAGCCACGAATCAATAATCTTTTGACGATCGTCGATTTGGGTTACCAAGTCATCATTCTGAGTTGAAGTGCGGCAACCTTAGTTTCAAGGATGCGGTTTTGATCAGCAAGAGGAGTCATCTGTTTGATTTGGTCCTTAAGATTAGAGATTTCGAGACCTCATCACGGTTTTCTCCGTCTTGTACGGATTAAGTTCATCATGAGCTAAGCTTAAGGCTTTCTTAAGATTTGAGAATTGATGGATCACCATTTCAGCTTCCTTGAACATCTTTTCATGTTCCATGGGAGAAACCTCTTCCACCACCTTTTTCAAAATTTTCTTTGGAATAGCTTTTGAAGGTGGAGCAGTTTTAGATGAGAAAATGGGACGTGAATACGAGCAATTTCCTATCTTAACGCTAGGAGTAAGTTTAATATCATCATCCAATTTATAATTTGGAAGTTTTGCAAAAACCTCCTTTTCCTCCATATCATGCAACTCAAATGATTCAGAATCTGAGTCATCAGAAGCGTCTGCAACTAAGCAGAGGTTAACCTCTTCGGTTTCACCGTCACTTCCATCCTCAGAATCTGTTTCAATCCAAGTTGCTAATTCCTTGGAATTCTCTTCCTCCTCAGCAACCATTCCCTTACGATGAGAAAATTTCGAAGGAAAAGTTTTCTTTTTCATATATTCATATTTAGGTTGTGGACACTCGGATGCAAAGTGGCCAGGTTTCCTACGGTTGTAGCATACCAAGTCACTCTTCTTCTTTGTATCTGCGGACCCTAGAAAATGTTGCGGGAGGTTTGCCTTTTGAAAATGATTTTGTGAAAGGTTTTGAGGATTTTCTAAATTTTTGAAATCTTTTCACAAACATGGCAAAATCATCATCATCCATCTCGATGAGTGATGAGGTTGATATGGAAGGATCAGTGGTTTGATTAGATGTGGATGGTTTCTCTTCATGTTCCACTACAGACATAGAAAGTGATTTGGTTTTTCCTTCTATCTCTTCAATATGATTTAGTTTAAGTTCATAGACTCTAAGATTGGCATACAAGTTACTTAATGACCAAGTACCCAATACTTTGGAGTCTTCTAGAGAGGTAGCCTTATTTACCCATCTAGAACCTAAAGCAGATAGGAAAGTCATATTGATTTCCTTATCGGTTAAAGTTTTACCAAGAGATCTACAAGCATTAACTACCTCAACATAGCGATCGTAGGTTTGACGCAAGGTTTCGTTGGGTTTTCTGTTGAAGTTGTTGTAGGATCTTTCAACGGTGTATAATTTGTTTTCCTTGCACTCATCATCACCTTCGAGGTAGCTCTCTATGGCATCCCACATCTGCTTTGCGGTTTTCAGGTACATTACTTTCTGTAGAGTTGATACGGGGAGGGTTCCAGAAATGATGAACCTCGCCTTGCTGTCCAAGGCAACTATTCTCTTCTCTTCATCCGACCACTCATCTTTTGGCTTTTTGACCTCTGGAGTTTCAGCATTGGTGGTTGCATCAGTATTAGCCTTCATTGGAATTAGAGGGCCATTGATCACGCATTCCACCAGCATCTCATCTATGGTTTCCAAATGAATAAGCATTCGGCACTTCCAGATGTCAAAGTGGTCTTCGTCCAACATTGGAATGTGTGAATAGTTAACAGTAGTCATTGTCTTTGAGGTTGCCATATCGAATCGGCACACAAGCTGTTAAGCTTGAAAAACAGTGGTTTTAAAATGTGTAAGCTCTGATACCACTTGTTGGTCCCAAAGGTGGCAACAAGGGTGAAAATACAGCTAGAGGGGGGGGTGAATAGCTGTTTAAGATTTTTCGCCCTCTTTTAAAGACAGAACCTCTTGCTTACAAAATCCTCTTGCAGTTGATAATAGACTGCAAGTGATAGTGTAAAATGCACAGCGGAATAATAGAGTGTAAAGCGGTTTTGAGAGGCGGTTTGTAAAATGCGGTTTTAGTGGTGCGGTTTTGGGAAGAGCAGTTTTACAAACACGTGTGGTTTTGACTTTGTTAACTCCAAACACTATTTCACAATAATGGATAGCTTAAATAAAGATCAAACAGAGACAAAGATAGATAATTAGCAAGCACAGTAAATATAAATGCAGAAAGTAAGAACACGCTATTTGGAGTGGTTCAATCGATAAACGATCTACGTCCACTACCAAGATGGTTAGTCTTGGATTTCTAAGAGAGATTTTATATTAAGTATTGTGAGATTACAAAGTACAATAAAATCTTTTCTATGAAGAACAAATCCAAAACTATAACCAGTGTATCTCAAATGAATAAACTATGTGTTTAGACAAGAGAGGTGTGTGTGTGAGAAACAAGATCAAGGCTCTTTAAATCTGTGAGATGTAGAGCTCAATGATTCTTGAATGTGTTTAAGGCTTGATTTCTGGGCTGGGGAATATTTCTTGAAGTATGAAGATGAAGATTCAAAGGACTAATAATTTTCTGGGCAGAGCTTCAACTTCACATGAACACAGCAATTTCTCAATTTTTCAAGCAATCTTCAAATGGTGAAGATTGGGGGTATTTATACCCAAGCATCAAGAAACTAGCCGTTGGATACAGCTGTTGAAGGACAGTACTTGATGCAATCCTATTGGTCCACAGCAACCACTTTTGTCCTTTGAATGCAGTGCTGAGATAAAAGGCTGATCAGGCTCCAGCTGCAAGCAATGAGGTTAGGACACCTGTCACCTTTTCAAGATCCTTGCAGATCTTTTCTGACATTGAATCACGTGACAAGATATGATGGTTGACTTTTGATATTGCTGACGTGGATTCCAACGGATAAAAAGTTGTTCACTTCAAGTAGCCAATCATTGGATGCGGTTGGTGAGACGCGGTTAGGAACATGCGGTTTTGCTACACCAGGAGGTTGCAAGGATGCGGTTGCACATGAACTGCACAGGTGCGGTTCAATGGCGGTTGCATGCGGTTGGTTCAAGAAGTAAGTTCAAGACTTTGAACTGCACTTGCGGTTCATGGTGCGGTTTTGAATACTTCAGGAACTACAACCTTACTTCCAATGAAACTGTGCCAGTCTTCAAGCCTAAGATTAACCTATTCTATAAAATGGACTTAGCTAAAAAATTGAAGTCTAAGCTTCATTACATAGGGTCCTAAAGTCCTTAAAATAGACAGGAGGTTATGGTATCAATCAAATCTAATACAAAATAGGAGGGTTAAAACATGCATACCCAACAGGTGACAACGCAAAGGGTAAAATTATTGGTCGTGGATCCATCAAAAGAGGTACAGTTGTTGTACAGAAGGTATCTTTGGTGGATGGTCTGAAACATAACCTTCTCTCCATATCATAATTCTGTGATAAAGGTATGCATTGTGTTTTCAATTCTTCCAATTGCTATGTGAAAGACATTGCTACAGGTGAAACACTTCTCACTGGATATAGAAAAGGTAACGTATATGCTATTGATTTAAACAATGTTTCGAATGTTACTAATGTTTGTTTTGTAGCTAAGAACATCAGTGAGAACTCCTGGCTATGGCATAAGAGACTCAGTCACTTGAATTTCAAATACCTATCCAAGCTGGCTAATCAAAATCTAGTTGCCGGCTTACCTCAAGTGTCTGCTAATCATGATAGGAAATGCAGAGCCTGCCAGTTAGGAAAACAGCATAAAGAATCTTTCCACAGCAAGCCCTGCATGTCCACCTCTAGATGCCTCCAGTTGCTACATATGGATCTGTTTGGCCCCACAACCAGCTGCCCGGTTTAGGGGCAGCGAGATATGCTTTGGTTATTGTAGACGACTTCTCTAGATATACATGGGTAGAGACTTTTGCTTCAAAGGATGATACATATGAAGTTGCTACCAGATTATTCCGTCTACTGCAAACTCAAAAGGAGTGTGACATCATCAGTATGAGATCAGATAATAGAACAGAGTTCAAAAATAATGGAATCGCTCAGTACTGTGATGATCATGGAATAGATCACAATTTCTCAGCTGGTGGTACACCGCAATAAAATGGTGTAGTTGAGAGAAAGAACAGGACATTGATCGAAGCTGGAAAAACAATGATATCCGAAGCTAGGCTTCCCAAGTATTTTTGGGCCGAAGCTATCCATACTGCCTGCTTCACCCAGAATAGATCTTTAGTCAACAAGTTTCACAACAAGACCCCTTATGAGCTATGGCGTGGCAGAATTCCCAATATTGGTTTCTTCAAAATCTTCGGATGCAAATGCTATGTACTTTACAACGGTAAAGAGCGCCGAGGTAAGTTTGATGAAAAATCTGATGAAGGTATCTTTGTGGGATACGCCAAGCACAGTAAGGCATTTAGAGTTTTTAATAAACGGTTGTTGAAAATTGTTGAATCTGTTCATGTTACTTTTGATGAATTTGATTTGCTAAAGTCTGATAAGGCTCCAAATAGTACTGATAGTTCTGGTGTGTTTGAGACAGGTGAATCAAGTAATCAAAACTCAAGTCAATCCACCAGTTCTAATGCAAATCAATCTCCAGCTCAGCCTTCAACCTCAAGTGGTGTAACTTGTAGAGACTTAGTTGATGACTCCTTCTTTCCCCAATCGGTTAGGCAAACCAGTAGATTACCCCAGCTAACCGATTTACTACCAACTAGTCCTCATATTAACTTTCCTAACTCACCGCCTGAAGCTGAACCAATTTCAAACAATTTACCATTTCCTTCCCCACTTACCGATCACCAGTCACCATCACCCTCACCTAACCGATCTGCTCTACTGGTCACATCTCCCTTTACCGGTCCTACTCCTCCATTAGAAACCTTAAGGCAAGAACCTGTTAGGCAAGACCTCCCTAGGGAAGTGAGAACAGTTAGAGATCATCCATTAGAAAATGTGATAGGTGATGTCTTTGGTCCCAGAATGACTAGAGGCCAGTTAAGAAATTTAGAGGATCAACATGGATTATTTTCCTCTGCTATGGTCTCAAATATTGAACCAAAGAAGACTGAAGAAGCACTAGATGACCCCAGCTGGGTAGAAGCCATGCAAGAAGAGCTTAACCAGTTTGATAGATGTAAAGTTTGGGAATTAGTGCCTAGACCCAGTGATCAAACAGTGATTGGAACAAAATGGGTTTATAGAAATAAATTGGATGAGTCTGGAAAAATAATTAGGAACAAGGCTAGACTAGTAGCGAAAGGATATAGGCAGGAAGAAGGCATAGACTATGATGAGACTTTTGCTCCCGTAGCTAGATTAGAAGCCATTAGGTTATTTCTTGCCTATGCAGCCTACAAAGAATTTAAGCTATATCAAATGGACGTGAAAAGTGCCTTTCTCAATGGTGAACTTCAAGAGCTTGTCTATGTAGATCAACCTCCCGGTTTTGAAGATTCCTAGAAGCCTAATCACGTCTACAAATTGAATAAAGCTTTGTATGGCCTCAAGCAAGCACCTCGAGCATGGTATGAAACTCTCTCCAAATTCCTACTTAGTGAGAAGTTTGAACGAGGTAAAATCGACACCATCTTATTTATTGCAAAGCATAATGGTCATTCATTATTAGTTCAAATATATGTTGATGATATTATTTTTGGATCTACTAACGAAAAATTATGCAAGAGATTTGAGAAACTTATGCAGAGGAAATTTGAGATGAGCATGATGGGTGAGCTTACATTTTTCCTTGGACTTCAAGTCAAGCAAACCCAAGAAGGTATTTTTATCAATCAAGCCAAATACACCAATGATCTTATCAAGAAATTTGGTCTTGACTCTGCTCATCCTCAAAGCACTCCAATGGCCACCAATGTACACCTTGACAAAGATGAGTCCGGTAAGAAAGTAGATATGACGCTCTACCGAGGTATGATAGGATCTCTACTTTACTTAACCGCCAGTAGGCCAGATATCATGTTTTCCGTATGTGTATGTGCTAGACTTCAAGCTGACCCTAGAGAATCTCATTTGCAAGCTGTTAAAAGAATTATTAGATATCCTGTGGGAACTGTTAACTTAGGTTTGTGGTATCCAAAAGACTCTTCATTTACACTTATTGGTTATTCAGATGCCGATTTTGCAGTTTGTAGGGTCACCAGGAAAAGTACTAGTGGAACTTGTCAATTTCTAGGTAATCGATTGGTTTCCTGGTCGTGCAAGAAACAAGCATCAATTTCCACTTCTATGACTGAAACTGAGTATATAGCTGCTGGGAGTTGCTGTTCACAAATTCTGTGGATGAAGCAACAACTAGTAGACTATGAAATCCCTCAAGAAGTATGTCCTATCTATTGTGATAACACCTCAACTATTTCAGTCTCCAACAATCCTGTGATGCATTCAAAGACCAAGCACATAGACATCAAATACCACTTCCTCAAGGACCATGTTGAAAAGGGTAACATTGTTCTTTTAAAAGTCCATACTGATTATCAATTAGCTGATATCTTAACAAAACCATTAGACATTAAAAGATTTGAATTCCTTAGAGGAGAACTAGGCATGATTGATATTCGATAAATATTATGTGCTAACTTTGCTATCTGTGTAAGTTATCAACAAGATCAAGGTGATTTCTCTCATTTACCGATGCTTTGCAAGTGCTCATTTACCGGTATCCCTTACCGGTAAAGCAAGACTCCCTTTACCGGTCCTCTTACCGACATACTTGATCGGTAAATGGCGTCGCTAACCGATGGTCCCCAACCGGTGAAAGATCTCTCTTATCGGTCAGCTACCTTGCCGATCATCCTCTTACCGACGAACTGCGGCCGGATCGAAATTTTCAATCCGTCTTTAACCGGCTCATTTGTCATCATTGCCTAAAATGTCACATCAATCTCTTCGCCGCTGCAGTCTGCTCTTACAGTACCTATCTCCCACCTATTCCCCATGCCCTATACAGAAGATATAGATCAATTTTAAATAATTGATCAAAAAGGTAATCTCTGTATCATTCCTATTTATCAAAAAGTTTATCTTTTTGTTCTTTATTACATTTTGATATAACTGCTGGACACACGTTCCTTTTCATGTCACATCTTTAATTTCGTGAAACAAAACTGTCAATTAATGTGCATGACAGTTAAAAACGTTAAAGATTCTTTTGCTTTAACCAACACATCTCTTCATCTTCCCGCTCTTCTGTCCCTATAAAAGGATTTCAAAATCAATTTTTCAAAACTTTCTGGACTCTCTCTCTAAAGCTCTAAGGCAACTGGCAATCCACACTCGTTCTTCATCTTCTCTATCTGTGTCTTCTTTCATCTCTCTCAAAGATCTCTGGTATGTCTTTTGGATTTTAAAGTTTGAACACACGAGCGAAGACTCCCAGTTCTTATAATCCTGAAAATCATTCAAACACTCTAAATTATTCAAAAAAAAATCTCTTTGATTCTAACTTTTATTGTTTGATTGATTTTTGATTCACAGATGGCTCCTAAGAAAGACATTTATGGAGGTTACATTCTCCCCAGCTTCTTCGACTCCGATGAAGGCCGTGCCATTGAAGCCCTGCTTATTGCTGCCGGAGTTATTCCGTTCGTGATGCCTGAAGGGAATGAAGATATTTACTATGAGATGGTCAATGAGTTGTTCGATAATGGTGTGGTGGATGAGAATGAGAATATAATCTCTACTGCTGCTGGTGTTCCCGTTACATTTAGCCCAGCCACCATTGATGCTGCCTTCCCCAATCTCTCTTCTACCGGTCCATCCTCTGTCACCATGAAAGATATGATTGCTGCCTGGGCAAAGGTTCGTGGATCTGACCCCTTCGTTACCGGTGAAACAAACAAGAAGGCTGGTTTTGATGCTGTTTATTATGCTGTTGCCGATATTGCGGACCGATGCTTCATTTGCCGGTCAGGCTCTCATCATTGTATCACCATGATACAATGGGAAGCCATAGATGCTATCATCATTGGTGGGGAATTCAACTGGTGTGCCTTCCTTTACCGTATAGTCTTAATTGCCTTCAAGAAATTTCGAAAGGAGAAACCAACTTCCAAGCCCAACAAAGCCAAACCCTGTCACTACTTGATGATTAGCCGTGCCCTCAGATCTATCCTAGCTATTCTTCAAGCCTATGAAAATCAACCCAAATATCCACAATCCTTATGCAAAGCCTTTGACAAGTTTGATATGGTTAGAGCTATCAAAGAATCAACCGGTAAGCCAACCGGTAAATCCTCTGAACCATCCACCGGTAAATCAACCGGTAAGTCTGCTGAACTTGATACCAGTAAGTCAGTCGGTAAACCCACCGGCAAACTAGCTCAAAAGAAGAAACCCTCTAGCCGACCAAAAGTAATCCAACATACCGGTGCCCCTCCTACTCCTAAACCTTCTTTGCCAGTAAAGAGAAAATTACTTGAATCTGATGATGATGATAAGCCTATTTCTATCATTCTTTCCCCTAACCGACAACAAAAAGCTACAGCCAGAAAATCAGCTCCTCTCCCTTCCAAAAAATCCAAACCTATCCCAAAATCATCCCAACAAATTGCCAAAGAAAATGCTGAGAGAAAGAGGAGAATTGAAACAGACTTAGGAACCTTCATACCTTTTATTCCCAAAAGATTGTTTGATCATAACTTTCTTACCGACAATATTCCATTTACCGGTCAATCATCAACCCGACCAGTAAGCCACTGCCAACCGATCCGGAACCCAACCTTTCACATTTACCATTACAATCCCTGGTTGGTCAATCCTACCTTTGAACCATCCCCCACTTGGGTATATCCTATTGAGCACTTGCCTCCTTTCCTTCGAAGGCTTCTGCAATTCCATGAGATCAACAAACACTCTGTCCCAGTCGGTGACATATCTGACTATGTGGACTTTGACAACATCCATGAAGATAAAGGTCTCTATTATACCAAGCCATGTCTGTTGAGTGACTATGATATCTCTTTATCTAGAGAAAGTCTACTCAAAATTTACAATCGGTATTTCAAATTGCTGCCTCCAATGTGGAATGCCATTTACTTGGCTCAGGACCGGCTCCGGCAAGATATGATGATTCAGGCAGTGTGGATTGACTTTGCTATTCTCTACAATGCTCAGGAAACCCTCAAGGAATCTGATCCCTATCAGCTTGGGAGATTTGAGCTACCTGGAGATGATCTTCCCTCTTTTGATCCTGAAGTTGTCAACTTAGGCCCTCGAAGATGGCAATTCGTAAAGAATGTGATGGATGTGGTGCAAAATCTGGTTGACTTGAACAGAGACTTCCAGAGTATGGGTGATATTTCTCTTTCTGCCTTCTTCAACTCTATTCAGTCAAACAAAAACAAATGGGCTACTATTCCTGATGAAGAAATAGAAGAAATGTTCAAGGACATTAGTGGCTCAGATGATCAAGCCATGATTGATAGAGCGAAGCGATGCATCACAAGCTCTAGCTCATCAACTGACTCCAGTAAGTCAGATGCTGATGACCAAGGTGCTGCTGTGATTGATCGGTCTGTGATGATAAGTGTTGATCTCACCACTCCCTTATCGATGCAACATGTGGGAGGAGGTAGTACTGAGATATCTCCAGTTACCGTTCTTGCTGCAAGAGGAGGAGAAAATCTTAGCTCAAGTGCTTTACCGGTTATTCAACCGATGCCTCTTACCGGTGAAATACTCCAACCGGTTAGAGAAGATTTACCGGCTACTGAGCCCCTTACCGATGCATCTGCTGAACCCGTTAAGGCAAGTAATATTGATGATATCCTTCTCCAGCAAGGCTTGGCAGCTAGTCTATTTCAAGAGCAAACTGAAAAGCTAAAGGAAAGGCAAAGGGAAACCATTGAAGATTTAGCCACTCAGAAGGCCATTCAAGCATCTCTTCTACCGGTTTGTCAATCGGTAAACCAAGCCATTCCTCCATCCTCTTCAAGAGCCAATTCACCGGTTCAGGAGGAGGATATTGACCCAGTTTTTGATGAAGACTCCCTTTCTGATTTCTATGAAGAAGAAGAAGATGTTGATTTTGATGAGCATGACCCTTCAATTCCTCCAGCCTATGATGATCCTGGTATGTGTCAGAAGGATTTGATGTCCACCTTGAATTTCTACACCTCCAAAGCTTCTATTCCTCGATCTACTGATGGAATACCTTTATTTAATGTTCATGAGAAAATCTTCAGCAGTGCAGTAACTCAGCCTACTCCGATGCCTCTATCTATTGTTGATCGGTTTCAGAGGCAAAGGAGAGAAGATAGAATGGCTACCTTCATTGATGTTGTGGAAAATATGAAGGTTGGTGCTGCTCCTGAAGATACTCCTCCTAGCTATACCAAAACTCATGGGCCCGGTGAGACAAGTGGCCGGCATCAGAAAATAAAGGTTTTGAAACTCAAGAAGCGCCCAAATCCTCCCAAAGGCAAAGAAATCATGCCTTGAAAAGTTGAGCAACAATTGCTTACCGATTTCCCTTCTCCAAAGCTAAACAAGAAATACCCAACTACTCTTCAGCAACACAATAGGTATATCAGAATTCATGGCCATGTTGCTACCATTGCCCCTAGACCGGTTGAAAGCACTCTGTCAACTGATAATATTTTTATCCGGCATCTCTCCATTAATGGCCGTATAACTCAGGTTCTGGAAATGAGGATTCTTAATTGGTCTGCTGATGTGACCAAAATGGTTGGCTTCATGCCTAATGTGACTAGGCTTTCAATCATGAGAAATGGCCAGCCTCAACCATGGAGTAATATTAGAGAAGCTTCCTTACTTTTGCTTGCTCTAAGAGTGATTCCTCTTCTCCGCTTAAGGCAATCCCTCTTACTGATGGCTTCTAGTGCAGCTGAGTTACTGGAACTTTCGTTTGCTGAAATTATGAGCCTAAAGCCAATTGATTTCATTACTCCTCCAACTACTCCTCCCAGTTCACCTTCTGAGCTAGTGGATGAAGAAATTGAGATAACCCCAACCGGTAATGTATCTAGGACCGGTCAGTCCTCAGTGTTTCTGCTCACCGATTCATCTACCGATCCTCTTACCGATTCTACCACCTCTCTTACTGATCCCTCTGATCCTTTTACCGATAGGACTCTTACCGATCAACTACCTTTTGTTCAGCCACAATCACCTCTACCAGTCAACCCTCTTACCGATGCCTCCTTGCCGGCCTCCCAACCGGTTTCCCAGATTGCTCCTTCTCTGGACCCTTCAACTGATGGTAATCTGAATAGGCCCATTGTTGCACAGGACTTGGTTGATCTTCATGAAGCTCTGCTTCAAAGCTTCGTTGAAGTTAATTCTGAATTGGCACGTTCCTTTGTTAAGTCCAATCAGGAGGAGGAGGATACCAGTGAGCAAAGGCTTAATCGAATGCTCAACAGAATGGAAACTGGTTTTGCAATGGCTATCTCAAATTTTGTGGAGCATTTGAACAAGAAGGATGCTGTCAACAACGATCTCAAGCATCAACTTAATGAAGCTCACCAAACAAACAAAGCACTTCTGGATGAACAGCTTTCCGGTAAGAATATTGTGAACCAATCTATTGAAGAGCTCAAACGGTTATCAGAAGCCCTCAGCCAGAGTGAAAAGAAGAACCATGAGCTAGAAATGGAATTAGTCAAAGTGAAAGCCAAAAATGAGGTGCTTATGAAGGTTAGAGAAGAGAGAAAGATAAGGAAAAGAGATGAGAAAGAGAAGAAGAAAGCAAAGAAATCATCCAAAAAGTCCAAGCCTTCAGACCCTCCTTCAGATGCTGCTACTCCTTAGCCGATCATGATTCAAGCCTCCTACCGGTGCAGCTCTGAGAATGTAACCGATGATGTTTTGTCTTTCTTTCCTCATTCACCGGTCTACAACATAATGAGAATCTCTTATCCTTAAACTTTGTGTTTTGATTAAATTTCCTCTGCTTTTAATTATTTTGAATGTTCCAAATGCTACTAATAGTCTCATTTTGCAGGTCTCATTCAAAATCTTTTCTTAGTTTTATTTTGAAGTCTCCATTAAGCTTTAACTTTGGTTGTAAGATTAGTTAGGTAGCATCAAGTTGTCATTTGACTTAGGGAATGATATGCCTAATAGATAAATTTCTTATCATTCTTTCACTGAGTCAAAAAGATGCTAGCCTAGGGTGATTGGACTTAAGCAATTAGGAGGAGATTGTTAGTCAAATATATGTTTAGATTTAGAATTGCTTAATCCCAATCGCAACAAGCATTAATGAGGACCCCTAATTTAATTAGATCAAATAGAATTTTTCTATGTACCATAGGCTCCCTTAGTACTAGTGCCCAGTGTTTTCATTATGTATTTTCTCAAGCTTTGAAGACTTGAAGTCCTGAGAATTTCCATCAGCAATGTGAGTTACTCCTTGAAGCTGTCTTACCGGTTGAGATATCTTACCGGTTGACTTGTCTTACCGGTTGAGTTACCGACCGACGCCTCTCTTACCGGTCATGCCGCCTTACCGGTTAAGGCTTACTCATCAAGCTTCCTCCAGTTAGCAGCATGCCGATGCATTAATTGTTCCCAACTACCCAACCATCAAATTTAGCTAAAGTTGGTAAAGCAAGCATGCTGACAAGACATCTCTGCAACAAATCAGTACCTTCTTAGAGAATGTCAAAGTAACCAGTACTCACAGCGCCCCAACTAATCTGTGGAAATCCTCTCTATCCAATCTCAGACATTTAATGAAAGGATCTTCTCATTTAATGCCTGCCAGTCCAAGTCATCATTACAGCCTCTTCAAAGACAACGGCTCCTTTTCAAGTTCACTATAAATAGTCTCCTCATAGCATTGAAGAAGGTTGGTGCATTTATGATTCTTGAGAGTGAGTTGCTTTGAACTACCAACCTGCACATTCTCTAGTTCAAAGCATTCAAAGCAAGTCCCTTCATTCACTAGACATCTTTGTTAGGACTTATACACTGGCACCTCGATCAATTCTGTAGTGTTCCTCCATTAGACTACTTATGGAACACATTGATTGATTCACACATAACACCCTAGAGAAATCAGCTCAACTTGTGAGCACATCTCTAGAAAACACCATGTCTTTATTGTAGCACGACCCGTTAGTGATCACCTCTAGTTTGGCAGCCTTTCAATCATTGGCTTGCAACTTGTAATAGGTAGAATCCATTAATATAGTAGTGCACTTTCGCAAATCCAAGTTCTGACCAAACTTGGTAGAGGACGTAGCAGTTATTTAACACTGTGAACCTCTTCAAACAATGTGTCATTTATTGCTTTGTTTGTTTTCTGTTGTGTAGTTGTAATAGGTTGATAATCTCTCAACTAGTCACAACCTATTGATTCAACTTACTGCTCATTTTGTTTGTCTTACTTGGAAACAATCTTTGTCTTGACTTGCATGAGATATTGATTTACCGGTTTGCTCTTCCTCTAACTGAAAACTTTATTTCCGCTGTGCAAAATATCATTTACCGGTTAGCTAGAGTTTTTCAAAACAAGTTTTAGCAAAAAGTTTTAACAGGCTATTCACCCCCCTCTAGCCTGATTCCTACCATTTGGGACCTAACATCAAGAAGTTAATTTGTTGACTCGGTCAGGGAGAATGTTGGGAGTAAATGATGTCGATCCGTCCGAAAAAGGTAAAGCAGTTGCAGTTGCGAATCCCCAATCCTCTCAGAATCCTTACAGATCAACAAGAGATGAAGAAGTTCAGGAAGATCCAATCTTGACACAACTGAAGAGAACCCAAGCTGATATCTCCTTATGGTCTCTAATCACATCCTCCTACCCTCACAAACTGAAATTAGAAGAAGCTTTGTCCAAAACAAAGGTATCTGTCAATGCCACCCCAGACGAAGCCTGTCAGCTGATTGGAACTGCACAGTATGGGAACATCATTACCTTTACGGATCTTGACCTGCCTGCTTGTGGTGCGAAACATAATGAGTCCCTACACATCACAGTGCCCCTGGAACGACGGCGGATTCCCCATGTGTTGATAGATAATGGGTCGGCTATGAATGTGCTCCCTGCTAAAATGATGAGTATGTTGGACATTAATGCACAGAACCTTAAACCATCCAATCAAACCATAAAGGCCTACGATTCCATGTCTAGGGCAGTGTTGGGGATAGTTTCTTTGAATTTGATGTTTGGAGGTAAAGAGATGATGGTAGATTTCCAAGTTATCGATATTCCGGTCACATTCTCAGCATTACTGGGCAGACCCTGGATTCATGAGATTGGAGCGGTGGCCTCCACTCTTCACCAGTGTTTAAAATTTGTGCAAGAAAGAGTGTTGATGACCATTTATGGTGATAGCGTTACGATTGAGGAAACCAGCACTAATACCTTGCCAGTAATGGAAATCAAGCTCGACCAGGAAAATCCAATGCTCAAAGGATTCATGATAGAGAAACCTAAAGGGCAGGTTTGCACCATAGACTTGACGACATCTTCAGACAAGATTCCCCCTGTGTTGAAAATGCTGAGAGGTATGAGTTACATCCCTGGTCTGGGGCTGGGAAAATGCCAACAGGGACCGTGTAGGCTTGTGTTGCCAGAAGCCAAGAAAAACAAGCAAGGCCTGGGATATGCCGTGACTAAGGAAGATAAGGCGTATGATAAGACTGAAGCGTTCAAAGAAAAGATGACCTCAGCGGCTGGTAAGAGGTACAAGAGGCCTGATATGCGCCCGTACAGCTGGTCTTTGAACCAACACTTTGTCAAAGAAGATGGAGAAATGTTTGTTTGCCCAGAGCCAAAGCTGAACCAAATGGAAGAAAGAATGAGAATGATTCGGAGGTTTGCTAAAAGCCAAAGTCCGGTGAAGGAAATGTTTGATAACTTGCTCAAAAGGCTAGGTGTGACCGCCACTTACGAGAACAGCTACCATTTCTGGGGACCTGATTATGTGAACCAACTCGAGAAACTCGCTCTGGATGAATCTGTTGTGCACAAAATCCATGGGGCGGACCCTTTAGATATTGACGGTGATTTGGCAGAATTGTCTGAGAATCAGGGGCTGTCTGAACCCGAAAGTGGCGTGTCTACAGAGAAGTTGCCTGTAGAAGGGTTTGTTCTTGTTGAAGATCTCAGAGATTTGATTGACTTTTCCTCTGATAGCGAGGTGATAGCTGTGCTGGAGTTTGGAAAGGGGCCAGTTGCAGATCTGAATAGTTTGAAGACCATCGCAGAGGGGCCGCTACAGAACTGGACTTCATTTCAGGGACCAGTTGCAGACAGGGAGACTATGATTGGAAAGCTTGAGCTCAAACCTCGTCCTTGTCCCTCTGAGTCTAAATTTGTTCCCCATGTCCTGAGTCAGTCCCCTAAGTCCCTTGTGATTGAATTTGAGTCCTCTGATAGGTCCGATGTCCTCACGATAGAAGACCGTCTTCGAGTTGTAAACACTGTTTTTCCCTATGCTTTGAATAAAATGGTCTATCTTTCTGAGTATCCCGTGATTGCCAATCTAACAATTGAACGCTTAACTAAAGTTAATCATCAAGATTTAAAAATAATTAAGCCAGATTCAATTGAAGATAATGCAGACTTAATAGATGAGCAATTTTTAGAAAATAATTCAAAGCAGGTTTGCGAACAAAAGGATAGTCGGGCCCAAGCTGCCGATGAGATATTGACAATGGTGAACCTGGGAACAGCCGAGGAACCCAAAGAAACGCAGATTGGTAGCTTCTTCTCTAGAGATGAACGGGTTGCCCTGATTGAATTGCTCAAAGAGTTTATGGACGTCTTTGCCTGGTCCTACAAAGATATGCCTGGGCTGGATACATCTATCGTAGAGCACCGGATACCCCTGGATCCAGAAATTAAGCCAATAAATCAGAAGCTGAGGCGGATCAAACCTGAATGGTCCTTGCAGGTGAAAGAAGAAATTGAAAAACTGCTACGGGTGGGCTTCATCAAAGTGATTGAATATCCGACTTGGCTGACAAACATAGTTACGGTCACAAAAGCGAATGGAAAGGTTCGAGTTTGCGTAAACTTTCGGGATCTTAACAAGGCTAGTCCCAAGGATGACTTCCCTTTGCCCAACATTGATATACTGGTAGATGCAACCGCGAACTACGAGGTCAAATCCTTTGTCGACGGTTTTGCGGGTTATAACCAGATTAAGATGGCCAAGGAAGATCAAGACAAGACAGCGTTTACAACTCCATGGGGTACCTATTGTTACACAGTAATGCCGTTTGGGTTGAAAAATGCTGGGGCTACCTACCAGAGAGCCGTCACTACCCTGTTTCACGACATGATCCACGAGGAGATTGAAGTGTATGTGGACGACATGATTATTCACTCAAAAGGGTCGGATGGACAGCACTTCACAGATTTAAGGAAGTTCTTCAATAGACTTCGGGAACATTCCATGAGGCTAAATCCCGCCAAGTGCACTTTTGGGGTTATCCGGGGTAAATTTTGGGCTACATGGTCACAGAGCGAGGCATAGAAGTAGATCCCAGAAAAGTCAAGGCTATTGTCAAGATGAAGCCACCCAGAACTGTCTCTGAAGTGAAAGGTTTCATGGGCCGTCTACAGTACATCAGCAGATTCATCAACCAGCTGACCTCTATATGTGAGCCAATCTTTAAATTATTGAAAAAGAATCAGGAAGTGATTTGGAATGAGGAATGTCAACTGGCTTTCGAAAGAATCAAAGCTTACCTTGTTAATCCTCCTATTCTCTGCCCACCTCACGGGAGCAAGCCTTTACTTTTATACCTGACAGCCACAGACACAGCTATCGGAGCCATGCTAGCGCAAGAGAAGAAGGACTCCAAGATTGAGAATGCCATATATTTCGTCAGTCGTAAATTCCAAGGTAGCGAGTTGAATTACTCTGCCCTCGAGAAGACATGCACAGCTCTGGTTTGGGTGGTCGGGAAGTTGAAGCACTATATGCTATCCCACACAGTGCACTTGGTCTCCAAGATGGACCCAATCAGATATCTATTTCAAGGTGATAGAGGCAACATCTCCACCAGATTGGCAAAGTGGACCTTTTTCTTAGCTGAGTTCAATATCAAATATGTGATTCGGAAGTCAATCAAGGGACAGGCTCTGGCAGATCAATTGGCTGATTCCCCCAGTACAGAATCCCGAGGACCAGATCTCCAATTTCCAGATGAAGGGATTCTTGTTATAGAAAATGGCAATCGGTGGCAGTTATTCTTCGACGACGCAGCTAATAAAAGAGGTAACGGCATCGGGATGGTACTGGTAGATCCGAATGATATGCATACCCCCATAGCTATCAAGCTGAATTTCTCGGTTACCAACAATGCGGCCAAATATGAAGCTTGTATAGCTGGTCTTGAGGCTGCCCTAGAGCGATATGTGGATGAGTTGGAAGTGTTTGTTGATTCTCAGCTGATGATAAATCAAGCCATCAACAGATGGAAAACCTCAGATCCATGTCTCCAGAAGTACCACGCTTACATTGCAGAGCTCGTCGGCCAGTTCAAGGAAGTGTCATTCCAATTCTTACCGCGAGACAAGAATAGATTTGCCGATGCCCTAGCTACTCTGGCCTCTTTGGTAGAAATCCCAGAAGGAAAGTCAATCAAACCATTTAGGGTCGGTAGGCGAGAAAATCCTGCATACTGCTATGAAATAGAGATCGAAACCGTCAATGAGACGTGGTACAGTCAAATTTTCCAATATCTCAAGCATGGTGAAGCATCTTTCCCCGTCGATAAAGAAATAGACATAAAAGGTATTCATGCTAAGAGTTTGCAAGCTTTGAAAAGGCTATCGGCTCAATACGTCATATTTGGCAATGAGTTGTGGAAGAAAAGGGAAGGTTGCCCTCTCCTGCTCTGTATCAGCAAAGAAAAGGCTCAGAAAGTAATGGAAGATGTTCACAATGGCGCCTGCGGACCTCATATGAATGCTTGATCCCTTATGCATAGCATTATTAGGCGGGCTATACGGATCACTATAGGCGTATTCAATTTGTGCGAACCTGTGACAAATGCCAGTGATTCTTCAATCTGAACCATATCCCTCCTCATGATCTCTACTGTATGACGACTCCCTGGTCCTTCGCAACATGGGGAATTGACGTCATTGGGAAGATAACTCCATCCGGGAGCAATGGGCACTCATTCGTATTGGTTGTTGTGGATTACTTCACAAAATGGGTAGAAGCTGCATCTTACAAAGTGCTCACAGCTAGGAAAGTGGCTCGCTTCAAAAAGGAACAGATTTTCTGCCGCTACGAAGTCCCAAATGAGATTATTTCTGACAATGGAACCCATTTCGAAGGAGAAACTGATCGCACCGCTACGAATACGGTGGTCAAACGTCACAAGTCTTCCCCATACAGACCACAGACGAATGGTGCTGTTGAGGCTGCTAATAAGAACTTGGAGAGGATCATTAAGAAGATGGCCGAGCGAGGAAGGGATTGGCCGGAGAAGCTACATTTGGCATTGTGGGGATACCGCACTTCCATTCGGACTGCTACCAGTGCAACCCCATACGCCTTGACCTACGGAATGGAGGCTGTCATGCCCATTGAGCTAGAAATTCCATCCCTCAGGGTGTTACTTGAGAATGAGATTGATTGGCTCCAAAGTCGATACAACAAGTTGGCACTGTTAGATGAACGCAGATTAAAAGCCATGGAGCACAATCGGGCATACCAGAAAAGAATGGCCCGTGCCTTTGACAAGAAAGTGAAGCCCAGGGACATCAAGGTTGGTGATTTAGTTCTCAAAATGAAGCCTGCAAATCAGAGCAGTGTATTGGGTAAACGGGCACCTGTTTGGGTAGTCTATTTCTAGTCAAGAAGATATTCTCCGGAGGAGCAATGCAGCTGACAGACCTGGATGGTAACCCATTTTTGCACCCCGTCAACGAAGACAAGTTGCGGCGATATTATGTGTGATTGAGTCTTTTTCCCCCTCTGTAAATAAAATAAAAATAAAAAATATAAAAAAAAAGAGAAAAAGAAAAAATGAAAATAAAGGCGCAACAAAATTGTCCCAGATGAGACTGAAATCCTCTCAAAAGGCAGTCCATGTAAAAATAAGGGACGCGCCCGGTGCTAAAAGAATATACCCAGCTAGATCAAAAACCCTAAAAAGGGCGGTCTAGGTAAAAAAATAGGGTTGCACCATGTCCCCCTTCTGTCTTCCCCTTTCTCTAAACACCAAAGTGGATTGAGTCGAACTACGGAGACCTGAGCCCCTTAGTTCTCTTTGTAAAAGGGGAACGTAGGCAACCACTTGTGGTTCGGTCTAATAAAATTGCTGCAAAGTCTTTTATCTTGCCAAAATGTGTTTTGATTACGGTTCCAAAGCTTTTCAAAGGTCCATTTTGAGTTAATATTCTTTTTGATGAGTTCAAGCACGGCCTACTTTTGATTCAAAAAATCATGCTGCGAATATAAGGAAATAAAATTTCAACATCCATTTTGTCCGCATTAAGGTAATCAAGGGATACTCAAATTCCGTTCAAATAAATCTCTCTCCCAAAGTACAAGCAAAAGAAAGTAAAGAGTCTTCCGTCCCTCAGAAAGGTGTCTAGATGCTCGTTCCCGCTCCCGAACTCGTACCCCTGTCTTTCCTCTTTCTTGGTCCCCGGGAGGTCCTTGGCCTAGGAATGTCAAATAAGTCGGTTTGAGCTCGCCCGAGCTCTGGTATATTGCGTGTCGGCGGTTCGATTAGTCCAGTCTCCCTCAAAGCAGCCCTGGCAACTCTCTCTTGTCGCAAGACCTCACTGCGAGCGTTCACCTCTGGATCATCCC
The DNA here is from genome assembly GCA_022495995.1 of Adenophora triphylla var. japonica. Taxonomy (NCBI): domain Eukaryota; kingdom Viridiplantae; phylum Streptophyta; class Magnoliopsida; order Asterales; family Campanulaceae; genus Adenophora; species Adenophora triphylla. The sequence goes on along the minus strand of JAFEMH010002295.1, from coordinate 330,471 downwards.
TTAGAGCAGCTCTCCGGATCTCTTTCCTCTGATAATCCTCAGCAACATAGCCGGTGACATTATTCGGATTCCCTTGGGCCTCTGTATCTCGGAAAGACCGGCTGGATGGGTAGTCTGCTCCTAAATATTCCCTATGGCGAACCTCTATTGCCAGCTGGACGGGACCCTGTTGCTCTTCATACCAAATCAGATATTGTGTGGTCAAGAATGTAAACCCTCTGGCCTGACAAAGAAGCGTCCGTGTGGGAAGAAAACCCTCCAAGAAAGATCTGCTGAAGAAATGCATAGTCTGGGCTTCGATCATGACCATCGGAATAGCATCAGTCGTCAGCCTTTCTCTCAAAGCCCGGATAATCTGCTGAGGGTACCGATATTGCCTGCTTACCAGTGATGGGACACAGAAGGAAGACACATGCAACCCTGGCAGTCTGACTACCACCGACCCATTCTGAATGTCTATCATGGTCTGTAGTCCCCAAGCCGGAATCCAGAAGTTCAGATCAGCAGTCCCGTACCGCGTCAACCTCACCTGCCAACTATCAGCTGCCGCGTCCCTCAGTAATCTGCGTTGTCTAGTCACCCAAGGCATCGCTGTTTGACCCTCTGGTAATGGCCCAATCAAGCATAGTCTCTCAGAAAGCCACAAAGATAGCAAAGTGGGGCTGCCCGCGCCCATGAAATCAGATCCCCCGGCTAGTCTATCAAGGCCATGATAAGTCTCAGCTAATAGCAAAGGTACAATGTCCATTTCCCCTTGGCCGGACCGAATTTGATGAAGATCCACACCCCGGTCACCCCTAAGCTGTCTGAAAACCTCCAGCAGCGCACCTGAGCAGACTCCGACATATCCACAGAAGAAGTAGGCTGACAGGGTAAACAATACATACATGTCCAGAGAGGTAGAAAGATCAAACAACACCGGACTGGAAGATCGCAGCCGAGCCATCCGGGTTAAGTCTACAAACTCACCATCCTGAATCATAGGTGCCACCTGATCTACTGGCAAGCATAGGAAATCCGATAACTGCTCTGCAACCGGCCGTCTGTCTCGAGGGAATGCTACAGTTTCCGCCTCACCCAATCCTGTCAATGCTCTGAAATCCTCCATGGTTGGCGTCAGATCATTGTATGAGAAAGTAAACACATGCCTCTCTGAATCCCAGAAATGCGAAGCTGCCCGGAGCAAGTCCCAATCAACTCTCCAGTTCTTCAGAGGCCAAAGGCACGACATACTATACCGCTTGTCAATGATTTTCCCATGATGCTTTTGGTGAAATTGTGAAACTCCAATAAAGTCCTGGCGAAATTGATGTTCCTGAGAAGCTATTTCCTGGTTATAATGATCCATGAGGATTAAAAGTTCCAACCTTTGTCGCTGAAATTGTCTGTCTGTCAATTTGGGGCTACTGGTGTCTTCCTGCTAAAAAGCAATGTCTGTAAGTGAGGTCGAATTGATGTTAAAAGGACCCTATTATGAGCTTCGTTCGGTCGTGCGACATGTCTTGACAAACAGACACATAATGCCGGGCGACACATCTGGTCTGCATCAGGAAGCATCAAGGTCTTGCAAGTGATTTTCTGTGGTACTCTCTAGCTCGCTGTCGCTGCAATATACCTTGTACCCCATATTACTGTACGGGAGAGGATTTTCCCCCACCATATGTACCACTATACACAATTACCCCAAAACAATCCCAGATACTTATGTACAAACCCAGAAAAGGCCAACCTGTCAATAACAATAAATTGTATTCTTTTCCCCTCTTTCCCAGAACAAACAGACTTGTGCAAATAAGCTAACATAGTTTAATTTTGTCTGACAAAATAGCATAATTAGATTGTATTGCTTCGAGTGTTGCTTTTCCCCGCAGGTACAGCAGTTAACTGAACAAATTTCCAAGATTGTCCCTCAAAGCAAAACCGAGACAAAAGTCCGTGCCTATCTGAATCTCCCCAGCAGGGCGAATCAAAATTGATAGCCCCACTGTCAAACTGTCAACAAGAATCCGCTGCCTAGCAAGCAAAATTCCCATCACAGCAGGAAAGGTCCCAGATCCTAGAGCCAGCCGTCACCAAAGAAAGCCCCACCGTCAACTGCCAACAAGAGTCCGCTGCCCAGCAAGCAAAATTCCCCGTCACAGTATGCAAAGTCCCAGACCAGAGTCAACAGTCGACGAAAAGACCGCCCCGCACTCAGCAACCATCAGCAGCAGTTAGTAGCATAAAACCCTCCGGCCTCTACATCAATCCCCAGCAGCATGAACCGTAACATCAGTCCCTCCGGCAGTTACACGTAAGCACAGCACAGGTATGAAAGCATATCTGAGTCAACTACTTTTCTAAATAGTCAATTCGCGGGTGACTCCCTAAGAAAAACGTCAATTCGCGGGGTGACTTCCCTAAGAAAAAAGTCAAATTCGCGGGGTGACCCCCCTAAGAAAAAAGTCAAATTCGCGAGGTGACTTCCCAAAGAAAAACAGTCAAATTCGCAGGGTGACTTCCCAAAGAAAAACGGTCAAATTCGCGGGTGACCCCCTAAGATAAAAAGTCAAATTCGCAGGGTGACTTCCCAAAGAAAAATAGTCAAATTCGCGGGGTGACTTCCCAAAGAAAAACATTCAAATTCGCGGGTGACCCCCTAAGAAAAAAGTCATATTCGCGGGGTGACTTTCCAAAGAAAAATAGTCAAATTCGCGGGTTGTCTTCCCAAAGAAAAATAGTCAAAATCGCTGGTGAATCCCTAAGAAAAAAGTCAAATTCGCGGGTGACCCCCTAAGAAAAAAGTCAAAATCGCGGGTGACTCCCTAAGAAAAACGTCAAATCGCGGGTGACTCCCTAAGAAAAACCTCATATCGCGGGTGACCCCCTAAGAAAAAAGTCAAATTCGCGGGGTGACATCCCAAAGAAAAACAGTCAAATTCGCGGGTGACCCCCTAAGAAAAAAGTCATATTCGCGGGTGACTCCCTAAGAAAAAAGTCAAATTCGCGGGTGACCCCCTAAGAAAAAAGTCAAATTCGCGGGTGACCCCCTAAGAAAAAAGTCATATTCGCGGGTGACCCCCAAAGAAAAAGTCAAATTCGCGGGTGACCCCCTAAGAAAAAAGTCAAATTCACGGGTGACTCCCAAAGGAAAAGTCTGAACTACGATTTGGCTTGATTCCCTCCCCGGGATACGTAGGAATCCTTTCTCTAAAGGTCCAGCCATCCGATTCCCCGGATCATCGTCTAGTCCTCCACCTTATTCCTCAGCCGCTCATTGGGATTGGGTCTTATTTTATCGATAACCTCACTTTCTCCAAAAGTGACGTTGCCGAGGGGCTCTGTTAATACGCCAATCCAATTTGCGACCTTTCCAGATGCATTTTAATATGATAAAATTGCATTTAGGGGCATTTTGGTAAATTCCCGGTCCATCCCGAGACTTCCGGAAACATTTCATAAGTTTCACGCGAAGGAAGTACTTTTTTGTACTTTGCTCAGGCTAAGGGACCTAAAAGGAATAAATCTATTTTGGACTTTTTAGGAATTATCCAAGAAGGTTCCAGAACCAGATTTGGCACCAAAAACGGTTATGGCCACCTTGTGTCACGCGACAAGTCGAGGCATGGAAAGTGGTTACGTTATGCCATGCGACACATTGAGGCCACTAACTGCAGCTATAAATAAGACCCTACCCCTCTCAGTTTTGGATCCAAATTTTGACTCCCTAAACCTACTCTGCCCAAATTGCTCCAGAACCTCTCTCTCTCCTCCTCCCTCACCAAAACTACCTAATTCCCTTCCAATTCCCTCACCTCTCATCTCTCTTCAACCCAATTCCTCCCCTACTTCCTCCAACACCTTGAATCTCCCAATCCAGATCTTAGTTCGTGTTGAATCTCCTTTCCAGAAGCTAAATCGAAGGCTCCTACACCTAACTTGGTGTAAGAGTTGAGACTACAAGGGTAACTCTCTCTCTCTCTCTCTCTCTCTCTCTCTCTCTTCTACTTGTCTATTTGTTCTTCCTTCTTCTCCACTTGATAATCAGGCTCCATCTGCCTCGGATTATCAAGTAGCAACTGCAATCTCTCTGTTTAAATTGTGTTTGTTTGAGTCCAATTGCTTGCTTATGATGTGATCTATCTCCTATTGCAATTTGGACATCAAGGGAGTGTGGATCTCCCATATCCACACTCCTTTGGTTGATTCGTATCTATTTCATGCTATTTTGATTGGTTCTGGTATAATTGTTTGATTGAATTGTGAATCTGGTGAATCTGGTTATCAATTTGTAAGGTACCTGCAGATGGTAATAATATGTCACGCGACACACTTGGACGTTGGAAATCCTGTGTCACGCGACATGTCGTGACCATCTGCAGGGACTATGTTTCAGTTGTAAGTTGTTTCACCTCGTTAGCTTAGATTTTAGTTATATTTAGCCTGTTTAGTCGATTAGATCTAGTTTATATTCGTGTTTTGTTCATCTATAGATCTCTATGATTTGCCTGTTGTGAGTCTCTGCAAGGCGACTATTGGTGTCACACGACACATTTGGACATGAGGAGTTCTGTGTCACGCGACATAAGTAGTCCTATGCAGAGAACTTGTTTTCATTTGTAATTTGTTCTTAATGCTGTAATGGGATGTGGCCTCCTTGAACAATTGGTCTACAAATTGTAATGATCTCATCTATTCAATAAAATTCATGTTTATCGTATTTGTTCATTATCGTTGTTTGCACATTTTTTCGAATTATTTGGATGTCTAAATTAGAAAGACTCGTCTACGGACGAGGCGTGTTGGGTGAACTCTCGGTTCTTCCCAACACGTAACCTGACCCCCGAACCCGTTCTCTTTCGTAAAGGTTTTTCAAAGTGCACCTCTAAAAGCATGGCGTGGCGACTCCTATTTTCTTCCTAAAATTTCGGGCGAGCGCACATTCAGGGACCAAACCTTAAAAGAAACAATCCTTGGCCCTCATAGCTAGAAGGTAACTTTCGATGTGAGTTCGAGGACAGTCTATGCCGTTGAACTTTTCAATCTCAAGCATCCGAAATTTTGGAGGAAGGGCGACGATTTTGCTGGGATCAATGATCTGATAGGCTGCTTTCTTAGTGTTCAGTTCACCAAACATCTCTTGCATGGACTTAACTTGCTCCACGAGCCAGGCCATGTTGGGGTCAGGTGACAATTTTGGATTGCTCGGTTCCAGGGTAAGTTTATCAGACTTGAGTGGCGGTATAGTGGGTGGCACACTGGTGGCTGGTATCACGGTTTGGGATCTTTTGGAGGGAAATAGGTGTAAACTTGACCTGGTCCCGAGTTTCCATAGGACAGGCCGGAGGCATAGGGATTGGATTCATAGCTACCGGGGTAAGAGAAGGAGTAAGGAGCCTCATGAGGTCCTATTGGCAAGGCCGGAGATGGAAGATCTGTTGTTGCAGGGCAAGTGTTAAGGAGATCATTGGATTGGTTCTGAGGTTTCGAAATCATCTGGGATTGTCCGTACTAAGGAGGAGGGATGAATCCCATGGGATAATGCGGAGACTGAGAGACTGGGGTGGCTGTAGCATTCATTCTCTGTTGGTAGTGAACGAATTTAGGTCTTATCTGGGGAGCTGTGGGCATTGGAGCCCTGATAGCTTGAGGTGCTGGGAAGGACTAAAAAAGAGTAGTCCTTCGTAAGGGATCATATGTAGATGGAGGAGGGCATTGGTTGTAGTATGGAGGGGCTGAAATCACTGTTTCTGGAGTCTCATCTTCCACCATGACAAAAGAACCATTGGCTTCAACTACTATCTGAACCCCATGACGGCGGAGAGCATCGATGAGCATGGCTTACTGCTCTTCATGGACTTTACGACTATTTTCCAAGGCTAGGACTAACTCTTCCTCTCTAGTCACTGGATTACCCATACCACCACTGTTTTCTGTCAAATTTGTCGTTCTAAACCTCTGAGTAGATGAAACTGATGATTCTGACGAACTCTCTGAGCCTGAAATTTCCGCTCTGAAAAGCCGCTGACCCGGTATTCTCACCCACTTCTTTCTCGATACGGGAAAGGGATAGGCAAGGTTTAGACTCGGGGGTAGGTGTTTAGGCTGAAGGCTCAAGTAATATGCAATTATGAATTTTCAAGTTTACTTAAAACAGTGTCTTTTAATTATTTCTATTTGGTTGGAAAAGGTTGCTCTTCTTTTTCGCAACTACTCTAGATCCTAGATCAGTGGGCTCCATCACTACATCTATAAGCCCCTCGATTTGCACCTGTATTTCGACATCCCAGGGTGGACAGCCCTAGGCGAGGGTCCTATAGGGCAAGCAGATTATAGTCAATGTCAATGCCGTGAAAGTCAAGTCTTTTAGCCTCAACGAAATTTCGGCAGAGCTTCGCTTGCGCGATAGACGTTTGGACTTCGGCATTGTCCAAGGAAAATAATAGGCATGGGTCGGACGTTAAAAGTCGAATGACACGGCGTCACATTGAGTATTTTTTCATACCTTGTGCAAGTCAAAGTAAATACCGAGGTCAAGATTTTGCCAATTTTGCCTAACAAAATTTTGGCATGGCTTCGCTTGCATGAGGAATCTTGACTTTAGCATGGGCTCGGGTTTGAATTTTACATATCCCGTGCAAGTCAAAGTCAATGCTGGGGTCAAGATTTTGCCAATTTTGCCTAACGAAATTTCGATATGGCTGCGCTTGCGCAAAGAATCTTAACTTTTGGCATGGGCTTGGGTTTGACTTTTACGAGGGTATACGACGAGGCTGTATGACACGGTCTAGATCAAAAACCAACCAAAAAGTCACGAATTTAAAAGTGTGACACGGACTAGTGCATTGGTCGACACTGACTGCCATGGGGAGTTTGGGATGATTCCGTGCGCGCCTGGGAGCGTCGTAACACTGTCCGTGACTTTAGCTGAACAACCACCCCGGGTTGAAGGACGTGCGCGCAAAAGTGTACAGAATATATATAGTGCGCGTAGTGTGCGGTCTCCTACATAATTTTTTTTGAGTTAAAATAGAGATTTTCATCATGTGTTTTAAAATAATGTTTTTGGGACGGGGAAAATGCATCACATAAGCACGTAAATTTTCTGAAACCAGGCCAGACTCAGGACTGAATATCCCCAAGTTTCCATGGTTTCCAGATTAACCTCAGATAAAAGCGTCCTAGTGGAACTGCGAATGAAGCCTCCCGGCTCAGATCCAGACAGATCAAGCCGTCTGGCTGGATTCAACAGTTTTCCTGGTTCCAATTTGCTTCATTTCCAGACTGCTTTTCCAGGAATTTTTGGCAACATTTAGCTTCAGAATGGCACCTGTTCATTATTCAGAGCATGCACAAGCCAAAAATAACACAAAAGATGAATGCAAAAAAAAAATTGCACAAGCACAAAGATCGGACCCGAGACGGAAGGCTAACCCTCGTAAACGTTTTCCAACGCTTCTTATGAGAAAAGAAGTTTGGAAAACATTTACATGTCCCCAGCGAAGTCTCCAAACTGTGAATGTGGCCCCGAAAAAAACACCACCATTTTCTCTTTTAACGAAAAAAGGGGTCGCCGTTCACCTCAGTCTGAAGACACAAGTTTATTGAAAAACGGAGTCGCCACGCCATTTTGATTTCCTCAAAACTTTGAAAAAAAGGATAAGGGCCCGGAGGTTAAGTTACTCCTTGGGAAGAACGTTTGGCATTCACACAAGGAGCCTTGTAAAAGCAAGTCTTCCTAGATCCGAAGTTTGTGCTTGTTTGTGTGCTCGTGTGCATGCGTGATTTGAAAAGAGAAAGGGATGTGCCAAGTTTATCTGCCGGACATAAAAACCATGTAAGAAGGTTTTAGCTCGGGATACCTCGGATTTGATGTTTTTGGGATTTTGATCCCGTGCTCACTTTGGACTTGTGATCATCATTACGGGACTTATCTACCCTCCCGTTAGATTAATCAACCATGATAGGCGTAGGAGCCTTGGTATATTTTAACCTAACATTCCTTGGGGATTTCAGTCACATGTGATCAAAAGGGGATCGTCTTTAAGTCCAAGAATGAGACTCTTTAGAAAAGGATGAATCTTTGCCCATCGATCCTACATCTTGAGACGATAACGATTCGTAGGGACATTTTATGTTCGTCTCAAGTGATTATCGGAGATTTCGGGACTAAGATCCATCAGATTCTAAAGGGACAATGAATGTGGCATTTTTATGGTGGAAACAATTTAAAGATGGAGTCTTTACACCGATCCTCATCACGGAATGCACCAAGAACCAATGGACTAGGGGAATGGGATGTAAAGATTGGATCTTTATACTCATCCTATGTCTTTTTGTGCCTTAGAAGGCTTTTAGACAATCCTCGGAGAGAGAGATCCATCTCTAGGGACATGGGGGAAATGACATTAAAGTAAAGATTGCATTTTTAATGTAAATAATACAATGAGTATCATTAAACTAAAGACATAATGTAAAGGGGATGACCTTTATGGCTTTTCCTATGTCCTTAAAGACCTCATAAGGTGGAAAATCTTTGGAAAGATAGATCAAGGGAAGGGGATGACATAATATGAATAAAGATTGCATTTTATACATAAAGGTAAAGGGAAATCACATCATCATATGGTAGATCTTCCCTAGAACAAGCCACTTGTGGAGCCTTGTTCATTCTAGGGAAAGGATCTCCAATGAATCCTTTGTGTAAGGGGAGTGGGAAATATGATGATTACATTGCAAAGATTAAAGCTTTGAGACAATTATGAATATAAATGACAAGTAATAAATAGAACAAGATAATATGAGAGTAAATCAAGGGTAAAGGAAGGAGAGATTACCAATATTGGTTTTCTCTATCTCCGAAGGGAATTTTCCTAGGCACTATCTATTTAGGAATAGATTAGGGTAGGATTAGTGTATGAGAGAGGAGACTTTTGTGTGATTTTTGGTTACTGAAATTCATGGTGTTATTTTGGCAGAGTAACAGTGTCTTCCATTCTCTTTTTTAAAATGAATAGAGGAGGCCTCTATTTATAGGCTGCTGTGTGCTTCCAAAAGAAGCTGCCCGGCGTGATCTCTTGGCAAATGAAGCCGCCCGGCGTTATCCACCGTCGTGTCAGCATGTTTCTAGATTCATGCAAGGTGGCAGCTTGGAAGCTTCTTTCCAACGAGGTCCTGTTTGGAATTCTAATTCCTAGCAGGTCCTTCCTCCCTTGGAAAGTTTGGAAAAGTTCCCGAATTGACCCTAAACTTTATGAAAGTTTGGGGAATTGCCAGGAAACTTTAACTGGAAGGCATAAGCCAGATTTGGGTACTTACACATGACTTCACTGATTTGAATTTGGCATGCCCAAAGGATTGCTATCCCTTGCCTCGTATAGACAAGTTGGTTGAATCTATTACTGGTAATGCTACCATTGACTTCTTGGATGCTTATTCAGGTAACCACTAGATCAGAATGCACGAGGATGACATTGAGAAGTCTACTTTCCAAGCTGCAGGAGGGATGTACTATTATACAAAGATGCCATTTGAGCTGAAGAATGCTGGGGCGACCTACCAAAGAATGGTGAACAAAGTCTTTGCTAGCCAAATTGGCCAAAGCATGGAGGCTTACATCGACGAAATGGTCATTAAAACCAAGTTAGGACGTCATGTGGTCGACCTAAAAGAAATGTTCACCAATTTATGAGCAAACGACATGAAGTTGAACCCCAGCAAGTTTGTGTTTGGAGTGGCTGCAGGAAATTTTTTAGGCTTTATGATGTCACAGAGAGGCATAGAGGCCAACCCAAAAAAGATCAAAGATTTGATTGAAATGTAGGAGCCCAATTGCATTAAGGAAGTCCAACGCCTAAGCGGTAGAGTTGCTGCTCTGGGTCATTTCATATCCAAGTCGGCTGAGAGATCTCTCCCCTTCTTCAAAACTTTGAGGGGGATAAAAGCCTTTGATTAGACGACCGAATGCTCATCATCATTCCAACAACTCAAGGACTATCTCACTTCTCCCCCCTTCTTAGTAGCTCGGTCCATGGGAAAAGTTTATACGTATATCTGTCTGTCAGAGAACAAGCAGTTGATGCAGTATTGGTTCGAGAAGAGAGTGGCGTCTAAAAGCCAGTTTACTATGTAAATAAAGCCATGTCCGATGTGGAAGGAAGATACTTTAATGCGGAGAAGGTGGCCTATGCCTTGGTGATAGCAGCGAGGAAACTACGGGCTTATTTCTCAGCCCATTCTATAGTCTTGTTGACCAATGCTCCTTTGAAGGAAATTCTACACAAGCCAGAAAGCTCAGGTTGACTACTAAATTGGCGATAGAGTTGACAGAATTGGATATTAAGTATAGGCCCCGAAATACGCTGCAAGCACAACCTCTAGTTCACTTTTTGGTCAAGCTAATGTTCACCAAAGAAGACAACTCAGAGTCTCCACATTTTGGTCAAGTACTGCAAGCTAGTCAAGAGGTTAATCTGAGACTTGGAGTTTTGGGAAATTCAGAGGGTAGGTCATGAATACAACGAATTGGCCCACCTACTTTCAAAATTAACCACCTCAGAGGAGCAACAAGGACAACCAATCTCATAGAACAACCATCATACGAAAGAGTGCAGGTTCTATGCTCTGTAAACAATGCTAAGTGTTGGATTAATGAGATTAAAGCTTATACTAAGACACACGAGCTACCAGATGATGAGCAAAGAGCCGGAGTGATAAAGAAGAAGTCCCCCCGATTCACTATCCGTAGAGAAGCTTTGTTCAGGAGGTCCTTCATCAAGCCAATATTGTGGTGTGTGCATCCTGTTGGGCCCAAAGGTGGCAACACGGGTGAAAAACAGCTAGAGGGGGGTGAATAGCTGTTTTAAATTTTTTGCCCTCTTTTTGAAAACTAAACCTCTTTCTTACAAAACCACTTGCAATGTATTAAAATCGCAAGTAGGATTGCAAAATGCACAACGGAATATCTTAAGAATTCGAGTGCGGTTTGGAGGTCCGATTTTATGTTCGGTTTTCAAACACAGTAAAAATGAGGTTTTGGCAAGATTAACAAAAAACAATTCACAACAATGGATAACCTATATAGAGATCAAATAGATAAAGACAAAATAATCAGTAAGTAAAAATGCAGAAATGTAAGAACACAATATTTGGAGTGGTTCAATCGTAAATGATTTACATCCACTACCAAGATGGTTAGTCTTGGATTTTCTAATTCTAGATTTTATATTAGAGTATGAGAGATATTACAAAGTACAAGAATCAATACTCAGATCTAAAATCTATTCTATGAAGATCAAATCCTAGACTATAACCAGTGTATCTCAAATGAATTAATGTATGTGATTAATCAAGTGAGGTGTGTGTGATAAACAAGAATCAAGGCTCTTTGAATCTGTATGATGTAGAGCTCAAGAAATCTTGGTATTAAAGGCTTGATTTCTGGGCTGGAGATTTTTCTTGAAGGAAGAAGATGAAGATTCAAAGGGTTATAAATTTTTGGGAATAGCTTTCAAACTTCTTATGGACTCACTATAAAATCAATTTCTCAAGCAATCTTCAAATGTTGAAGAGTGGGGGTATTTATACCCAAGCACCAAGAAAGTAGCCATTGGGAACAATTGTAGCAAGTACTTTACTAGTGCATTCTTATTGGTCCACAAATCCACTTTTGTCCCTTTGTTCAGAAGTTACAGATAAGGCTGATCAGACCTCAACTGTATTTAAGGAATGAAGGACATATGTCACTGAAATTACCCGGGATTTCGCGCGGGGGGCGCGCGAAACGTGGTTCTCTTTCGCGGGGGGTTGGTGTCTGAGACCTCACTTCATGGGAAGGAAAAATGAGGAGTCGCCACGCGGTTTTTGTATTTTGAGCCCAAACGTTGAGAAACGGCTATTGTGAAAAGGTGTCGTTTTTATTGGTAGCAAAAACTTAGGAAAAGGCTTTTGAAAAAGGGGATCATTTTTATTGGCAGCAAAAACGAGTAAAAAGCTTTTTGTACCAGAGATTGTTAGGTTCGGAGGTCAAGTTACGTTTCGGGTAGAGTATTACGAGATCGCCCGAAATGCCTCGCATGACGAGTCTTTCTACCTTTCTCGAAATCGTGTGTGTGTGGGTGTGTGTTTTGAAATGGGGGCTTGAATGACAAGCTTAATTTTGGTTTGAATGACAAACGTTGATTAGGTAACTTTTGAAAAGACGAACGTTTGAATGACAAACGTCGGTTTTGAGTTTGAAATGAGCATTTGCGTGGCAATGTCTGATGATGCCTGATGATGCCTGAGGTGCCAATGTCTTGTGACGCTTGGTCTTTCTCGCGATGTCCTCTGGTGATAGGGGGCGATCAGGCTGAGCTAGAGCTTTGGATGGCAAGACTTTGCACGCATCATTTGCGATGGTGGGTTCCCCATTGGAAGTTACAGACTTGTAGGACCGCTCAGGAGGGTCTGTTGATCGTCAGAGTGCCGGGGCTGTCTCAGACGTCTTTCTGTATTCCATCATTGGTTCTGCGACGATGCTGGAGCGGTGCCACCGATCGATCCTCGAGTTATGCCGCTACCTTTGAGGTGGGATCTTTGCGGATGGTTTATCCTTCGAAGCTATTGTTGATCACCCGCTGGTGGCAATACGCGTCCTTTCCTGCCAGGGTTCTTTTTCACCGGAGAGAGGGCATTGTTACGTCGACGCGATCCGAACCGGTACGAAGAGTGTATAGGGGGACACGAGATGGCTATCTTGTGGAGATGGAGTGAGTGTTGGGTGCCGATCACACAGACGGCTCGACCTTGAGGAGGACGAAGCAAGGGCTAACCCTTGGAATCGTACGGGCGATGCCATGGGCTGATTATGTGGCAAGTGCTTATCGGAGGCCAATCAAAGCGCAATGATGGCTCGAAGCGAGGTGGCTCGAGACAGAGCTAGAGAAAGGGCTGCATTGACAGCCCACAGGCTGACGGAGGCGTCGGGAAGAGTCCCTGAGCCGGGTAGAAGGCCTACCGGAATTTTTCCTGCGAAGGTGAAGAACACTCGCCGGGGAAAAGGGAAGGGGAATAAGGATGAAGGACCTAGTACGGGAAACTAGGTTGACCTTGCTTTGTCCCGAGTATCCACCCATTGTCATTGCGAGACACATTAATTGATTAATGTTTTATTGTAGTTTTGCTAGCGTGTAGCGAGTCAAGAGTTAACCGTGCTTGAACTCATCAAAGAATGTTTTAACCGTTATGAATTTGTAGGTTAAATGAAAAGAGTTTTCGAAACACAAGCAATTGATGCTTATTGTATTTTTTTGTTTTTTAGACCGAACCAATGATGGCTGCCTACGTTCCCCTTTTACAATTGGACTAAGGGGCTCAGGTCACCGTAGTTCGACACTTTTAGGTGAATTTGAGAAAACAAAGACAAAAGAAGTGCGACTGTTTTTACTGGATCATTAGCGGGAATGTATCCAGTTGGGTATTACTCTTTTAGCACTTTAATTTACTGAGGGGGACGGTGTATGGGGAAGGTGAGTTGACTCGTGCTCTTCCTCAAATGAAGTATCTGCGGAGCTTGCTTCCGTTCACGGGGTTAACGAAAGGGTTTCCGTCCAAGTCTGCTAGCTTCATGGCTCCTCCGGAGAAGATTCTTTGTACCACGAACGGTCCTATCCAGGTAGGCTCCCACTTTCCGAGGGGATTGGTCTGTGTAGGAGGCTTTTCCTTTAGCACTAAGTCACCTTCTCTGATGTCTCGGATCTTGACTTTCTTGTCGAATGCTCGGGCCATCCTGCTCTGATAGGCTCGAGTGTGTTCCATGGCTTTCAATCTGCGCTCGTCAAGTAGAGCAAGTTCGTCGTGACGGCTCTGTAGCCATTCGACTTCATTGATCCCGTTTTCCAAGAGGACTCGGAGGGATGGAATTTCCGATTCCACGGGTAACATCGCTTCCATTCCGTAGGTAAGTACGAACGGAGTTTCCCCTGTGGCGGTTCTGACTGATGTTCGGTATCCCCAGAGGGCTATATGTAGCTTTTCGGGCCAGTCCCGACCTCTGGTGGTCATCTTTCTGATTATCATGGCGAGAGTCTTGTTGGCTGCCTCTACTGCACCATTGGTTTGTGGTCTGTAAGGAGAAGACCTGTGACCTGTGACTCTGAATTCGGTCAGTAGTTTGTCACAATCTCCTTCAAAGTGGGTCCCATTGTCGGAGATGATCTCGTTGGGCACTCCGTATCGGCACATGATGTTCTCTCGGATGAACTCGGCCACCTTCCTAGAATTCAGTACCTTGTACGATCTGGCTTCTACCCATTTGGTGAAGTAGTCGACTGCGACTAAAATGAACTCGTGACCATTGCTCCTTGGAGGAGTGATCTTGCCGATGACGTCGATTCCCCATGTGGCGAAAGGCCATGGCGTAGTCATGCAATAGAGTTCAAGAGGAGGGATGTGATTAAGGTTGGAGAACCGTTGACATTTGTCGCAGCTTCGGACGAACTGGATGCAGTCTGTTTCCATTGATATCCAATAGTATCCCATACGGAGAATGATCTGTGTCAATGCTCGGGCGTTCATGTGCGGACCGCAGGTTCCGTTGTGAACTTCGTCCATTAGCTAGCTGGCTTTTTCTTTGTTTACACACCGAAGGAGTGGCCCTTGGTGGCGCTTCTTGTACAACATACCCCCCAGAATGACGAAATGGGATGCCAGGCATTTTAATGCCATCATGTTTTTGGCTTTGATCCCTTCTTTGTATTTTCCATCTTCATTTGTGAAGGAAGCTTCTCCGCTTTGGAGGTACTTGGTAAACCTGATTGTACCGGGGTTCGTCGATCGTTTCTTTTTCTTTTTCGATCTCACGGCAATAGGCGGGTGTTTCCGTCCGCCTATTACGAGGGGTTTCTTGCTTTCCCTTTGGGAATTTCGACAAGAGAGGCGAGGGTTGCCGGGCGTACGCGGCGGTTCCTGTCTCTTGGCAAATAGTGAAAAGAGATATCCTTGGGCGAGCAATGAGCTCCTCCATGTACGCGTGGTACTTCGAAGGCCAGAATCTACCGTCTTCCATTTGTTGGATACTTGATTGATGATCAATGCTGAGTCTCCATATACATCCGGTTACGAGATGTTGCGCTCGAGGCGGCTTCCAAACTTCTTTGCACGGGCTTCGTATTCTGCTGCATTGTTGGTTGCTTCGAAATTGACTTGATGGCTATGGGAGTATGCTCGTCCTTGGGATCGACAAGGAGCATTCCAATACCATTCCCCTTCTTGTTGGCTGCCCCATCGAAGAAGAGTTGCCGGCGGTTTGCGTGTCAAGTGAAAAGATTCCGTCGTCCGGAAATTGTGGATCGGGACCCTTAGGTTCATTGCTTGGGAAGTCGGCCGGTGATGCGCCATTACTCTGCCCTTTGTTGATTTTCGACGATGTACTTGATGTCGAACTCGGCCCGGGAAGAATGACCACTTGGCTAGTCGCATCGACGAGAGATGGCTTGTCAAAGAGATATCGGATGGGGTCCACTTTGGAGACCGGGAGCACCGAATGCGGCGCATGTAGTGTTTCGGTTTCCCGACTACCCATACCAAGGCGGTACAAGTTTTCTCGATCTTTGAGTAGTGAGTTCACTTCCTTGAAGCTTCCGGCTTACGAAGTAGATTGCATGCTCAACCTTGGAATCTTTCTGTTCTTGTGCCAGCATTGCTCCGATTGACGTGTCTGTTACTGTCAGATACAGGAGTAGTGGCTTGTCTTCATGTGTCTTAAAGAATTTATGATGCACAGTTCAAAAGACAGCATGAAAATCGAACATGAATGGGGATGCACAAACATGGTAAGATTTTAAAAAGTTGACAATGTAATGCCTTTGAAAAAAACAAACCGTTCGAGGTTTAAAGTAACACACGCACACGAAAATGAGGAAGGGTAAACGAAAGTTTGACCCACGGAAGGCTTTTTAGAAAACATCGGCAGTTTTGAAAAAAGTATCTTTTTCCCAGCGGAGTCGCCAACTGAAATTACCCGGGATTTCGCGCGGGGGGCGCGCGAAACGCGGTTGTCTTTCGCGGGGGGTTGGTGTTTGAGACCTCGCTTCATGGGAAGGAAAAATGAGGAGTCGCCATGCGGTTTTTGTATTTTGAGCCCAAACGTTGAGAAACGGCTATTGTGAAAAGGTGTCGTTTTTATTGGTAGCAAAAACTTAGGAAAAGGCTTTTGAAAAAGGGAATCATTTTTATTGGCAGCAAAAACGAGTAAAAAGCTTTTTGTACCAGAGATTGTTAGGTTCGGAGGTCAAGTTACGTTTCGGGTAGAGTATTACGAGATCGCCCGAAATGCCTCGCATGACGAGTCTTTCTACCTTTCTCGAAATCGTGTGTGTGTGTGTGTGTTTTGAAATGGGGGCTTGAATGACAAGCTTAATTTTGGTTTGAATGACAAACGTTGATTAGGTGACTTTTGAAAAGACGAGCGTTTGAATGACAAACGTCGGTTTTGAGTTTGAAATGAGCGTTTGCGTGGCAAACGTCGATTTTAAGTTGAAATGAGCGTTTGCGTGGCAAACGTCGATTTTGAATTTGAAATGAGCGTTTGCGTGGCAAACGTCGATTTTGAATTTGAAATGAGCGTTTGCGTGGCAAACGTCGATTTTGAATTTGAAATGAGCGTTTGCGTGGCAAACGTCGATTTTGAACCGTGCGAGTCATTGTTAACGATTTTTACGGGAAAATGCGTATTAAATGATTTTAAGTGTCAAATGGCGGCTTTTAGTTTGAAGATGAGCATTCGGAGGCCGAACGTCATTTCGCGCGTTTTGAAAGAGAGTTCGACGGACGAACTCCGGTTTTGAACCGGGCATTACATTGTTAACGATTTTTACGGGAAAAATGCATATTAAATGATATGCGATCAACGAATCGGGTTGCGACTCGGACTTTGAAAAGTAAATACTATCACGATCCAAACGTGTCGGACTTGTAAATGACAGTATTTAAAGCAGTGTCAACGGAATCAAACGATCCGGAATCGTAAATGACGATCGACGAGGCCAATCGGCTCGGAATTGTAAATAACGATCAACGAGGCCAAACGGCTCGAATTTGTAAATAACAGAAATTAAAATGACGATCGACGGATCGATCGATCCGGAATTGATAAATGACAATAAAAGTAAACGGAACGGGGTCGGAACGCCGTTTTAACCCGTGATTACTTCTCTTACGGAAAGAGAAGAGGATCGAGGGGCTAAAACTTATCGGACCCCGTTAGACGGAGGCGTCTACATTTCGGTAACGACGTTCGAAACGGTTATAGCGACTGGCGCGTAAACCGAGATGGAACGAGAGATTTAGAGAGAGGGAGTTATACCTATGGCTAGGGTCGACTCCTTTGGCTCGGGAGGTGTGTACGGGACACGGACAGTGATTCGAAAGGTTGTTTCGAAGTAGTAGGGTGCGTATTTGATCGAAATACGAAGGTTTCATGCGAATCGAGGCAAACGGGAGCTCGGGAAGGGTGAAAATGGCTTGTGCCGTGGCTGTGGTAAAAATTTGGGAGTAATTTGTTGTTTTTGAAAGCTTTGTGACAACTTCTATTTATAGGTGAAAATTGCGGTAGGAGTCCGGACGGACTTGGGTGAATCCAGGGGTTTTTGGGTATTTTGGAAATGCAGGGGACTTGGCAATTTCAGGAAAAGTGCACAGGGAGTCCGGCCGGACTTGGCTTGCAAATCAGGGGTATTTTGGTCTTTTCCCTTTGAATTTGATTGAAGGGTGACTAGAGGGAGGTGGCATGGCTGCCACGTGCCCCTCTGAGTCACCAGCCATGTGGGATTTTGTCCCCCGGTCCCGGTTTTGTCCGTTTTTTAAAATAACAGTCCGGAAAATGTCCGAAACGCCCCCGGAAAGTGCCGAAAAATGCGTTTTTCAGGGAAAGCCATACTTTTACGTGAGATGATACGTGTTAAGTACGGTTCGACGTCGGGATGCACGGGGCAGTCCCGGGACGTCTCGTTGGCACAACAACGGGGAGTTTAACGAGTTCCGGTTAACCTGGAGCGGGCCAGTTAACGGATTTCGGTTAACTTTCTGACGGATTTGGACGATCCGGATTTGGGTACTTACAGTCACCTTTTTAGAATCCTTGCAGATCATGTCTGATAGTTAGTCATGTGACAAGATTTTGTGGTTGAATTTCAAATATTGCTGATGTGGATTTCAACAGTCATAAGTGGTTTATCTTCAAGTCTTCAATCATTGGATGCGGTTTGGTGAGGATACGGTTTAGACAGTGCGGTTTCACCAAACGTGGTTTCACTTTGAACTTCAAAGTGCAGTTTCAATGTAGGAATTCCACAAAGCGGTTTGCTGGTGTGATTTTATACATGCGGTTTGAAACCTTCTGAATTGAAACCTCAAGCCCAATATGTCTTATGCCAGTCTTCAAGCCCAAATAAACCTATTTTATAAAATGGACTTATACTAAAAAATTATGTAGTCAATGGACACATCCAATCCTTCTATATTAGCGGCCAGGCACGAAATCTTCTTTCCATTGCTTAGAACTCTAACTCCTAGAACTGCATTTGAGTAGAACTGGTCTACAAAGGAGGGAATGGTGAAAGTCTGCTTTTTAGTGAAAAGGGGAAGGATTCCAGAGGCTTTCATCTTCCTGATCATTTCCCTTCCTAGGGCATCATGCATCAACTCAGCTTCATTTATCTCCCAGCCTGGTAGGAAGAAATGAGGATCCTACAAAATAAAATTTTTAAGTTAGATCCATTTTAAAATATCACAGTTCACGTGCGGTTTAAGCACCCATGAGATTTAGCAATGGTGCGGTTTGAGAAGTGAAATACCTCAAACCCCAAGTGAACTGTGAATACAAGGCAAGGAAACAAATTTGAGAATTCAGAAGTATAATTACTAGTATGTGGCATTGTTTAACCAGATTTATCTCACACTTTCATGAAGTGTTGAAGGAGAAGGTTATGGTTTCCAACCTATATACCAAGTAAAACTTAAGAATAATCAGCATGCAGTTTCAACATATATAGAAATGCGGTTTCCAGCAGCGGTTTAACTTCTAAAATGAACATGCAATTTTAACTTGTGGTTTAGCATTTCCGATTTATTCCTAAGCATGCGGTTTGAGAGATGAGGTTCTCATATATATATTCTAATCCAAAATTTTCAAAAAAAAATTCTAAGTATGGAAAACACAATTAAGGAATCATGTAAACCAACATACTCCCTCCGTCCCACTATACTTGACACTTCTTTCCATTTTGGGCCGTCCCACTTCACTTGACACCTTCCAAAAATAACCTAGTTTTTATATTTTTATATTAGATAGACCCCACCACTAATTCTCTCTCTTCATTTTCCACCACTCAATTTATTCAACCAACACTACTATTTACCCCACTCATTCTCTCTCTTCATTTTCTACCACACATTTTCTTTATTTAATTGTTTCTTCTTAGTTCCCGTGCCTACTCCTTGGGTGTCAACTATAGTGGGACGGAGGGAGTATATAGTATTTTCAGAAAAAGTTATGAATAGCATGAATAACATGAAGAACACTCAAGAACACCAAGAACAGAGGCAGCAAGAATCTTAACCAAAATCAACAAAAACATATCAAAATGATCACATTGGGTAGTAGAGTAACAATATAGCAATAAAAATACAAGCCTTACCCAGAATCATCAAGAAATAGCCAAGAACATGAAATAGGTTTTTGAAAAATGAAAACTGTAAATCACAAAATCAGTGACCTAAATGTTTGTAGATCATCAAATAAGTCATATAATCAGAATCTAAATATCAAGTTGAGCAAAACCCAACAAAAATCTATTCAAATGAGTAAGAAATAAAGGATTTACGAGGTAAAAATAGAAGGAATACGAAGTGTTTTCTAACTGTTCATCAATGGCTGATTTGTAGAATTTAAAGGTTTAAGGTTAGAAATTGTTACCATGTCATTGAATGCTTTCTTTGGAGCTCTAGGAATGGTAGAATCTCTGGTTCTTTTGGCAGCCATTAAAGTCTTATAGAGTTTGAAAATGAATGATTTATAGAGAGAGTTTTTAGAGAGAGAAAGTGGTTGAGAAAGTACAAAAATTTGGAAGTGTAAAAAGTCAACTGTTGCACCAAAATGGGTTTATATAGGTGGTGGAGGGGTAGTGTGCAGAAAGGTGATGATGGTTCCACTAACTGTTGCATCCTTTCAACTTCTGCACACTGTCCTATGACGGTTGACAAGAGGGTTTTTAATGCAAATATTACTTTTGCATTAAATGCATTTAAATTTTAAATAAACGTGGGAAAATATTTGCAAAAATACCCTTATGCCAAAATAAGGACCAAATAATAAATATAGAAAACTTACCTGGGTTCCACGTGGCATGCATGCGGTTTAACAAAAAGATAAAAATAATTTAATTATTATTTTTTTTAAGAAAAAAAATATCAAACCGCCTTGAATCTTCTTTAAAGCTTTGAAAAGAAAATTATTGAAAATTGTCGAAGTGTTGAAACGCGGTTTTGATCATGCGGTCTTGATGCAGCATGCGGTTTGGTCCACGCGGTTTCAACATGGGAGGTTTTGAAACCTCAACAGGATTTTTAACCTAAGCACCACACTTAACACACAAGTTAGTAATAAAAGGTATGAACTTATTTAAGTTCAAGCATACCCATTTCTCCTCTGAGGAATGAAAACCTCTTGGAGTCAAGAGCTTTAGTGAGGATGTCAGCAATCTGATTATCTGTCCCCACATACTCTAAATGGATGCTCCCCTTTTTCACATAGTCTTTGAGGAAGTGATACTTGATGTTTATGTGTTTGGTCTTTGAGTGATTGGCATGATTGTTAGAGGCTGAAATTGTTGATGTGTTATCACACATGATTCGGCAGTTTCCTTTATTAATTCCATAGTCCACCAACTGTTGCTTCATCCAAAGAATTTGGCAGCAGCAACTTCCAGCATCAATGTATTCAGCCTCTGTAGTTGACACTGAAACTGAAGCTTGCTTCTTGCTGGCCCAAGCAACTAGTCTATTTCCAAGGAAGTGACAAGTCCCACTAGTGTTTTTCTATCAATTGTGCAAGCAACATAATCTGCATCTGAATATCCTACAAGATCGAAATTTGAATCCATGGAATACCAAAGTCCAAGATTAGTAGTTCCAGAGAGATAGCAGATTATACGCTTGACGACTCTTAAATGTGCTTCTCTAGGATCAGGTTGATAACGAGCACGTACACACAAACACTAAACATAATATCTGGCCTACTAGCAGTTAAGTATAGTAATGAGCCAATCATACCTCGATATAAGGTTTGATCAACCTTCTTACCTTTTAGATCTTTGTCTAGCTTATTGCCGGTAGCCATGGGAGTATCGTATGCTTTTGCATTTTCCAGTCCAAACTTCTTGATTAACTCCTTTGTGTATTTGGCTTGCTAAGGAAGATTCCTTCTTCACATTGTTTGATTTGAAGCCCAAGGAAGAACGTCAATTCTCCCATCATGCTCATCTCAAACTTTCTTTTCATTATCTTTTCAAAACGCTTACATAGTAATTCATTAGTAGAGCCAAAAATAATATCATCAACATAAATTTGAACAAGTAAAGAATGATTATTATATTTAGCAATGAATAGAGTTGTGTCAATTTTACCACGTTTGAAGCCCTATTCTGGTAGGAATTTAGTTAGAGTCTCATACCATGCCCTTGGAGCTTGTTTGAGTCCATACAAAGTTTTTTGGAGTTTGTAGACATGATTTGGAAATTTTGAGTCTTCAAATCCAGGAGGTTGAGCAACGTACACGGTTTCTTATAGTTCACCGTTGAGGAAAGAACTCTTAACGTCCATTTGATATAGCTTGAAACTCTTGTAAGATGTATAGGCCAAGAAAATTCTGATTTCTTCTAGTCTTGCAACTGGAGCAAAAGTTTCGTCGTAGTCTATTCCTTCTTCTTGCATATAACCTTGTGCAACCAACCTTGCTTTATTTCTGGTAATGCTTCCATTCTTATCCATCTTGTTTCTAAATACCCACTTTGTTCCTATCACTCCTTAATCATGAGGTCTAGGCACTAATGTCCAAACCTTACATATTTCAAATTGGTTGAGTTCTTCTTGCATAGCAGCAACCCAACTGGAATATTGGAGTGCTTCATCAACTTTCTTGGGTTCAATTTGAGATAACAAAGAAGTATGCTCGTCATAGCTTGATCTCCTTGTTTGAACTCCGGAAAATAAATCACCAATCACATTTAAGAGAGGGTGACTGCTGACTTCATGAACCTCGAGGGGTAAATCTGGTTGAACTGAGGTTTGCTGAAGATCTTCTAATAGAACATCATTAGATTCTTCAGTGAAGTCATTGAATGTAAGTTGATGAATAGGTTCAACTAGCTGAATGGGTGAATTCTCATCAAAATCTTCCCTTGAGGTTGCATCTAGAGTAGGAACTTCAGGTGCGATTTGAAAATTGTTTGAGGGAAATTCAGTTGAGGTTGATGGATTTCCTTGAGTTGATGGATTTTGCGATTCTTGAGGTTCAGGAGCGGTTTTGGAAGATTCACCTGTTTCATTAGTCTCAACAAAATCATCAGCAACATTTGGAGCCAAATGTGGCTCAAATGAGAGAATGTTCATCAAAAGTGACATGGATAGATTCTACTATCTTTAAACTAGATTTATTAAAAACACGAAAAGCTTTAGAATGTTTAGTATACCCAACAAAAATATCTTCATCAGCCTTAGCTCCAAATTTACCTCTGTTTTCTCTTCCATTGTAGAGGATAAAGCATTTGCAGCCAAAGATTTTGAAGAAAGCAATGTTGAGGGTTCTTCCTCTCCAAAGTTCATATGGAGTTTTGTTGTAGGTTTTGTTGATGAGGGAGCAGTTTTACGTGAAGCATGCTGTGTTGACTACTTCAGGCCAAAAATACTGAGGAAGTTTGGCTTCAGAAATCATTGTCTTTCCAGCCTCAATCAACATCCTGTTCTTTCTTTCCACAATCCCATTTTGTTGTGGAACACTAGCAGTAGAAAAATTGTGATCAATTCCATGATCATCACAATACTGAGCAACACCGTTGTTTTTTAATTATGTTCAATTGTCGGGACCTTACACTAACGATGTCGTCTTATTTTTGGGTTTGGAGTCGTCTAAAGAGTGAGGTTAGAATTTCATAGCAATCATCCTTTGTGATCATCATCTCAACCCACGTATATCTTGAATAATCATCCCCAACGACTAAAGTATATCTATTTCGTCCAATGCTGGTAGTGGTGACGGGTCCAAACAAATCAATGTGAAGCAGTTGTAAACATCTTGCAGTTGAGGGCGCGGTCTTGCTGGTGAAAGACGACGCGGTTTGTTTACCTAGTTGACATGTACTGCATTTCTCTGGATGGTGGTCAGCCACTTTGTGTAAACTGCGAACGA
Organism: Adenophora triphylla var. japonica; assembly: GCA_022495995.1. Taxonomy (NCBI): domain Eukaryota; kingdom Viridiplantae; phylum Streptophyta; class Magnoliopsida; order Asterales; family Campanulaceae; genus Adenophora; species Adenophora triphylla. Next base: position 307,049 of record JAFEMH010002295.1, on the reverse strand, counting down.
GGTTTTCCCTTCCAGTCTTTGCAAGATACTTGAAGTTCAAGTGGCTCAACCGCTTGTGCCATAGCCAACAATTTTTGCTCACATTTTTAGCTACAAAACAGAGATTAGTAATACTACATGCATAATTTAAATCAATAATGTAAATATTATTCTTACGAATCCCTGTGAGTAGTGTGACTCTGGAAATGCTATCTTTGATAAAGAAGTTTGAGGAAGTGAAGTTGCAATGCATTCCTTTGTTACAGAATTGTGAAATTGAAAGGAGGTTGTGCTTGAGTCCTTCAACAAGAGAAACCTTTTCAATGGTTAGGTTTCCTCTCCTTATAATACCATACCCAATGGTCTTGCCTTTGTTGTTGTCACCAAAGGTTACTGACGGACCGCTGGCTTCAATGACAAGTAAAGATCTATCTCCAGTCATGTCTTGAACAACCACTATCAAGATACCATTCATTTTCCTTGGATCGACCAGCCATTAAGCAGAGGACCTGAAAATAAACATTTAAAAATGAGGTCCCCTTTATTCTTTTGGGTCCTGATGTTAGCATCTTTTGATGACCCACATCTGTTTGACAGAAGGAGGATTATTCTTTCTGATATTAGGTGTGAACCTCAAAAGGCATTCTGCAACCTTCTGACCTAAACCATCACACACAGAACTGTGATGAAAGCTTTGAGCAATATGAGGTTTTACAAACTCTTTACTATTTTTAGGATTTGCATTCTTTTTGGGAACTGAGGTTTTGGCCTTCACAATGGTGGTCATTTTTGGTTTGACTGCAGTTTTTCTAGGAATGCTCCCCTTGCCTTTGAAAGCAGGATGTGCGGTCGAAGAAAAAGGGTGGTCAGCCATGCGATCAGCTGCACAACCTACTTCAGAATGTGCGGTTGAAATAGATGTGCGGTCAGCCGCAATTTGAACCTCCTCTGCGGTTTCATCCTCATAAATTTTCTTTTTCATCTGAGAATTTTTCCCAAATTGTTTCTTAGGTTAGACATAATGGAAGTTAATTTTAGCCTTTGATTCCTGTCCTTTACCCTTTGAAATGGAATGCTTTTCCATAGGAATTTCTTGAGTTTGTTTAGAAAATTCCTCATCTTTTTCACAACAGGATGCACACTTCAACTTTACACTAGTTTGGATTCCCAGGCCTTCTTTATCACCACTAGCCTTTTGAGATTCTAAAATTTGATCCATGATGATATGTGATTTGGTCCACACATCAATTACCTTCGGGAGGTCATTGTTTTTAGCAACCAAGACATCATTCCTAAGTTGGAGTGCAAATACCTTAGTTTCTAGGATGAAGTTTTTATCAGTAAGAGGAGACGTACTTTTTACTTGGTCTTTAAGATTTGAAATTTCAAACATAAGCACCATTTTCCCCATCTTAAGCTGTGTAATTTCATCATTTTTTAAAGACAAAGCTTTCTTAACATTTTGAAATTTAAGGATCATCATTTCAGCTTCTTTGAACATCCTTTCATGTTCCATGGGAGAAACCTCTTCCACCACCTTTTCAATATTTTCTTAGTTGGAATTATTTTTGAAGGTGTTGCATTTTTGGAAGGAAAAATGGGACGTGAGTAAGAACTATTTCCAATCTTAATACTTGGAGTAAGTTTCACTTCATCATCCTCTCTAGTTTTGGTTCTCATTGGAGTAACCTCTTCTTCATCCATTTCAAGCGACTCGACTGACTCAGTATCTGAATCATCAGAAGCGTCTGCAACAAGGCAGAGATTAACCTCTTCGGTTTCATCCTCGCATCCTTCATCAGAATCTGTTTCAATCCAAGTTGATAACTCTTTTGAGTTCTCTTCCTCTTCAGAAAACATTCCCTTGAGACGAGAACATTTAGCAGGAGAGGTTTTATTTTTCATGTATTCAAATCTAGGTTGTGGACACTCAGATGCAAAGTGACCAGGTTTTCTACAATTGTAGCAAACTAGATCACTCTTCTTCTTTGTATCAGCAGTCTTGGAAAAAGTTGCTGGAGGTTTGCCTTTTGAAAATGATTTAGAAAATGGTTTTGCAGATTTTCGAAATTTTTGAAATCTTTCTACAAACATGGCAAAATCATCATCATCCATTTCGATGAGTGATGAGGTTGAGATGGAAGGATTTGAGGTTTGCTTTGATGTGAAAGGATTTTCCTCATGTTCCACTACGGACATAGACAGTGATTTTTCTTTTCCTTCAACTTCTTCAATATGATCTAATTTAAGCTCATGGACTTTAAGATTTGCATACAAGTTACTTAACGTCTAAGTATTTAAATCTTTAGAGTCCTCAAGAGTTGTGGCTTTGTTGACCCATCTCGAACCCAAAGCAGCTAGAAAAGTCCTACTGACTTCTTTATCAGTTAAAGCATTGCCAAGAGATCTACAAGCATTAACTACCTCAACGTAGCGATCATAAGTTTGGTGCAAGGTTTCATTTGATTTTCTGTTGAAGTTGTTGTAGGATCTTTCAACAACATATATCTTATTTTCCTTGCAAAGATCATCTCATTCGAGGCAGCTCTCAATGGAATCCCACATATGCTTTGCGATTTTGCTATACACGACCTTTTGAAGAGTTGAAACGGGCAAGGTTCCTTAAATGATGAATCTTGCTTTGCTTTCTAAAGCAACTAATCATTTTTCCTCATAAGTCCACTCAGCTTTCAGCTTTTTGACTTCTAGAGTTTTAGCACTGGTGGTTGGATTGGTGTTGGTCTTCATGGGAACAAAGGGGCCATTTGTCACGCACTCCACTAGCATTTCATCAATGGTTTCCAAATGAATTAACATTCGGACCTTCCAGATGTCAAAGTGGTCTTCATCCAGAATAGGAATGTGTGAATAGTTAACCGTTGTCAGGGTTTTTGAGTTTGCCATAATGAATCGGCACACAAGCTGTTAAGCTTGAAAAACAAAGGTTTTATAAATGTGTTTAGCTCTGATACCACTTGTTGGTCCCAATGGTGGCAACAAGGGAGTAAAATAGCAAGAGGGGGGGGGTAAATAGTTGCTTTAAATTTTTCGCCCTCTTTTTGAAAACTAAAGCTCTTGCTTACAAAACCGCTTGCAGTGTATTAAAACCGCAAGTAGGATTGCAAAATGCACAGCGCAATATCTTAAGAATTAGAGTGCGGTTTGGAGGTGCGGTTTTATGTGCGGTTTTAACAAACAGTAAAATGAGGTTTAGACAATATTAACCAAAAAACAATTCACAACAATGGATAACCTATATAGAGATCAAACAGATAAAGACAAAATAATCAGTAATGAAAAGTAAGTAAAAATGCAGAAATGTAAGAACACAATATTTGGAGTGGTTCAATCGTAAATGATTTACATCCACTACCAAGATGGTTAGTATAGAATTTTCTAATGCTAGATTTTATATTAGAGTATGAGAGAGATTACAAAGTACAAGAATCAATACTCAGATCTAAAATCTATTCTATGAAGATCAAATCCTAGACTACAACCAGTGTATCTCAAATGAATTAATCTATGTGATTAATCAAGTGAGGTGTGTGTGTGATAAACAAGAATCAAGGCTCTTTGAATCTGTATGATGTAGAGCTCAAGAAATCTTGGTGTTAAAGGCTTGATTTCTGGGCTGGAGATTTTTCTTGAAGGAAGAAGATGAAGATTCAAAGGGTTGTAAATTTCTTGGAATAGCTTCAAACATCTTATGAACTCACTGTAAAATCAATTTCTCAAGCAATCTTCAAATGTTGAAGAGTGGGGGTATTTATACCCAAGCACCAAGAAAGTAACCATCAGGAACAGCTGTAGCAGGTACTGTACTGGTGCATTCTGATTGGTCCACAAATCCACTTTTATCCCTTTGTTCAGAAGTTGGAGATAAGGCTGATCAGACCTCAGCTATATTTAAGGAATGAATGACATCTGTCATCTTTTCAGAATCCTTGCAGATCCTGTATGGCAGTTAGTCACGTGACAAGATTTTGTGGTTGACTTTCAAATATTGTTGATGTGGATTCCAACAGTCATAAGTGGTTCATCTTCAAGTCTTCAATCATTGGATGCGGTTTGGTGAGGATGCGGTTTAGGCTGTGCGGTTTCACCAAACGAGGTTTCACTTTGAACTTCAAAGTGCGGTTTCAATGTAGGAATTCCACAAAGCAGTTTGCAGGTGCAGTTTCATACGTGCGGTTTGAAACCTTCTGAATTGAAACCTCATGTCTAATGAGTCTTGTGCCAGTCTTCAAGCCTAAATAAACCTATTCTATAAAATTGACTTATACTAAAAATTTGAAGTCTAAGCTTCATTATATATGGGCCTAAAGTCCAGAAAATAGAGATGAGGTTATGGTATCAATCAAATTAAAGTTAAAGCTATAAGGGTTAAAGTATGCATATCCAACACATCCCCATGAATTCCAAAACCTATTGTTCCAAGTGCACAACGGGATATGTGGCGAACACCCGGGGGCCAGAACATTGGCAGACAAAATAATTACATTGGAATACTACTGGCCTCATTTAAGAGAAGATGCTCGCGAGTTCGTACAAAAATGTGACAAGTGTCAGAGGTATGCCAACCTGCCAAAGCTACCAACCACCGAGTAAAATCTTGTGATTGCTGCTTGGCCGTTTTTGACATGTGTGGTGTAGACTTGATCGACCCTTCTCACCCGCCCGTGGAAATTATAAGTATGTGATCATAGCAATTGATTACTTTGCCAAGTGGATCAAAGCAAAGCCACTGGCCAAGATAACAGAGTAAAACACCACCAACTTCATTCATGATTACATTTGGTTTCGTTTTGGGGTTCCACATTCAATCGTCTCAGATAACGGGCTACAATTCTCAATAGCCTTCCAGAAAGAAATGAACTGGTTAGGTGTCAAACATTGGAAGTCTTCAGTCGCTTGTCCGCAAGGTAATGGACAAGCAGAGGCAGGCAACAAGCTGGTGTTGACAGCCCTAAGCAAAATCTTAAACAAAAGAGCAGGTAGATGGTTGGACGAACTCCCCCTTGCTTTATGGGAAATTCCCACAACCACCCGGGGGCCTAATGGGGAAACCCCATTTGCTTTGACCTTTGGATCGGAGGCCATGTCACCCGCTGAGCTACAGATTCCTACATCAAGGATTGCACTATTTGATCAGAATCAGAATGACTCCAATAGGTTGATCAACTTAGATTTGCTCAAGGAGAGGCGGATGGCAGCTCAGCTCAGAATGGTCAAATACAAACAGAAAACCACAGGGTACCATGATAAGAAGGTCAAGAAAAGGTCATTCAACGTTGGAGACTACGTATTGAGGAAAATTGAAGTAACGGGGCACAAAGCCGGGCAAAACAAGTTATCACAAAATTGGGAAGGTCCTTACGTTATCTCAAGGGTAGTCAAAGAAGGAACCTACAATATTGGAAATACTGGAGGAAGCGAGCTAAAACATCCTTGGCATGCTAGCCACTTGATTAGATATTATTTTTAAGGTTTGTTCTCTATGTAATAAACTACTTCTTCAATAAAAAAGGGTTCACCCCAAGAAGTTCTACCTACATTACTGCCTCGTGTTTACAAAGTAGTTAATTCAGATCCGACTTTTAGTCAATCTCGAACTCTTAAACAGATTCGACTAAAGTCTTAGTCAATCTCATTCTTAAAACAGATTCAACAAAGCCTTAGTCAATTTAGTTTTTAAACATATTCAACTAAAGACTTAGTCAATCTCGTTCTTAAAACAGATTCGACTAAAACCTTAGTCAATCTCGTTCTTAAAAAAGATTCGACGTCAATCTCATTCTTAAAACAGATTCAACTAAAACCTTTGTCAATCTCATTCTTAAATAGATTCGACTAAATCCTTAGTTAATACGTTCTTAAAACAAATTCGACTAAAACATTAGTCAATACTATTCTTAAACAGATTCAACTAAAGCCTTAGTCAATCTCGTCCTTAAAACAGATTCGACTTAAACCTTGGTCAAACTCGTTATCAAAATTGGTCTGACCAAAACCTTGGACAATCCTCCTTAACACTAGCTCGACAGAAAAATGCAAACACTTGCTACAAGCAAAAATGAATAAAATCAGCTAGCATATAAAAAGTCAATTTCCCAAAAGTGGGCCAAGACTGATACGATACAAAGAGTTATAAAATAAAGTGCCTCTCAAACTGGGCCAAGACATGACAATTAAACATAAAAAAAAATTGTTTGGTACTTGTTCATTACAGAAGATGAAAAGAAAAAAATCAATCTTGTTGCTCATGCTGCTGCAGTTGCTGTTCTACCTCCTCAAACACTTGGTCCTGGGTGACTTCCCTTTCTTCGTTGGCCTCATCGGCCTCAGTGAGCTCAAAGATGATAGATTTGAAGTTCCTTGGCAAAACATCGGGAACGACCTAGGGCTCAAGCCCGTCCTCTGCGTCTTGTTTGGCAATGGCAGCTAGATCGTTGGCACTATATGGAATAAGAGAGTGACTCCCGCGGGCTTTCTCGTAATAGCGATCCTCGAAAGCCCATTGAGCTAACTTGTCAATACTTAAGTCGAAAGAAGGATCTTCTATGGCCCGACGTGTCATTTGTTGGTGCCCAACATCATAGAAATCTCTAACTTGAGATACTATAATGTTGTAACACTCATCACTGGCCTTGAACTTGTAGATGGTGGTCTTCTCCCTAGCCTGGGCCTCTTCCTCCCACTTGAGCCTAGCAGCTCGATGGTCGTCGCTCATCTTGATGATTCTGTTGTTGCGATCTTGAACCATCTTAGTTAGCTGCCCAAGCTCCCCCTCCAGCTTGACCTTATCTTGTTTGGCCAGAACGACCTCCTCCTCCAGAGCTGCCTTAGTCGGAGCCCAAGAGTCCACCTGCACTTGAAGAGGAGCGAGCTTCTCCTTAACTACCTTCAGAGCAGCATAGGCTTCATCGCACTCTTTCTCTGCATTGAAATGGGCAGTGTAGAGAGCCTGGCACTGGGAGTTCACCTCTTTAAGCTTTTTCCTCAACTCATCAGCTTCCCTTGCTTTCCTAGAGTAGTTGGCCTAAGCAATCTGCTCTTTCTCCAAAGCAGCTCTCCAGCTACATTTGGCTTGCTCAGTCAAAGCGAAAGACTACGAAACGAAAACAATCTGATCAAGATAATGTCGAGTAAAACAAATGGAATGAATGTAAAAAAAAGGGGTTTAAGTAATACCTCAGAAGCTAGGAGACTGGACCTGTCACTATACTCCTCAGGAGTAAGCCCCTCCTCAGCAAACAGGGCAAGCAGGTCCCTATCAGCTACCCTCCTCACAATAACATGTCCCAATCCCATGTCGGGATACTGGCAGCTCAAGGAATTGAACCCTACAAAGGGAGGGGCATCACTCAACTTCTCCACCAAGGTTTGCACCTCTTTGGTGCCTCTAGTGGGTGGAGCTTGTTGATAAGGAAAACTGGAGGCTGAGCCCGCTGCCCTGGAGGTGCCAGCCTTCTCAGAAACCACCTCAGCAAGAGACCTCTTTTTGATCCGGCTAAGGGACAGACCGTCTTCGTTTCATCAATCTCTATAGGCTCGGGCTCTAGGTTCACAAAATTTTGAGGATCCTTCCCTATTGATCCAAGTAATGGCTCGGAGCCCGACCATTGCTCCACCTACATACTGGCGCCGCCTTTCGACCTGGGGGCCTCCACTTGAGCTTGCGGCCCATACCCATCAATTAGGACCATTCCCACTCATTCTTTTGGGAGGAGTCTGTTTCGAGCAATAGCTTCACTCTTCATCCTAGCTCCAGCATTGGCTCTCCCATGCTCATTCTTGTTCCTCCTGCAATCTCCCAAATCGACGATCCTCTCTATCTAAGCTTCTTGGTCCAGAGTAAGAACTGCATAAAAAAATGAGAAAGTCAATATATAAACAAGCGAGTAAGAAGTAAAGCAAAAAAGGAAATTGGGACAAGTACTTAACAACCATAATGAAATAGACTTTTGCAGTGGCATGGTTTCTTTTTGCAAAAATGGCACTGAGTTTCAAAATTCTCCCTCTCATGGATAACTCAGTCGGGATACCTAAGGCTTCTAATTATGGGTACCATAGGGTCCACTTCACCATCTCCTCCCATCATCTCCCAGCCTGGATGTAGTAGTCCTTGTTTGACTCTAGAGTGGCCCAGCTCACAGTGCTCCTATGAGCCACTAATGTCAACCTATGAGCAAGTTCATCACTCCACTCTGGGACCTATTAATCCTCCTCCTTAATTGACTCAGAATCTTCCTCAGGCAAGGGGAACTCCCATCCCTTCCTTATCTCTACCAAGATCAAGTGGCTTTTATTTCCACCCTGAGACCTTGTCAGGCAAATTGATGGACAGTTTTAGAGCACTAGCTTTGGCCAGGGAACTAATTCCCCATGTCTTGTCATTCACAACTACCTTAAAGAATTTCCTAAAAATGTATATATAAGGGCACGTACCCTACGAACCTACATAACATGGAAAAAGCCACCAACACTCTGACCGCATTAGCTCCAAGCTGCATGGGGACCGCGGCCATACACTCGAGGAACTCACAGATGAAGGGGTCCAAAGGAAGTCCCAAACCTGCCTCAAACTGGCCATAATAGAAAGTCACTCTGGTCGTGTTAAGGGCCCAATGCAACCAAGATTGTATCTTCCTCTGCCTTTAAGTAAAGTGAGTCAGCTGGAAGTCTGCTCGAGGTACCTTGAAGTGATTGTGGAGGATCCGATTGCGAGACTTAGCAATATTCTTGCCAATAGCTAACCTAGGGGCCATATACCCCCTCTCATTATGACCTGGGGCCACCATAGATCAAAACTTGCCACGATATTGCCAGAGAATGAGCTCGACGTTGTAGAGCCCGCAGATTGTTTGTCGTTGGCCGCCATTTCTACAGAAGACATGGAAACAGGGGAATCAGACCTAGTAGATGAAGAGTCCGAGCTATCTAATGGGAAAGCTAACCTCTCACGAGTAAATGGTGGTTTATTGGACTTGATATAGAAGATGATTAGGTGGTCAATTAACTTGTTAAAGAGATGGAAATGGATAATCCGTAGATCGTCCGCCTCCAAATCTCCCATGCTCTCACCTGCTGGAAAACCTATTTCACCATAGAACAAACTCCACCTATTTAAGATGTTAATACATTCCTCTAAGGTCAATTCCTCCCGGGGACCCTCCATCCGTTTGTAAATCCTAAGGTTCACACAGATGTTAGCATACCTAACCCCTAACTCAAAAACAAAGGTCCTAGCCATTGCGGAAAAGAGGAAACTTCAAAATTATACCTAGAAAAGTGAAATTGAAGAATGCCTTAAGCTTTTCGAAGAGGGTAAAAATAACTATGACGTCGGAAGGAAGATTGCTACTTGCCGGAGGTAATTTTCTTTGATGCCGTTCTTGCTGGTGTATTATGAATTGGGGATGATAAAGTTTGGAAAGGAGTTAAGTATTCCCTTTTGTACTTCCTTCTCCTTACCTTAATTGGAACGGTTTGGGGGCAAAATGGTTGGATTGTCAGAATACGGGCAGAATTAAAGGCAAACGCATTTCCCAAGTGAATGTCTAACTGACAGAATTCATACCATTATGGTGGATTTTACGGCGCATTAAAGACAGCTCATCCGACCGCCAAAAGTCAATTGTTGGGAGCGACCTACGGTTAACAAGTCGACATTCGATCGTCGCTCCAAATATGTAATCAAAAATTTTTCTATAACTTTCTACTCGACAAGTTGAGCTAGAAAGTTGGGGGCTACTGAACGGAATAAAAGCGATGGGCCTGGCCCAATGGGTTGGCCCCATGTCCGAGTCAGCCTAAAGGTCCAACTAACAGAGAGGGCCTATCAAGCTGCCCTAATTCCACCAACCCATCAATATAGATAAGTTGACCAAGCTCATTGTCCGACCTTCCTTGGTCCCGACCTAGCTTTTTCTGATATACGGTCCACTACGTATACTTTCTCTTCCCAGTTAAAGTACAAAGTTAGATCGACCTCGATCATTCAGTTGATCTCGACCAAACCACACGTGTGTCTACCCATGCCGTCAGTTGTAACTGTCTCCTACAATCTCGAAGCCCGTTACGCCCCCATTATCTCCATGATCTAAGGGATTAATAAACATTCCATATCGTCACTATATATATCAGATCACATCCTATGTAAAAAGGTAATGTTATCTTGGATATTTTGAGATTACGTTATTTCCATACCGTTTATGCAACTCTATAACTTTATATCTCTTCATCACGCCGGAGGGACTTAGCTGGAGGCCATCCCAGCAAGTTGTTTGTTCGTGGTTTCAGGTCTTAGTTGCTGGAGATCAACCTATTGCTGTATTAACACTGATCTGGATCGATTCCTGCATCATCAGTTAGGGCTACAGTACCAACCAAGAACAAACTCAAGTGAGGATTCAAGTCAGTGTGCAAGAGAGAGATCAATGGCAAAATCTGGAATTTGGCCTGGCACGGTCGTGCTTGTTATTCAGTACGGTCGTGCAACCGGGAGATGAATTTTTGCAGACATGCTAACACGGCCGTGCAAGGTAAAATGCGCGGTTGTGCGGACGGGCAGAGGGCAAAAGAAAGTTTCCTAGGATTTGTTTTTCTAATTGTGGTGGATCTCTTGCTTGGTTAGAAATAAGTTATTTCTTGGAAGTTGTTGTAACAAATCGGGTAAACAATTCTTGTGTGCTTTCTTATATGTGATTAATTTTTGCGTGTATTGTTCTTATTAATCTCTCAATTGTCTTGGGTCGTTACGCTGCGTGATTTCTCAACAAAAGTTCGACTGTCTTCTCCGTAGTTGCAAATTATTACTTGGAATGCATGTTTCGTATTATGTTGTATATTTTCAATGTGGTGCAAATATATTGATCGATTGTATTTTTCAAGTGGTTAGATCTTTTGACAGTCCTCATAATTGTGTTGAACTACCAATATTTATCGATAGTCAACTCATATTATACGTATGCAATTGTTGCTAATAAAATTGAGTAGGTTTTGGGGAAAACTAGTTTTTTCCTAACATTATAAAAAGTCTTGTTTTAAAAATCGAAACAAAGACATGTACAATTTTTTTTTTTAATAAAAAATAAGACTTTTTATAATATTTGGGGAAACTAGTTTCCCCCAAAATTTTCTGAATAAAATTTGTTTGTTTTCTAAAAAAATATTAACAAATTATATTAAATTAATTTGAAGTCAATTCATATATGGTTCACAATTTAAAAAACGAAGAATTTTAAAAACAAAGCAGTTTTTAAAATGCAGCTTACTAAAACAGGCGTTTTTTCTGGAAATGTGTTTGATACATTATTTTAAAACGTTAATTTGAAATTTAAATATTTGTTTACAATGGCATTTTTACCCTCTATTATCTATTTTATACTTCTTCGACCCAAAATAAATATTACTACTTGACTTTTTATCATCTTTAATTGAACTTTGACCTACATTTTTTGAAAAACATTTATTTCATGAAATTCTAAAATTGGTTATTGATAGTGTTTCTATTCGTTTATTAATATCCATTTTTGGAAAAACATAAATTAAAATTTGATTAAATTTTTTATCAAATTTCAATCCGAGTCCATTTTGGTCAATTGGTTATGAAAACTGCATGTAAAAAGCTATAATATGTAACTGTGTTGAGCTTTTCAAATCCGAGTCCAGCAGAACACTCCATCAAAACAAAAGTTAAGAAAAAAGTTGTGCATGAATTTTGAACTAAACGCACACAAAAGTAAGTAATAAATAAGCAATCCAACAAATTGATTGATTGTCGGCAGCTCAGCTTGTAAGGAAATATAAAGAGGTAAAAATACCAAAAACCCACTCTGAAAAATTCTCATACCCAAAAAGTTCTAATAATAATTATTCAATATAAAAAGTCACAAATTCAATTTTCAAAACCAAAAGTCCAAAAATTAACTATTTAACGAATGTCGTTATGTTTGTAACCTTTATAAAGATCAAATTTTGTTTTCTAACAATAGTGAGGTGTCACATGCGCTTCTAACTTTTAGAATGTAACGCGCTTCTAACTTTTAGAATGTAACGCTTTATTATATTAAGAAATAATTTAAAAATATTATTGATAACACAGGAAACGATCCAAATCAGCATTAGTCCAGCAATAGGTTGATTCCTAGCAAATAAGACCTAAAACCACGAACAAACGATTAGCCGGGTTGGTCTTCGGCTAATACCCTTCGGCGTGATAATAAGATGTGCTGTTATAAGTTTATATAAAATTGTATTTGAACAACGTAATCTCAAAATAACAAATAATACATTACCTTTTAATGTAGGAAGTTGTCTGATATATATAGTGACGTTATGGGATCATTATAAACCCCTAAAATCATGGATATGTTGTTGCGTAATTGTTTGCGAGAATTTAGGAGGCGGTTACAAATAACAACGTCGATGGACGCACGCGTTCGTAGTTCGAGGTCATCTAAGTATTCGCGGTTGAACTGACTTTGTGTCTTGTATTGGTATGGATTGCACAATTAGATAATCGTATGTCGTACGAATCTAGGTCGGGACCAAAGATGGTCGGAAAATAAGCTTGATCGACTGATCTTTGTTTTTGGGCCGTTAGAGTAGTAGCCATTGGATTGGCCTATTTTAACAATATTGTCTTATTAACATCTAAAATGTTGGGCTTCAATCGTTGGGCCTATCCTGTCACTTTTATTTCGTTCAGTGGCCCCCAACTTTCTGTGTTGACGTTGTCGACCAGGAAGTTATAAAAAACTTATGTGTCTCGCTGTTGAAAGGTCTACTGAGTAGGCTTAGGTCGTTATTCGACCATTGACTTTTGGCGTTTGGATACGTTATTTAATTTGCCGTAATTTCCATAATGGTACGGTTCTGGCGATTGGACAACTGTCTTGGGAACCGCTGTGGAGCAATAACCGACAAAACTGAACGATTATGACCCGCACCCTTTCCACTTCAGGTGAGGAAAAGGAGGAGTATAAAAGGAAGAATCCCTTTCCTTTTAAAACTTTACAATCTCCAAATACTTAAATACCCGGCAAGAGCAAATAGCAAGGATTTCGATTTACGGTGCAATCAAGCATTCCGTTCGTTGTCTGAACTTCACCTTTCCCCAAATCATCAAGGTACCCCTCCATTGCTCTATTTTTAGGTTTAAATTGAAGTTTCTATCTTATTCCACCTGGCTAGGACCTTTGGCTTCGAGCTAGGTGTTAGGTATGGGTATAACTCATTGAACCTTAAGATTTACAATAAATTAGAGGGTTCATGGAGTGAATTGACTAGAGAGGAGTGTATCACCATTCTGAACAGGTGGGGCTTATTACATAGCATGGTAGGGTTCCCAACGGGTGAGAGTATGGGGGATTTGGAGGCGGATGATCCATGTATTATCCATTTCCGTCTCTTAAATAAATTGTTCGACCACCTCATAATATTCTATATCAAGTCCAACAAACCTCCCTTTCCCTTAGAGAGATTAGCATTCCTAGGGGAATCTAGGTCACCCTTAGGTAGTTCAGAACATACTTTGACAAGGTCTGATTCCCATGTTTCTGTGTCTTCTGTAGATATGGCAGCTCAATAAACTACCGCATCTACTTCGTCGAGCCCGTCCTCAGGCAATATTGTGGACAAATTATGCTCGACCGTGGTTGCAGATCACAATTAGAGGGGATATGCGGCCCACAAGACAGTCATACCGAGGAAGAACGTTGAATCCCACATCAAAATCCATCATGACTTCTTTGAGATCCCCAGAGATGACTTCCACTTTACCCATTTCACGGAGAGTCAAAGGAAGGCTCAGTCTTGGATCCATTGAGGCCTGAGCTCTTCTAGGGTAGCCTTCTATTACTGTCAGTTTGAGGCCGGACTACGACTTCCCCTTGATCCGTTTATCTATGTGCTTTTGGAGTGCATGGCCGCTGTCCCCATGCAGTTGGGTGCCAATATTGTGAGGGTGTTGGTCTGCTTTGCCATGGTTTGTAGGTTCGTGGGGTACAAGCCCTGCATGCATGTCTTTAGGAGATTTTTTTAGGTTGTGCAGAACGACAAGACCTTTGGAATAAGTACCCCGACCAAAGATAAGGCCCCTAAATTGTTCACCAATTTGCTCGACAAAGTTTCTGGGTGGAATACCCATATGATAATTTTGGAGAGTAGGGAGGGATGGGAGTTCCCCTTGCCTGAGGCTGATACACCTCCTATAAAGGAGGAGGATTATTGGGTCCCAGAGTGGAGTGAGGAGCTCACTTGTAGGTTAACGCTGGTGGCTCAGAGGAGCACCATAAGATGGGCCGCCCTTGGGTCGGACAAGGGCTTCTTTATTCAAGCAGGAATGATGTTAGCAGGAGATGGGGAGGTAACCCCCTTAGTGCCGATCATCCGTAGCCTTAGGTACCCATATTGGGTGATCCACGAGAGAGAAAGTTTTAAGTCTCAGTGTCACTATTGCAAGAAGAAAGCTAGCCATTGCAGAAGCCTGTTTCACTATGGTGGTTAAGTACTTTACTTGATTTCTTATTAATTCACATATTTTAGCTCGCATATCTCTTCGATGAATGTTTTCCCTTTGACTGTGCAGTTCTAACTGATGAACAAGAGGACAACATGAACCATGTGGTCGACCTTAGTGATAGAAGGAGAAAGAAGAAGGCGCATGGGGCTGCTAACGCAAGAGCCAGGTGGGAGAAGGAAGCTATCGACAGAAACACCTTGCTTTCCAAGGAAGGAGTGGGGATGGTCCACATTGATGGAAGGAGTGGGGATGGTCCCCATTGATGGGTCTGGGTAAGTATAACACATTGGACATCCCCCAGGTGCAAGTCATTGGGGGAGAAGGGAGGTCAACATGTCGACGGAACTAGAGTCGGGCTCCGAGCCCAGGCATGAGTCAGATGGGGCAGACCCCCACAACATCGTAAACTAGGAGCTTGATGATGACGAGCAAGAAGATGCTGAAGATGACCTTCCTCTTAATCAGCTGAGAAAAAGGTCTCGTGTCCACCTAACACTTAAAGAAGCTGGAACTTCCCGTGTAGTGGGGTCCACCTCTAGCCATCCCCCTCCTCAATCTCCCTCAACTAAAAGCACTGAAGAAGTGCAAGCTATGGTGGAGAGGCTGAGTGATGTCCCCCTCTAGTGGGCATCAATAGCTTGAGTCGCCACTATCTCGACCTGGGATTGGGGCAAATAATTGTGAGGAGGGAAGCAACAAAGACCTGCTGGCCCAGTTCGTAGAGGAAGGGCTTACTCTGGAGGAGTACCATGATAGGTCCAGCCTTCTAGCTTCCGAGGTAACCCTTTGCTCTTTCACTTTCTTTCTTTTCTATTTGGTCATAGTAGTTTTGGTAGCTTTGATTTTGATAACTGTTGTGCTGACCACTTTCTTGGTGTTGCATAGTCTCTTGCTCTTACTGTGCAAGCTAGGTGCAGCTGGAGAGCTACAATTGAAAAGGAGCAAATAGCCTCCACCAAATACTCCTGAAAGGCCAGGGAGGCCGCCGAGCTGAGGGAGAAGCTTGTAGACTCTGACTCCCAATGCCGAGCTCTCCAGGCTACCCAATTCAACTCTGAGAAGGAGCGGGATGAACATAGATGGTCTGAAGGTGGCAAGGGAGTGGTTGGCTCCTCTCCAAGAGCAGGTGGAATCCTTTGCTCCTATCAAGACTGCTCTGGAGGAGGAGGGGCCATGCATGAGAAGGTTAGGCTGGAGGGAGAGTTGGGGAAGCTGACTGAGATGATCTAAGAGAGCAATAATCACATGATAAATATGAGTGAAGATCACCGGTCTTCCCAGACCAAATGAGAGGAAGAGGCCCAAGACATAGAGATGGCCGTTGTCGAGTTGATCAAGAACAGCGATGAATGCTACCACAGCATAGTGTCCCGAGCTAGGGATTTCTATGATGTTGGTCACCAACATATCGATCGACGGGCCTTGGTCGACCCTTCTATCGATCAACCAATTGAGAAATTAGCTGAGTGGGCTCATACTGAAAGGTATTATGAGACAGCTCGGGCTGGTCACTCTGTTGTTCCCTTTAATGAAAACGATCTGGCTGTTATTGCTCAGCAAGATGCTGAAGATGGGTTAGAGCCTTGGGTCGCCCCTCCAGTCGAGCAAAGGAATTTGAACGCTACACTCCAAGAGTTAGAAAAGGCTGATGAGGAGGATGAAGAGGTCACCCAAGATCACATTTTTGAGGAAGCTAAGTATAGAGAGCAGTAGTAGGAGCCGGAGCAGCCCAATGATGTTCCAGAAGCTTGATCCTATATTTCTATTTTAATTTTGTAATGAGCAAGTTCCAAACATTTTTGTTTTTGTAGTTTGTTTGTCACTGCTTTGGCCCAGTTTAGGAGGTAGCTTAACTTGAATTATCTTGATAAGTCCTAGCCCGCTTTTGGGGGACTTTTGTTTAATACTAGTTGACTTTGGAATCATTTTGCCTTAATCCATATTTCTGTCTTTTTGTCGAACTAGATTAAGTAGGAGATCGACCAAAGTCTTAATCTGATCAATTAGCCACAACAAAGCTGACTAAGGTTTTAGTCGAGCTTGTTTAGAGAAACGAGACTGATATAAGTCTTTAGTTGAACCTGTTTAAGAGCGATGTAGACTTAGCACTTTAGTAAAGTTTGTTTAGGGATCAAGACTAACATAAGTATAAGTCGAACCTGTTTAAAAATTAGGTTGACTTAGGACTTTAGACGAGTATGTTTAAAAAATGAGACTGACATAAGTCTTCAGTCGAACCTGTTTAAGAACGAGGTTGACTTAGGAATTTAGTCGAGTTTTTTTAAAGAATGAGACTGACATAAGTCATCAGTCGAACCTATTTAAGAACGAGGTTGACTTAGGAATTTAGTCGAGTCTGTTTAAGAAATGAGACTGACATAAGTCTTCAGTCGAACCTGTTTAAAAATGTGGCTGACTTAGGACTTTAGTTGAGTCTGTTTAAGGAACGAGACTGACATAAGACTAACATAATTCTTCAGTCGAACCTGTTTAAAAACGAGGTTGACTTAGGACTTTAGTCAAGTCTGTTTATGGAACGAGACTGACATAAGTCTTCAGTCGAACCTGTTTAAGACCGAGGTGACTTAGTACTTTAGTCGAGTCTGTTTTATATTTCGAGATCGACTAAGAGTCGGACCTGAATTGAATAAGATGCAAGTGTAACTTAGTTTGTGAATATAACTTTTCGGGGGTAACCCCATTTTATTGATGATGTAGATCGTTACATAAAGAGCTTAATCAGAAATAGTATCTGACCAAGTGGCTAGCATGCCAAGGATGTTTTAGCACGTTACCACCTGGATTGCCAATCATGTAGGTCCCCTTCTTGATAATTCTGGTGATGATGTTGGGGTTTTTTTCCCGGTTTGGAGATAACTTATTATGTTCAGCTTTCCTTCCAGTTACCTCGATCTTCCTTAGCACATAGTCCCCAACGTTGAACAACCTCTTCTTGACCTTCTTGTCGTGATAACCCTTAGGTTTCTGCTTGTAGTTTAACATTCTAAGCTGAGCAGTCATCTATTTCTCGCTAGTAGGTCTAAGTCGAGTAACCTGTTGGAGTTATTTTGGTTCTGATCAAATATGGCCACCCTAGCTATGGGAATTCATAGTTCGACGGGTTTCATGGCCTCCGACCCAAATTTAAGAGCAAATGGGGTCTCCCCTGTAGGCCCCCGGGTGGTTGTGCGGACTACCCAAAGAGCGAGGGGTAGTTCATCCAAGCATCTGCTAGCTCGACCAATAAGGCCCTTACTTAGTGCTGTGAGTACTAACTTGTTTGCTACCTCTGCTTGCCCGTTGCCTTGAGGATAAGCGACTGACGACTTCCAGTGTTTAACTCCCAACCTTTTCACCTCTGTTTCAAAAGCTGTTGAAAACTGTAGCCCGTTGTCTGAAACAATTGAATGTGGCACACCGAAACGGCACCAAATGTAATCATGGATGAAGTTGATGGCATTTTCCTATGTTATTTTTTCCAAGGGCTTTGCTTCAATCCATTTAGTGAAATAATCAATGGCTACAATCACATATTTACAATTTCCTCAGGTGGGTGGGAAGGGTCCAATAAAGTCTACCTCCCACATGTCGAACGACCAAGCTGAGATCACAGGTGTTTATTCAGTTGTAGGGAGCCTTGGTAGGTCGCCATACCTCTGACACTTGTCACACTTCTGCACAAATTCATGAGCATCCTCTCTTAGATAAGGCCAATAGTACCCCAAGGTGAGTACTTTTTCCACCAAGGTTCTGGCCCCCCGGTGTCCACCACATACTCCACTGTGCACTTCGAGCAAGAGTTGAGGAACTTCCATTGGATGAACACATCTCAACAATGGTTTCACAAATGATCTTCTGAACAATGCATCCCCATGTATAGTAAACCTAGTGGACATCTTCTTGATCGTTCTCGCCTTTTGCTCGTCCACTGGTAGCTTGCATGTTTCAATGTAAGCCTTCATTTCATCAATACAACACTTAGAGCCGTAGACCGAGCATAGAACCTGCACTCTTTCGTATGATGGATGCTCTAAGTATGAGATTGGTTTTCCATGCTGCTCATCTGAAGTAGCTAGTTTAGAGAGTAAGTCGGCCAACTCATTTTCTTCGCGGCCTTCCTTTTATATTTCCCAAAACTCTACGTCTTGGACCAACTTCATCACCAGTTCGCAGTACTTGATCAATACTGGGTTGTTCACTTCATAGTTTCCCTTGACTTGATGCACAATTAGTTGTGAGTCACAATAAGCTATGATCTTGGTCGGTCCAAAGTACTAGGCATATTCCACCACTGCAATCAAGGTCTCATACTCGGCCTGGTTGTTGGAGGCTTGGAACTTGAACCTTAGATCTTCTTCAAAAGCTTTACCAGTCTCTGGCTCGATCAACACAATTCCATCTCCACTAGCATCTTAGTAGCTAACCCATCCGCGTAAACCTTCAAGCAATCATTGGGTAAGCTCATCGTTTGTTGGATCGATTGCACTTTCCCTTTCAATCTTTCTTTTGGTGGGCTCTCCCTATTATCCTCCTTGGTGAACGTAAGCTCGACCAAGAAATCTTCCAAAGGTTGAGCTTGTAATGCTTTTCGAGGCCTGTATTCAATGTTGAATTTCGTCAATTCTATAGACCAGTTGAGCAATCGACATGGGCTTTCTGGTTTGTGCAATATCTTCCTCAATGGAGCATTAGTTAGTACGACAATAGGGTGAGCAGAGAAGTAAGCTCTGAGCTTTCTGGCTGCTAGCACTAAGGAGTAGGCGACCTTTTCAGCATTGAAGTATCGCCCTTCTACATCGAACAAGGCCTTGCTTACTTAATAAAATGGCTTCTAAAGGCCATTTTCCTCTCTGACCAAAACTGCGGCCACTACTCAATCTCCAGCTGATAGGTAGACGTACAAACTCTCTCCTTGAATCGGGCTGCTTAGCAATGGTGAGGATGCGAGGTATTCTTTGAGATGTTGGAAAGACGAGGAACATTCGTTCGTCCACTCAAATTTTTTCGTCCCCCTCAAATTTTTCAAGAAGGGGAGAGACCTCTCAGCTGACTTGGCCATGAAGCGACCCAGAGCTGCGACCCTACCATTCATTCGCTGGACCTCCTTGATGTATGTAGGCTCCTGCATCTCTACCAAGGCCTTTATCTTTTCTGGATTGGATTCAATGCCCCTTTGTGACACCATAAACCCCAGAAACTTGCCAGCAACTATCCCGAATACACACTTGCTCGGATTCAGGTTCATGTCGTTTGTTTGTAGATTGGCGAACGTTTCCCTTAGGTCAACCACAAGATGACCGTCCTTGGTTTTGATGACCATGTTGTCAATATAGGCCTCCATATTTCGGCCATCTAACTAGCAAAGACTATGTTCACCATCCTCTGATAAGTAGCTCCAACATTCTTGAGTCCAAAGGGCATCTTAGTGTAGCAATAGATCCCTCCAACTGCTTGGAAGGCTGTCTTTTCAATGTCATCCTCATACATTCTGATCTAATGGTATCCCGAATAAGCGTCGAGGAAACTGAGAGTAGCATGTACAACAATTGAGTCGACCAACTTGTCTATCCGGGGAAGTGGGTAGCTGTCCTTTGGGCATGCCAAATTTAGATCTGTGAAGTCGACACACATCCTCCACTTTCCATTGGCTTTCTTAACCATCAATAACTTTGCCAACAAAGTAGTACAGGATGCTTCCTTGATTATCCCTTCACTAATAAATTTATTTACCTCTTGCTTGATGGCCATTTCTTTGTCTGTGGCAAAAATCCTTAGCCTTTGGCTTTTGAATTTCATGTTGGGGTTGACTTCCAAGCGATGCAGTGCGACCTCCTTTTTAACTCCCCGCATGTCTTCTACCTTCCAAGGAAAGACATCTGTACTCTCCTTCAATAGGTTGACTATTTCCGCCTTTTCTTTCGGTGACATTGTCTCCATATTCTGATTTTTTGCTTAGGGTAAGATGGATTGACCTCCATATCCTCCAGCTTGTCTACTGGTTCCAGTTCTGGGCCATCTCTAAATTGCAGAGTCACAATGATGATCTCTCTGACCCTTTTTCTTTCCTCCGCTCCCAAGTGTGGAGGTTCCACTTCGATCATATCATCTAGCTCAGGAGCTATTTTACCGTTGGAGGCCCCTGAGTTTTGGTTGACTTGGAGGCATAGGTTGCCAATAATGATCTGTTCGACCAAAACAGTATCTGTTGTAACCTAAGTGTTTTCAGAGGGACGTGTCAGCTCAATCACGACGTGGCCGGGTGAGGGATAGGTCACCTCTTCTATACAGTTGATCGTAGATAATCTGGAAGTAGATGTGACATATTTAGAGAACTTTGAGCTCGCCTATGGGGCATCAATTTCCAACTCCCTCTTCTTTTTGGACCGAAGAACGTTATCCAGGTACTCTTTAACCGTCCTTAGAACGCACCCAATGCCCAACATGGTGGAGAACTTGACCCTTTGGTGAGGGATTGAGGGAACCATTCCTAGAGTGACATGTCCAGGTATACCCAGTATAGCATGGTAATCACTTATAACGTCAATGACTATAAATGTTACCTTAGTTGTTGTTCTCAAAGGATGTTGTCAAATATCGACCTCTAGCTCTATTTGTCCCTTGGCGTCAACCCTGTGATTGGTGAAGCCCTCCAGTCGACCTGAGTAAGGCCCTCCAGTCGACCTAAGTAAGGTGACAACTTGGCATCTGTCAATCCCATGTCTAGGAAGGTTTTATAGTAGAGAATATCCTTGCAGGCCCCCGTGTCGACCAAAATCCTACTAGACGTACAATCATTAATGAGCCCTGGAATCACCAAAAATCTGCTCTCTCGCAGTCATGCTGGCGGCCAGCTCGTAGGGTAGAAACTGATCACCTCATCTTGAACACAGCTTATGGGAGGCACGTAGGGAGCTTTGCTTAATTGGAAGATCTTGTGTTTGAGAGCAGTGTTGCTTGTCTCCTCAGCAATTACCCCAAAAGTTAGTCTAGGTTGTCTTGGCTCTGGCACACCTCTTGTAGGTCGATCTCCTCCTGCAGGATGATCTCCCTTCACAAACCTATCCAACCTTCCTTTATTCACCCATTTTTGGATGATCATCTTCAAGCTCATACACTCTTCCGTGGTGTGACCTGTGTCCTTGTGATACTCACAGTACCTACTATTATCCCTTCTGAATTTATTTTTAGTATTCATTGGGGTAGGGGGACCTAGGTCGAGCGTGTTCATGATCTCAGTCCGACTAACTGTGAGTGGGGTGAATCTTTCGGGGACTCTTTCAGTCACCCTAGTTCTGTTTTTTCCCTTATTGTCGTTATTCTTTACCTGTTCCCCTTTAGTCGACTCACTGATTTCTGAATGTTTTGAGCCTTTGTCCTTCTTTATTTCCTTCCGTTCCTCAACTACGGCCACATCATAGGCCCTCCCAAACAACTCCTTCCTCGTGGTCTCCCTCCTAACCTGGAGCTCGTAATCCAAATCAGGAGAGGACACTCCATTTCTAAAGCAGTTAATGACCTCCCTATCTGTGAGGTATTCCTCAATTTGGTTGACCAACTCTTTGAAACTGGTAAAGTAGCTCATAGTACTCTCCGTCTTGCCTTGAGTCATGTTGTTCAGATTAGTGAGTGTTTTCTTACGAGCTCCAGCTGTAGAGAACCTTTCGAGGAACTTCCTTCTCATGTAACTCCATGATGTGATGCAGCCAGTGGTTAGACCACGGAACCAAGTCAGTGTTGCACCTGTGAAGGTGCTGGTTAATGCCTTACATAGCATGTCATCCTCATAAGAGACCAAACATATCGTGGCCTCAAAGTGCTACATGTGATTCGAGGCATTGGTCGTGCCCGGATACTTTTCTAACATGGGTAGCTTGAAACCTGCAGGAGGCCCTTTGTCGAGCATATCCTTGGCTAAAGGTAGAAAAGTGCAGTCATTTCGTTCGACCTTCCCGTTGGTGGCTTCCCTATCTGCCTCCATATCATCTAATCTTCGTTTTAAGTTGAGGAGCATCCTAACATCCAGGTTGCTCCTTTGATGGTAGATAGAGTTAGACTTTTTTCTCTCCTCACGGTGGGGTTCCCTCGTAGAAAGAGTCCTTTGCCTCTCATTTATTAGGGGAGTTACTTATCTCCTTTCCCGATGGGGAAACGACCTTTTTCCCCTTTATGGCGACCTACACTGAGCCCTATCAGCTTTGAGCTGCCTCCTTTGACCTAAGCCGGCTTCCTGTTCCCTTTGCTGGTTGAGCATATCCCTTAGGTCCCCAGTTCGATCTATGGAAATCTGGGAGGGGGAGGTATTTCATTCCTCCTTTCTTCACCGGACGGCCTAGGACCTCTGTTAGCCCGTATATGAGAAGTGAGAGACGGAACTACCCTTTGCGATCTTCTGTCGTCCTTTTTAGGAGACTCGGGTAGCTCGAGTAAATCATTCTGTACCTCGAGCAAACTCTGCAATAATCTAGCTCGTTCCAACAAAATATCCTTCCTACTAAGGTGCGAAGTTAAGGGACCTACAATGTCTTGTGCAACTGTTCGACCTGTTTGTACTCGTTTGGCTTGCTGGCTTACCCCTTGGTTAGGCATTGGCCTCCTTTGCCTTCTCCCATCTTGCAAACCCATACCATCGGCCACACTGTTGGAGCGAGTGGCTCTTCTAGTGGGATGCCCTTGTGGAGGAGGAGGCAAGTTTGCAGTGCAGTTTCCGGCACTTGCATCTGTGTTTCCCACATTCTCGCGCATCGGGTCACTGGAGGTAGTAGCGGTATGTCCGTCAGAAACCATGTTAATGGTTGTATGAGGTTTCGAGGTCTAGCGTTATCGCTTCTCGGCAATGGAACCAAACGGATAACGCAGGAAACAATCCAAATCAGCATCAGTCCAGCAATAGGTTGATTCCTAGCAAATAAGACTCGAAACCATGAACAAACGAATAGCCGGGTTGGTCTCCGACGAAGACCCTCCGGTGTGATGATGATATGTGGTGTTATGAGTTTATATAAAACTGTATTTGAACGACGTAATCTCAAAATAGCTAAGAAGACATTACCTTTTAACGTAGGAAGTTGTCTAGTATATATAGTGGCGTTATGGGATCATTAAGAAACCCTAAAATCATGTAGATATTGTTGGCGTAACTGTCTGTGAGAATGTAGGAGGCGATTACAAATAACGACATAGATAGACGCACTCGTTCGTAGGTTGAGGTCGCCTGAGTATTCGAGGTCGACCTGACTTTGTGTCTTGTCTTGACATGAATTGCATAAGTAGATGATCGTATGTCGTACGAAGATAGGTCGGTATCAAAGATGGTCGGACAATAAGCTTGATCGACTGATCTTTGTTGTTTGGCCGTTGGAGTTGTAGCCATTGGATTGACCCATTTTAACAGTATTGTATTAGTAACATGTGATCGTTGTGCCTACCCGTAACTTTTATTACGTTCAATTATTATAAAATGTAATAATAACTTATAATTAGAAAAATTAGAAAAATATAATTAAAGTAATCATGAATTATTTTCCATATATCATCACTATCAACATTATTTTAAATTATTACTTTAATATTTTTACAATTATATTAATAATAATAGTAATATAATTATTTGTAAATTATTATTACTATTATTTTTAAAGACGGATAAATTTTATTTTTGTAAAACTCATAATTGAAAAGAAAATCAAGTTTTCATCATTTTAAATTCTTAAATTAATTAAATCAGTTAAATCATTAAATTTTAGACTTTTTAATATTAAAAATTTAGTTTCAGGACTTTTTGATAGAATAATTATTTGTACAATTTTTAAATATGAATTTTTTTCAAATGGGCTTTTAGATATTTTCCCCATAGTGAATCTCATAAAGTGATTTTTTTCCTCATAGAGAATCTCATAAAGTGATCTTAGCCAAATCAAATAATGGCATACACTAATTCAACTTTTCCTATTTGAATAATTAAAGTAGTATACAAACGTGTTGCATATTTGCATGGCAATCTTGTAAATACCCGACAAATAAAGAACAATAAAATTTTTATTTATTTTTGTGGTACAGTAATCTTGATTTAATGGAACCTCGTGTCTTGGCACACTTGAATTCTCACCATAGACTATTCACAGTGGTTTAATATCTCCTCCTCATTTCATTTAACATTTTTTATATTTTTTTTCATCCACCTAAAATATTATCTACCCATTTCATCTACCTCCTACAATAACTAACTTAAATTAAATTTTAACTTCCTTCAACTCATCATTCTATACCCCACCACTTTGAGTATGTTTTTTTTTTTTGTCCAAATCAAATGAAACTTATATCAATTTGTAGGGGAAAAAAATGATGAATTTTGGTGAAAAAAAATATTAAAAAAAATAATTTACTAGGTGATAATTCAGCTCAAATTGAAAAATGAGTGTTTTTTTTTTGTGTCTAAATCAAATGAAATTTATATCAATTTGTAGGGAAAAAATGATGAATTTTGGTGAAAAAAAAATAAATTTACTAGGTGATAATTAAGCTCAATGATTTGGGATAAAAAAAATTTCAAAAATCTAATGAAAGGCTTACACATGGAAATTCAAGAAAAAAAAAAAAAAACGGAAAAGGCGAACGCCACACGCGCCATCCCGGGCGGTGTGGCGCACTCGCCCAATTCGGGTCAATAGGACGCTGACATTTGGTGGATTAAAAAAAATAAAAAATTAATACATTCAACCGGGATGAAATGTTTCTTTTAACCAATACATTCAACCTACATTCATCTCTCCATTGCAGTGAATCAGTTGGATGAAATGGGATTTCATCCCCATTTCATTCAGCCAATGTGGGTAGTCTTATTCTGTATACTCCCTCCATTCCTCCGTTTCGCTCTAATTAAATTAAGAGTCTCACTTAAATTAATATTTTATCTCTTATTCCGTTTGAATAGGCAAAATTTTGATCATGCACGAAAATTAAAAAAAGTGATATAGAAAAGAGAAAAAATGTATATTAAAATAAATGTTGTGAGTATAAAAAGTGATGTAGTAAAGAGAAAGTGAGATAGAGAATAGTTAGTGGATAGTTATTGTGAGTATGACAAGTGGGTCCCACAAATAAAGAAGTAATAAAAAAAATATTCCATTTTTAGACCATTTACAATAGTTTCAACATCCCAATTTTTTCAACACCCTTTAAAATACGACACATCATTTTCTCTCTCCTCCACCTAATTATTCAACACCCCATTCAACTTTTAACCCCTACAATAGTTTCAACACCCATATTTTTTCAACACCCTTCCAACTCATCATCATATATACCCCACCACTTTTATTTTATTTTATATTCTTTAGTTTTATGATTAGTAAAATAATAATAATTATTATTAATTAAAATAATAATAATTATTATTAATAATAATAATAATAATTATTATTATTATTATTATTATTATCATTTATAATTAAAATAATACTTCATACTTATTTTATTTTATTTTTTTTATATTCTTTATTTTTCAATATAATTAATTTATATTGAAAAAATAGTATTTTTTTTGTGTCCAAATCAAATGAAACAAGACTCTATTTGTAGATTAAAAAAAATTAAGAATTTTGGTGTAAAAAAAATTTTTTTTTTTTTGATATAAGATAATTGCCTTTGAAATATTCGGAGGATTTAAATAAAAAAAATTCAGTGTCCAATTAGAGAGTGACAAGTGGCGCACTAGAAAAAAAAAGAAAAAAAAACGCCAAACCTTCAGCATCAACGCGCCTCTTCCGGCGGTGGGTTACACGCTCCTTTTCCGGCCCAATAGGATCGCAACACATGGCAAAAGTGGGGCCCAAACTTTTTTTCAACACCCGTTGAAAAAATTCAACAAAATGAAAAAGTTTAAACTGTTGAAAAAAATTCAACACCCCCATTGCATGGATTCAACTGTTGAAAAAAAATTTCAACACCCATTTTCAACACCCATTGTAAATGTTCTTAGGTTGTGCCCTTTCAAATGGAACGCCCGAAAAGAAAATTTGTGTCTCTTCAGACGGGACGGAGGGAGTACAATCCAAAAATGAATGCTCCCTCCGTCTCACTACAATCTTTCCAGTTATTATTTGCATAAAAATAAAAAAAATATAGTGGATTAGGTGTTGTAAATATAAAAAGTAAAGTTGGAGAGAGAAAGTAGGGTAAGAAATAATAATTAAATTGTTATTATTAGTATAACATGTGGGTCCCATTAATATAAATGTAATAAAATATTTTCGTTTTAGCAAGTGTGTAGTTTGTAATGAGACGCCAAATAAGGAAAGTGTTTAGTTTGTATTACAACGGAGGGAGTATATTTTATTCAGTGGAATTCAATCTTATACTCAAAACAACTTTTCATTTATTACTTTTTACTTCACTTTCTCTATGATACCTCACTTTTTATACTTACAACACCTTATTCACTAATACTTTTTTATGATACATGAATCGATACGGATCAGCCTTAGTAAAGCAATAGATTTATCTACAGCAACTAAAACCTGAAACCACGAACAAACGAATTCTCGGGATGGTATACGGCTAATACCCTCCGACGTGATAATGATATATAGAGTTATTTATATGTATTGAACAATATTGACGTTGCTTAATCTCAAAATATCTCAAGTGATATTACCCTTTCATGTTGTATGTGCTCTGGTATTTATAGTGGTGATATAGGAGGTTTACGAATCCCTTTGATCACGAAGATAATGGAGGCGTAAAGATCTATGAGATTGTAAAAGACGGTTACAAATGACGGCGTAGATAAACGCATGTGTTGTTTAGTCGAAGCCGACTGAATGATCGAGGTCAACCTGACTTCGTGCCTTGACTAGGCAGAGAGTGAACAAGGAGAGATCATATGTCGAATGAAGATAGGTCGGGGGCATGGAAGGTCGGAAAATAAGCTTGGTCGACGAGCTTTCTTGATGGGTGGGCCCAGCTAGGACGACTCGGTGGGCCCTTTATATTTCGAGGCGTCCTTGGGCTTGCATGGATATGGGACCAACACGTTGGGCCTGGTCTATCAATTTTATTCCGTTCATTGTCCCCCAACTTTCTATATCGACTCGTCGAGCAAAAGTTATAGAAAAATTTTGATTGCAGATTTGGGGAGACGATCGAATGTCGACTTGTTAACCATAGGTCGCTCCTAAGGATTGACTTTTGGCGGTTGGACGAGCTGTCATTAATGCGCCGTAATATTCGCCATAATGGTTCGAATTCTGTCGGTTGGACATTTATCTTGGGAAACGGCGTGGGCTTTTAATTCGGTACACGTTTTGACAATAATCCAACCGTTTAACCCAACCTTTCCAATTCAGTTAAGGAAAAGGAGGTATAAAAGGGAGAGTTTGATTCTTCTCAAACTTTACCATCCCCAAATTTGTGAGAACCCAGCTAGAGCAAAAGTAAAGACGCCATCTTCAATGGTTTGCAAGCTTTTCCCTCGTACTACAGTTGCATTCCACCTCTTCGTAATCACAAAGGTACCCTTTAATTTCACTTTTCTAGGTTTAATTTTGAAGTTCCCTCTTTTCCGTCATGGCTAGTACCTTCGTTTTTGAGCTAGGGGTTAAGTATGGTTATAATTGTGCGAACCTTAAGATTTACAAAAGACTTGAGGGTCCATGGAAAGAGTTAACCTTAGATGAGTGCGTCGTCATCCTAAAAAGATGGAGTTTATTCATTGGTGAGATAGGGTTCCTAGCAGGTGTAAGTATGGGGGATTTAGAGGCAGAAGATCTACAGATTATCCTCTTTCGGCTTTTTAATAAGCTAATCGACCACCTAATCATCTTCTACATTAAGTTCAATAAGCCACCGTTTCCTCGTGATAGGTTAGCTTTCCTAGGGAAATCTAGGTCATCCTTAGATAGTTAGGATTCTTCATCTACTAGGTTCGATTCCCCTGTTTTCTGTGTATTATGTAGAAATGGCGGCCAACGACCAACAAGCTGTGGGCTCTACAATGTCGAGCTCCTCATCTGGAAATATTTTGGACAAATTTTGCTCCAAGGTGGTCCCAAGTTGCAATGAGAGGAGGTATGTGGCCCTTAGACCCGCTATAGGCAAGAAGAATGCTGAGTCTCGCATTCCGATCCTTCACGAGCACTCTGAGGTGCCTCAGGCAAACTTCCAGTTAACCCACTTCACCGAGAGGCAAATGAAGCTTCAATCCTGGTCACACTGGGCTCTAAGTACGACCAAAGTGGCTTTCTACTATGGCCATTTTGAGGTGGGTTTGAGACTTCCGTTGGACCCCTTCATCTGTGAGTTCCTCGAGTACATGGTCTTGGTCTCCATGCAGCTCGGAGCTAATGCGGTCAGGGTATTGGTGGCCTTTGCCATTATAAGTAGGTTTGTAGCGTACAAGCCTTATATGTATGTGTTTAGAAAGTATATTAAGTTGGTGATGAATGACAAGACGTGGGGGATCAGCACCTCGGCCAAAGCCAAAGCCCCAAAGCTTTTTGTTAACCTGCCCGAAAAGGTTTCGGGGTCGAATAGCCACATGATTTTGGTGGAGAGTGGGAAAGGGTGGGAGTTACCTTTGCCCGAGGAGGATTTTGAATCAATGAAGGAGGAAGATTATTGGATCCTGGAGTGGAGCGATGAGCTTACTCGCATGTTAACGTTAGTAGCTCGTAGGAGCTCGATGAGTAAGGTCACTCTAGAGTCGAGCAAATACTACTACATCCAGGATGGGATGATGATGGGGGGGGAGAAGGAGAGTTGGCCCCTCTGGTTCCCATTATAAGGAGCCTTAGGTATTCTGACTGGGTTATACATGAGAGGGAATGCTTTGAGACCTAGTGCCAGTATTGTAAGAATAAGCCGGGACACTACAAGAGTCTCTTCCACTGTGGTAGTTAAGTACTTGTCCCATTTACGTTCTTGCTTTAACTTCTTACTCGTCATGCATGTACTGACTGTCCTCTCTTTACATGTACAGTTCTTTCCAATGATCAAGAGGCGCAGATGGAGCGAATCGTGGATCTTGGTGATCGCAGGAGGAATAGAAAAGAGCATGGGAGAGCCAACACTCGAGCTAGCAGAGAGGCGGAGGATATTTCTAAGAATGACCTTCTCCCGAAAAAAGGAATGAGGATGATCCCAATTGACAGCACTGGGCAGGTGGAGCCCATAGAGCCGCAAGCATAAGAAGGGGCTCCTAAGTCGGAGGGTGGCACCAGTATACATGTGGAGCAAGAGTCGGGCTCCGAGCCAGCACTTGGATCAACGGGGCAGGATCCTACTCAAAGTTTTGTCAACTTGGAGCCCGAGCCTATAGAGCTCTATGAGGCAGAGGATGACCTGCCCCTTAGCCGAACCAGGAAAAGATCCCGTGCTGAGGTGGTCTCTAGGAAGGCCGGCACTTCCAGGGCAGTGGGCTCCGCCTTCAGCTTTCCTTCTTAGAAAGTTCTGCCTACCAGAAGCACCGAAGAATTTCAAACCCTGGTGGATAAGTTGAGTGACGTCCCTCCCTTACTGGAATCAACTCCTTAAGTCGCTTGTATCCTAAAATGGGACTGGGACAGACAATTGTAAGGCAGGCTGCTGATAAGGACCTGCTCGCAAGGTTCGATGAGGAGAGTCTTACTCCGGCGGAATATAGAGACAGATCTGGGCTCCTTGCTTCCGAGGTAAAACTTAGAACCTTAGTTTTTTCATTTGCTTTACTTGACATTATTTTGATTGGATTGTTTTCATTTTGCAGTCTTTGGCCTTGACCGAGCAAGCCATTCGTAGCTAGAGAGTTGCTTTGGAGAAAGAGCAGATTATTTCGGACAACTACTCTAGGAAAGCAAGGGAAACTGCTTAGCTAGGGCAGAAGCTAAAAGAGGCGGACTCCCAGTGCCAGTCCCTCTAGAATGCCCACTTCAACGCAGAGAAAGAGCAGGATGAAGCCTATGATGCTCTGAAGGTGGACAAGGAGCAGCTCGCTCCTCTAAAATCACATTTGGATTCTTGGGCTCCGACCAAGGGAGCTCTAGAGGGGGAGGTCGCCCTTGCCAAGCAAGAAAAGGCTAAGTTGGAGGGGCAGCTCGAGCAGCTGTCTAATTTGGTTTAAGACTGCAATAACTGCATAGCCAAACTGGGTGAGGACCATCATACGGCCAGGCATAAGTGAAAAGAGGAGGCCAAGGCTAGGAAGAAGGCTGTCGTCGAGCAGTTTAAAGCTAGTGATGAGTACTAAAACATTATCGTGTCTCGAGCTAGAGACTTCTTTGATGTTGTACGCCAACATATGACTCATCGGGCCATAGTTGATCCTTCAATCAAGATAAGTGTTGAAAAATTGGCCCAATGGCATTTGAATATCGCTATGATGAGCTAGCCCGCTCTGACCACTCCCACTACTAGAAACTGATGATTTACCAATGGAAATATCCATTGGTAAATTAAAGATTTCGTCGGTAATATTGATTTACTGACGGATACAATCCGTCGATTTTCGTCGGTAATATTTCGTTGGTAATAACGACGAAATATTCCGTCAGTATATTTCCGTCAGTAAACACCAATAAATCATGGGAGATTATCCGTCGGCAAATGAAGCATGCCGGACGATGGTCGGCATTATCGACGGAGATTATCGATGGACTTTTCCGTCGGTAATATTATGGCCACCCACGGATTCATCCGTCGGCAAAACTAGCAATATTTTTATTGGTTTACTATTACCGATGGAATTGTGGTAAATAATTATCAATCTTCAAAGAATTTACCAATGGAAAAGTCCATCGGTAAAGTGTTCAGATTTTTTTAAAAAAAATATGTATTATTTAAAAAGCTACCTCAATCTATTCAAATACCAGAATACTAGCATTCAAACCAACATTAAAATACAACTCAATCAAACATTTACAAAAAACATGAAAAAACAAATTTAACATTCAACAAATTCTCAAAATCAACAAAATTTCAATTTTCCGCGGCAGAAAGTATTTTCCAACAATATATCAATTTTCAACATCAGCAATAAGAGTATCCAATGACTATTCTCTATCATATCTATATATGCTATATATTTCAGTTCATTGTAACTTGTCAGACCATTAATCAGTCAATTATTATCACTATTTACACTCTCTCCTTGAAATGAGTCTACCTTTAACCAATATACCAAAATTCACATTGTAAAAAGGTCAAAAGAAGTGCCGGCTAGAGGCTTTGTTATCTTGTGTTAACCATGCAGTCTAGCTCCTACCTGCAGAGAAGAAGAAAGTTGGTGGTCAAAAACAACAAATGGAACCAGCATTTGAAGGGAAATATCATGCGAAAAATTCACTATTCTAGAAATGATTATATTTTTTTCATCACCTAGCACAAAGAGGCGGGCCCAGACACCTCCCATGCCATGAGAAACCATTAATTGAAAAATATAATTTGATCAATATGCTCAAAACCAGTAAAACAATCTTTACTGTTTCGGTTAGAAGTTCATTGACCTACATTCTATTAGCCGAGATATCAAGATTGTTATACCGTGATATTCTCAACTGTATATATGGCTAAGGATCCCCTATTCTTTGTTGAAGTGAAAACACAACAAGGAGAGAAAGAGAAGAAGACAGGTGAAGAATTTCCCAACTTATTTTATTCCTCAAGGATGCTTGTACAATATATACAGAAAATTAGGAAAAGGATATTTACAATATAATCACATATACTCCCTAAATAGATTGATACATAGCCAAAATACCAACCATATATATCATTGGAAAGATATACACAGATTTTGTCTAATACCCCCCCTCAAGCTAGACGCCCGTATGGAAGTCGTAGCTTGACAGATAGCATGTGAAACCTAGGTTTAGACAGGCCTTTAGTGAAAATATCCGCTAGTTGATCTTCAGTAGAAACATAGTGCAACCGAAGGAAACCACGAGTAACCAACTCTCGGATAAAGTGATAATCAATCTCAATATGCCGAGTGCGAGCATGAAACACCGGATTACGAGCCATATGAAGTGCAGAGAGATTATCATAGAAAAGAGAAGGAGGAGTAAACGGGAGACGAAGTTCACGAAACAGATAAGAGAACCACCGAAGCTCGGATGTAGTTGTAGCAAGTGCACGATACTCTGCTTCGCTACTATAGCAGGAGAATGTAGTTTGTTTCTTTGTCGTCCAAGAAATAAGGTTAGGACCAACGAATATACAAGCACCAGTAGTAGAACAACGATCATCAGGATCACCTGCCCAATCTGCGTCAGAATAAGCCTTAATGGAGAAATTAGGAGAAAACCTGAATGAAATCCCTAAATCAACTGTCCCCTTGACAAATCGTAGGATACGTTTGGCAGCCACCAAGTGTGTAAT
Organism: Adenophora triphylla var. japonica; assembly: GCA_022495995.1. Classification (NCBI taxonomy): domain Eukaryota; kingdom Viridiplantae; phylum Streptophyta; class Magnoliopsida; order Asterales; family Campanulaceae; genus Adenophora; species Adenophora triphylla. The sequence continues at coordinate 274,192 of JAFEMH010002295.1, read as the reverse complement.
ACGAGGTTGGTGCATAAATTGGCACACTTGATTGACTGAAAATGCAATGTCAGGTCGTGTCAATGTGAGATATTGTAATCCGCCCATAAGGCTCCGGTAGGTTGTAGGATCGAATAATGGGTCTCCGTCAAGGCTGGACAGACGAGTATGAGGTAGAGTGGGGGTAGAAGTAGGCTTGTAATCTGTCATATTGAAGCGAGCAAGTAAATCATGAGCATACCGAGATTGGCCAAGATGAAGAGTGTCACTACTGCGAGTGGCCTCAAGACCCAAGAAGAAACTCAAATCACCGAGTTTGCGACTGTCAAACGTGGCACAAATGGCATCAATGACAGATGAAACAGAAGCAGAAGAAGATCCCGTGATAATTATGTCATCGACATAAACCAGAAGAATGACAGTGGCCTCAGATGTGTGCCGAATAAATAAAGAAGAATCTGAGCGACTGTTGAAGAACCCATATTGCAGAAGAAAATCATGCAAACGTTGAAACCAGGCGTGAGGCAGCTGTTTCAAACCATACAATGCTTTATGAAGCTTGCACACATGATCCAGAGATGAGGGAGAGATGAATCCCGAGGGCTGCTTCAAGTAAACCTCCTCATGAAGTATGCCATTGAGAAAAGCATTCCGAACATCAAGCTGCTTGATATCCCAATTTTTGGAATGAGCCACACTTAGAACCGTACGTATAGTCGATGGTTTCATCACGGGACTGAATGTCTCATCATAATCAAGCCCTGCCTGTTGGGTGAACCCCTGAGCAACCAAGCGTGACTTATGTCTATCCACAGACCCATCAGCCTTTCGTTTGACTTTAAAAATCCACTGACACCCTACAACATTCATATGAGGCTGAAATGGAACTAGAGACCACGTGTTATTCTTATGAAGCGCTGAAATTTCATCTGACATAGCCAACTGCCAATGAGATAATTTTGATGCTTGCTTGAAAGAACGTGGTTCAAAAAATGGATCATCCTGAGTAACAACAAGACTGTACTGAATATAAACTGGAGTAGTGGCATCCAACAAATCAGTCAAACCTCAATTCCGCAATGGAGGAGCCGAAGAAGTGGATGTCGAGGACGTAGGGGACTGAACAGAGATTGCAGAAGTAGTGGGGGTCAGCTTTTCCATAGCAGGAGAACCAAGGGGTTCAGAGGATTGCAGAGAACAGGTGGTATTCTGCACAACATTGCTGTTAACTGGAACAGATTGAGGGGCTGCTGGCGTTAATTCTGGAAGGTGAAAAGGTACATGAGAATTATGGAACCGCGGCCTGTTCTGAGATGAAACATTGGGCTGCTCATCATGCATGGGTTGGTGCGACATTGGCTGTCCTGGAGGTGGTACAGCAGCCGAAATAACAGGGCCAGAACCAGCCATATGGCCTGAGTTAGCAGGAGGTCCGGGCTGATGATCAATTTGCCCATGAATCGAAAGTGGTAGCCAAGAAGTCCCTGTCAACAATTTATTTATCTATGTATCTTGCCAAGGATAATGATACTCGTCAAAAAGCACATGTCTTGAAATATACATCTTTTTGTTAGACAAATCCATACACCGGTAACCTTTACGAACATTATCATAGCCAAGAAAGATGCAGTGAGTTGATTTTGGCATGAGTTTATCTGCATTGGTAGGAACGATGTAAGGAAAACAAGAACAACCAAAAATTTTAAGCAAACGATAGTCAGGTTGTCGTTTCCACAATTTTTGATAAGGAGACATAAATTTATGTTGACGCATCGGAAGACGATTTATTAGGTAGACAGCAGTATTGAAAGCTTCTAACCAAAAGTTATAAGGAACTTTAGCTTTAGCCATGAGACACAAACCCATCTCAACAATATGACGATGTTTACGTTCTACTACGCCATTTTGTTGAGGAGTGTAAGGACACGTAAGTTGATGTTTTATCCCCATTTTTTGCAAGTATGAAAGAAAAACTCGACTGGTAAATTCACCCCCCCCCATCTGTTTGAATCGCTTTAACAGTGTGTATGGCAGATATCTTACGAGATAATTGATTTTCAATTTGCATTTGAAAGGTAGAGAATATTTGTGTGACATCAAATTTATGAGTCATAGGAAACAACCACACAAAACGAGAAAAATCATCAACAATTAAAAGATAATAACGAAATCCATTCATAGAATTGACGGGGGCAGGACCCCAAACATCTAAATGAAGAATGTCTAAAGGATGTAACGCATTAAAAATTCTAGAAGTAAAAGATAACTTGCTAGATTTTCCTAGTGGACACAAAAGACAAAAATGATGTTTATCAATCTTGCTGCTCAAAGGTAAGTTAACTTGCTGACACAAAACACTGAAAACTAGGGTAGACGGATGACCTAAGCGAGCATGCCAGGTATCTTGACTCAAATGTTCACCAAGAAGAGCAACGGGATTATTAGGAGACTCAGAATTGAAAGATAGCTTGTAGAGGCCACCGGAGTTACTGCCAGAAATAAGAATCGCTTTCGTCCGGTTGTCCTTAACACGAAAACCATGAGAGTCAAGTTCAAAAAAGAAATTATTGTCTTTAGAGAATTGACGAATAGAAATTAATGGTTTGTGAATATTAGGGATATACAACATATTATGAAGAGAAAAGGACCGATTATTAAGATGAACAACGTAACTACCAATGCAAGATATTTTTAATTTTGAGCCATTACCAAAAGTAACTACATCTTTACCTGAGTAAGGATAGGATCCGGAGAAGGAAGAGGGATCCGATGTCATATGGTTTGTTGCTCCAGAATCAAGGATGTACGGTTCTGTTTGTGCCATATAAGCCTTGCTATTCTGGCAGTCCCGTGCACTATGTCCTTGTTGAAAACACCATTGACATGTAATATTTGGATATGGAAGTAAGCCGCGTCCACCATGTCCAAAAACATTTCCACGGTTTGGGGCACTTGTACCTCGACCTCGGCCATATCCACTTCCACTGCCATGACCATAACCATTGTTGTTGGAATGATTCTAAGAGCCATTGTTGTAAGGATTGTTCCAAGAACCAGACCACTGTCCCCGAGACCCATTATTACCACCTCGGTTTTGCCTATTTCCACTATTGTTGCCACGACCATTGCCACGGTTGGAGTTGTGTCCACCTCAATTTTGTCCACCATGTCCTGCGGAGTGAGATGGGTTTGAGGGTGTGGCTGCTAGTAAGGTAGTGGTTTATGGAGGCGGAGTGGAGAATTTGGCTAGCAACATCTCTTCTTTAAGAAGAAGATCATTAAGAATGTCAAGTGTAAGGGTATTACGGGCGTGTATGGCTGCCGTAGATGTGAGAAATTCCATATATTCATGACCAAGACCACCAAGAATGCGTTGAATTAATACCATATCATTGATAGGAGCGCCCGCTGCTGTGAGAGCATCGGAGATAGATGAAGCCCATAAAAGATAATCAGCAATTAACATGTCACCTAACTTTTTGAGATCATGTAGCTTCTCTTGCAACGTCTCAATCTGAAGGGCTGAAGTGGCTCCAAAATGCTTGGCTAACATTGCCTAGGCAGCGGGAGCAGTATCACAAGAATTCAAATAGGGTTGGATCGCCGGTGTGACGGCACCCTTTATCCACCCACAAACAAGATCTGTCCCAGACTGCCATAAAGCATGCTGTGGGTTCTCTGTTCCATCACTGAGAGTGGCCGGAGGTTGCTGAGGTTCAATGATGAAGAGAAGATTATGGGTGCGAAGAAGAGTCTTAAACAAATTACTCCAGTTCACATAATTTTCTTTGGTAAGAAACGTCTGACCCATAATTATGTTTGGGTTGTAGAACACCGGAAGAGCACCAGGGGCGGAAGAACCATAGTGAGTGAGATTAGAGTTGGCGGTACCTGGAGTGGTGGTCATGGTTTGGCCAGAAAAGAAGAAAGAGGGAGGGATTTAAACCTAGATTGATTTAGGCTGATACCATGTTGAAGTGAAAACACGGCAAGGAGAGAAAGAGAAGAAGACAGGTGAATAATTTCCCATCCTCAAGGATGCTTGTATAATATATACAGAAAATTAGGAAAAGGATATTTACAATATAATCACATATACTCTCTAAATAGATTGATACATAGCCAAAATACCAACCATGTATATCATTGGAAAGATATACACAGATTTTGTCTAATATTCTTAGGCTGTTATGATATATATGATAGTATCAAATATTAGTTTAATAGAGTCCTATATTTCCTATAATAGTGCTAGGGGTATGGTATATATATTTCGAGTCTGTAAATCATATTATTTTTATCAAGAGAAAAGTTTTCTCCAACCCTAAGTGTTCTTCCGTTTCTTTAATTTTAACATGATATCAGTCTAATTTTTGGTCCAACAAATTTATTTGACATACCTGTTTATTCTTTTCTTCTCTAACTCACGGCACAATGGTAGGAAGCAACCCCAGTTCTGATTCTTCCTCTTCTTCTCTCAACAATGCCACTCATTCTTCTTTACCTATCTTCTATAACCCCAATGCAATCATGGGCAAATATACCTTACCAAGGAGAACTACATCAATTGGTCAAACCTTTTCAAAACTCTTCTTCGTACCCATGACCTTCTCTACATCATTGATCCTCAACAACCCCCAACCAAGTTGTCGGATGGCACCGACAATCCGCAACATGCTCTATGGAAAAAGGACATGGATCTTGTTTGTGGATGAATAAAAGGTACTGTGACACCTTCTGTCCAGCCGTATCTCAACTCTTGTGATACTGCCCTAGCAGTGTGGGCTGCTCTAGCCAAAAGGTTTGGGGCCTCCTCGGCTTTGCAGATCGAAACTCTCAAGGAAAAATTGCATGACCTTAAGAAAGCTCCGGAGACATCTATCGCCGATTACCTTCTCTGAGCTACCTCTATCTCCGATGCTCTACAGCCGCCGGTAATCTAGTCGACGAAGTCATGGTTATTCAGCGCGTTCTTGGTGGTCTTGAGCAAAACTATAAAGAATTTATGATATCTGTGGCTACCACCCATGCCCAAACACCCTTTACCTTCGATGCGGTGATGGACTTGTTGATGAAAGAGGAGATGCTTCTCCAAAATTCGCCACTCCAGCCCCGACTTCGACTACCCTAATTGATGAGACCAAGGGTTCGTCGTCGTCGGTACCCATTTCATCGTCCAACAACAACAAAAATCATAGCAGGGGCGGAAATCATCGTGGTAACAGGAACAACAATCGAAATCGTAATGGGAATAATTGTCAGATTGGGGGCAATAATGGTCGGTGGCAGCCATCTTGGAACAATAATGGAGGATTTGGTCGTGTAACAGGAAAATAGAGGGGCCGAGGTTCAGGGTTTTCTCAAGGTGGACCGGGTCAAGGCTATGAGCGTGGGCTTCTTCCCAAACCCATGTTACCTGCAAGTGGTGTTTTCATGCGGGTCACAGCGCTCGAGAGTACAACAATCATGGTGCATACATGGCTTATACGGACCGGCATATTTTGGATTCCGGTGTAACCCAACATATGACCAATAATGATCCTTCCACCTTCTTCGGGTCTTACCCATACTCAGGTAAAGATGTAGTTACTGTTGGTAATGGCTCTCATTTAAAAAATTGATCGCATTGGTCATTCTCGTCTTACTGCTAATAATTGGTCTTTTAATCTTCGTAACATCTTGTACGTCCCTAGTATAAACCATTATTATCTATTCTCCAATTTTCTAAAGATAATAATTGTTATTTTGAACTTGACTCTTCTCGTTTTCATGTCAAGGACAATGGGACGAAGGAGATTTTTCTTTTTGGCAGTAATTTCGGTGGCCTTTACGAGCTTTCATTTGATTCCAAGTCATCCAGTAATCCTGTAGCTCTCATTGGAGAAAAATCGAGTCAAGCAACTTGGCATGACCGTTTGGGTCATCCTTCTACCCAAGTTCTTAAAGTTTTGTGTCAGAAATTTAGTTTACCTCTTAGTAATAAAATTAGTGAACAACAATGTTGTCACTAGTGTCCTTTAGGCAAGTCTAGCAAGTTAGTTTTTTCTTCTCAAACATTTAATGCATTGAATCCTCTTGATATGCTACACTTGGATGTTTGGGGTCCTTCCCTTGTTGCTTCTATGAATGGTTTTAGATATTATCTCTCCATTGTTGATGATTTTTCTCATTTTGAGTGGCTATTTCCTATGACCCATAAATCTAATGTTACACAGATCTTTAGGACTTTTAAAACAAAAATTGAGAATCAATTATCTAGACGCATTTCTTATATACATACTGTCAAGACCATTCAAACTGATGGGGGGGGGGTGAATTCACTAGTCGGGCCATCATTTCCTTTCTTCAAAATGTAGGCATAAAACATCAAATTACATGTCCTTACACTCTGCAACAAAATGGGGTAGTTGAACGTAAACATCATCACATAGTCAAAATGGGATGTATCTCATGTCCAAAGCCAAAGTTCCCTACAACTTTTGGCTTGAAGCTTTCAATACTGCAGTCTATCTCATAAACCGTCTTCCCATGCATCAACATAAATTTGTGTCTCCCTATGAGAAATTGTGGAAACGTAAACCTGATTATTTTTTTCTTAAAGTTTTCGGTTGTTCTTGTTTTCCCCATCTTGTTCCCACCAATGCTCATAAATTAATGCCAAAATCAACACACTGCATCTTTCTTGGTTATGATAATTCTCGAAAAGGTTATTGTTGTATGGATTTATCGAATGAAAAACTTTATATTTCATGACATGTGGTATTTTATGAAAGTTATTTTCCTTGGCAAAATAGAGATACAAATTCTTTGATAACAGGGCTTCAAGATCTATTCGTCTGGTTCTACTGCTAGCATTCGGACCATGACCACATCTCCTATTGGGCCTCAACCACAGCAGCCCAATGCTTCTACATGGACCAGGCCGACCTTCAGGAATTCACCAATTCCTCTTCACATGGCTGATGGTTCGACATGCCCCTCTCACTCTGCAGTATCTACTTCAAGTTCCCCTGCTATTTCTAGAGTTGTATCCACACCCCTGGAGACTCTACAGCTGCACCTAAACCCCCTGGAGTTTCAGTAACTCCTAGTGCTAACACCCAAATTTCGAATGCCACCAGTTCTACTCCTCCTCTCAAATTTCGGGGTTTGACTGATTTATATGATGATACATCTCCTATTTCTATTGAGTATAGTCTTGTTTCCATCAACAATGATCCTTTCCATGAACCACGCATCTTTAAACAAGCTTCTCAATATCCTCATTGGCAGATGTCTGATGAGATTTCTGCTTTGCATAAAAACAAAACATGGTCTCTTGTTACGTATCAACCTACCATGAATGTAGTTGGGTGTCGTTGGATCTTTAAGGTCAAACGCAAGGCAGATGAGTCACTTGATCGTCATAAGGCTCGCTTAGTTGCTTCGGGGTTCACACAACAAGCAGGTCTGGATTATGATGAGACTTTTAGTCCGGTAGTTAAGCCATCTACTATATGCAGTATATTATCCATTGCTCACTATCGTGATTGGGACATTAAGCAATTAGATGTGTGTAATGCCTTTTTTAACAGTTTTCTCCACGAGGAAGTTTACATGAAACAACCTCCTGGGTTTGTTAGCTCTTCCGAGACAAAATAGGGGGAAAATTGAACACACATGCACTGCGGCTTCATATTTATTTACAGATGTTAATCAAATGCCACTGTTTTTTCTATGATGGATTACATGGAAAACAAAAAAGACAAAATATGGAGATAATACGTGGTACTAACTCCAAGCACAAGGAACTTACGATATATCATCGTTTTACACACTGTCACATTTCATACTGTTGGGTTTTATGGGTCCATGCGCAGCGGAATTAGCATCTAAATAACACAAAACCCAAGAGCCCTAAGATCCGTTCTATACAATTAAATTGAATTCCTATGAGATATAATGAACCAACATTAATTGCTTTCCGTTTTTTAGCTATCGAACAATCTATCGATGTGATTTTGAATCACAAACTTTTATCTTCAAGAACTTGAAACTTCAGATTCAAACTCTAGGCCTTGATCGTCGTACGAGCGAAGACCCTCTAGTAGTATCCACACCTTTGAATGAACCAAGAGCGGTTCTTGAGGATTGCTAGATCCTTAAACCCTAGGAAGAATATTGAGAAAACTTTTGTTGTGATTTTTCTTAAGAAAATTCGACTAGACAATTAGGGTTCACAGACCTCATATTTATACTACCTTAGTATTAGTATTTCTTTCCTAATCGAATTAGGAAACAGTCTGTAAAACCGCCTCAGCCACGTCCTGTCGCGCGACCACCAACAGCCTATGGGCAAGTTGTGTCACGCGATGACCCTTGCCTCATCAGTACTTCTCAATTTCTTCCTTTGGTTTAACCAATTCATTCTAGTTGTGTGTGACCCAATAGGATTATATTATGTTGGCAATGAGCCCGATCATATCGACCCTCATAAAACATAAGCGAACTCTAGCAAGCCATTATGTCTACCCAATTAATATAACGTAAGAGTTCACGTTTCCAATGGTACACTTCTATTTCTCCCTTTGTCTCATGATGTTATATTGAACACAAGTCATGGTCCACGTCAACTTGTACTTGTTCAATGCTTTCTCGACACTGAGTATAATGATAATCCAATCGCATTGGGGTATGGCCATACACTTTCATCATTATCACTCATCGAGGGGCCCAAGCAAAACATCTCTCTTTCGAGGGACAAATTCCATCTTGACTTATCATCCTTCCCATCATGAGTCCGATCATGCCAAAGATAGCCTTTATAAATATCGTGTTAAGATATCGTTTGACTAAAATCAAATATAACTTTCATCATATGTATGGTCATGATAATCTCAGGTCTAGAGACAAAATGAAGTGACCATATGAGATTTAATTATGACATTTGACCATGACATAAATCTCATATGGGTCAAGTCCAGTCACTTGTTCTCTAACAAGTACCCATAAATTTAATGTGCATCTCTATGCATATAATCATCATATGATTATCCATTAACATTTATACTAATTATTAACTTAATAATTAGGGACGGAGATTATTACAAATAAATATGCAAAACATATAATAATCAAATAATAAACTTTTCATATAATAATAAATAATGTCAACATATAAGTCTATCAACTATAGGCCTAGGGCATAACACTAACAGTCTCTCACTTGCACTAGACCCAATCTCCCATGTATCAAATATCCATGGACCTAACATGACCATCATGTTTAGCTTGCGGGAGAGCCTTAGTTAATGGGTCCGCCATGTTGTCATCAGTGTCTACTCTGCATATATTTACGTCTCCCCTTTCGCATATCTCTCGAATAATGTGGAAACGTCGAAGTATGTGTTTGGATCTCTGATGTGACCTTGATTCCTTTGCTTGTGCAATGACACCATTATTGTCACCGTAAAGTTCAATAGGATCATTGATGCTTGGAACGACTTCCAAAACACTAATGAACTTTTTGATCCAAACAACTTCCTTAGCTGCATCAGATGCTGCTATGTACTCAGCTTCGGTTGTAGAATCAGCGACGGTACTTTGCTTGGAACTTTTCCAACTGACAGTGCCTCCATTCAGCGTAAACAAAAATCACATGCACCGATCTGTAATCATCTTTATCGGTTTGGAAGCTAGCATCTGTGTAACCTTTTACAACAAGATCTTCTTCCATTCCTCCAAAGACCAAGAATACATCCTTAGTTCTTCGTAAGTACTTGAGGATATTCTTGACTGCTATCCAATGTGGTTTGCCGGGATCCGATTGGTACCTACTCGTCATGCTTAGAGCACACGAGACATCGGGTCTAGTACATAACATAGCATACATGATAGACCCAATTGCCGAAGCATATGGAATACCATTCATTCTCTTTCGCTCATCATTAGTCTTAGAACTTTGAGTCTTGCTAAGATATACACCATGCAACATTGGCAAGTTTCCTCTTTTAGAATTTTCCATTTGGAATCTTCTAAGAACCTTGTCAATGTAAGTACTTTGACTTAAACCAATCATCCTTTTAGATCTATCTCTATAGATCATGATACCAAGGATATATGCAGCTTCGCCCATATCTTTCATTGAAAAGCACTTTCCCAACCAAGACTTGATAGTCTGTAGTGCAGAAATGTCATTTCCAATGAGTAAGATATCATCGACATACAACACTAGAAATAGTGCTATGCTCCCACTAATTTTATTGTATACACAAGGTTCATCTTCGTTCTTAATAAAGCCAAACTCTTTGATTTCTTCATCAAAACGTAGATTCCAACTCCTAGAAGCTTGCTTCAATCCATAGATGGATTTCTGCAACTTACACACCATTTTAGAATTTTCTGGACTGACAAAACCTTCAGGTTATATCATGTATACATCCTCAAGTAACTTCCCATTTAGGAAAGCTGTCTTGACATCCATTTTCCATATCTCATAGTCATAATATGCGGCTATGGCAATTAAAATTCTAATAGACTTAAGCATAGCTACAGGCAAAAAGGTTTCATCATAGTCGATACCATGAATATGCCTATATCCCTTAGCCACAAGCCTAGCATTATAGGTGTGCACCTTCCCATCCATGTCGATCTTTTTCTTGAAGACCCATTTGCACCCTATGGTTTTTACACCTTCGGGTGGATCAATCAAGTTCCAAACTTGATTATCAGCCATGGATTGCAATTCGGACTTCATGGCCTCTTGCCATTTTTCTGAATCAGGAGAATACATTACTTCTTGATAGCAAGTAGGTTCATCATTTTCGATTAACTCTACTTCATCACTTTCCGTAACGAGAAATCCATATCTCTCAGGTTCGGATCGTGACCTACCACTTCTGCGAAGGACTTTTGCATCTTGAACCGGTTCCACAATTCCTTGTGAACTTGGTTCAGTTTCTACCATTGGTTCAATGTTGTTTTCGGGTTCTCGAATTTCTTCGAGATCTATTTTACTCCCACTGGTTCCTTTGCAAAGAAACTCCTTTTCTAAGAAGGTACCATTTCGAGCAACAAATACTTTGTTCTCATTTCGGTTGTAGAAAAAGTATCCTTTAGTTTCCTTAGGATAACCTACGAAAACACATTTTTCAGACTTAGGTGCTAGCTTGTCAGAAGTTAACTTCTTGACATATGCATCGCAGCCCCAAATCTTCATGAAAGACAAACTGGGTTTTCTTCCATGGCACATCTCATATGGGGTCTTTTGAATTGATTTGGTAGGAACTCTGTTTATAGTGAAAGCAGCAGTTTCTAGTGCATGTCCCCAAAAGGATAAAGGAAGCTCAACTTGACTCATCATAGAACGAACCATGTCCAACAAAGTTCTATTCCTCCTTTCAGACACACCATTCCATTGTGGTGTTCCGGGTGGAGAAAGTTCTGAAACGATTCCACAACTCTTAAGATGACTGTCAAATTCTTGGCTCAAATATTCACCACCTTGATCGGATTGAAGTACTTTAATAGTTTTGCCAAGTTGATTTTGAACCTTATTTTGAAATATTCAAAATATCTCAAACGATTCAGTTTTATGTTTCATTAGATAAATATATCCAAATCTACTATAATAATCAGTGAATGTTATGAAGTACTGAAATCCTCCCCTAGCATTGCTACTCATAGGTCCACATACATCAGTATGTATTAGGCCTAATAAGTCGCCCGCCCTTTCACCAGTTTTGGTAAATGGGTCCTTGGTCATCTTGCCAAGTAAACAAGATTCGCATGTCTCATATGATTCATAATCATGTGAGTCTAAAAATCCATCTTTATGGAGTTTAGAAATGCGTTTCTCATTTATATGGCCAAGACGACAATGACATAAGTAAGAGTGGTTTACATCATTGGGTTTAGATTTCTTGTTAATGTTATAGACATCATTGTCACGATTTTCAACATCAAGGATATAAATGCCATTGAATGAAATAGCAGTACAATAATGCATATCACTCTTGTAAATAGAAAACTTCTTATCACATATAAGAAAATTAAAACCTTCATTATCCAAACTTGAAATCGAAATAATATTCCTACTTAAAGCTGGAACGTAATAACAATTGTTCAAAACAAGTATTAGTCCACTAGGTAAAGTAACTTCATAAGTTCCTATGGCTAATGCAGCAACTCTTGCTCCATTCCCCACACGTAGGTCCACTTCACCATCTCCAAGCATCCTTCTGTTCTTTAGACCCTGAAGTCGAAGCAACACCTTTGCTCTTCTTCAGCGCTTCCTTGTATTTTAAGCAGTTTCTCCTCCAATGTCTAATCTCATTGCAATGGAAGCAGACTGCGTCCTCTTGGGACTTGGGCTTAGCCTCTTTGGGCTTGGCAGCCTCTTTGGGTTTGGCAACATTTGCCTTAGGATTAGCAACTTTTGTCTTTCCTTTACCCTTAAAACCTTTCCCTTTGTTAACCATCAACACTTGATCGGTTTTCTTTTTGACGATATTGGTTTCCGTAGTGTTCAACATTTGAATTAGCTCGAAAAGGTTCTTATTCATGCCCCCATGTTATAGTTCATTATGAAATTACTAAAACCTTCGGGCAATGAATTCAATATCATGTCAGTAGCCAACTATTGGCTAATTTGAAAACCGAGCCTCTCAAGATGCTCGATGTGGCCCTTCATTTTTAGAGCATGGGGACCAACAGCTTGTCCTTCACTCATCTTGCATGAGGTTAGGGCCTTAACTGTGTAATACCTTTCCTGCCTTGCTTGAACTTGGAACATTTCCATCAGTCGATTGTTTAGATCAACTGTCCCCGAGTGCTCAAGATCCTTCTGAAGGCTCTTGCACATGGCGGAGAGCATGAGTCAACCAACATCAGTAGCATCACGCTTATGCTTCAGATATTGACCCTTCACTGCCCTAGTAGCATTGGCAGCAGGTTCAGGTGGAACAGGTTCCTCGAGAACGTACAGTTTTTCTTCTTGCTTGAGAACAATTCTCATGCTACGGATCCAATCATATAGTTTGTACCATTGTCTTCCAACTTTTCCTTCTCAAGGATAGATCGCAGTGACAGATGATTATTGTTTGATACCATTTATTCTACAAAAAGATATACATAAAATATGAACACATATAAGCAAACATATTATATGAGAAGTATAATGCATTTACATGAAAATAAATGCTCCCACTAAATTATACACCTTCCAATGCAAATAAGCATAATATACATTTAATGGGCTAAGATCCAACTTTAATTTAATTTCAAGTTTGCTATGGCAAACCGCTCAAAACTAAATTAATTAGGTAGAAACATCAACCATATCACATATATGACTCTTAGATCTTTTATGAGATTTATTTAAGACATCATATGTCTAAGCATATTTTAATCTCATCTTATGCCTTGGGTCCAAAACCATTTTGATAACCCAATTAAGTTCATCCACTTTAAACGTATAGGAACCACCATTTCCTCATCTTGCTCGCAAACGAATAGAATCAAAGTACCTTGCTATGGCAAGCCCACCCAAAACTATCCGAGTGGTCTCAAGTGTTTTAATCATGGATTGGCATAAAGAACTTAAAAGTTAAACGAAGGTTCTTTAAAGAAGATTATAAGCATATCAGCAAAGATAATCATAATCGCGCACCAGGTAAGTTCCCAAGAAGACAGGTGAGCCACAAGGACTACTTAAGTACCAAATCTCTCCTTCGACAGAACTCTCCTAGACATGCACAATTAGAATACCAGCTCTGATTTGCAACATAATCAATACTTTGTATGCTGAATTATTTCTCACAAACAATCAGATTCCTTCAAATTTTGCGTAAACTGACTTGTTTCTCATAAACAATCAGAAAACCAAAATTTTAATGTTTCAATTTAAACATTCAGGAAATTATAATTCAATGTTTCAACTAAACATCTAACAAAGCTCTTAACACATAAGAACATATAATTCATGCATCGCAACAATTAATAAAATCACATTTAAATTAATTAAGCATGCATAAACAATGAATTAATCTAGCATAGCCCTATAAATTTAATTTCCAGAAATTTATAGCAACCAGATTAAGACAGAAACTTATCAGATTATAAACATAATCACAGAATAGCAGGAAAAATTAACAAACTGATTCTGCCCAGATCAGGCTAAGTCTGTCTCATGACATAGACCTTCAGAGGCCTGATTTGTCGCACGACCAGACGAGGCCATCAGACTGCCCATGGCCAACTCTGTACCGTGACATTGAGTTGCCATGGCCAACTCTGTCGCGTGACAGAGGCCAACTCTGTCGCGTGACAGAAGCCAACTCTGTCGCGTGACAGAAGCCAACTTGGAGATTTTCCAAACTTCAATCAATTCCAATCATAAAGCAATTAAATCATATAAAACAACCTTTTAACAGATTTAATCCAACATGATCAGAAAATTTTTTTCACATTATTTCACATAAACAATCAAAATTCTACTGCATACAAAAACATGCAACGAACATATAAACAATTTATATAAACATTCTTGCATGTTAATTCAAACTTAACCATACGAACGGGGCTCTGATACTACTTTTGGGTTTTATGGGTCCACGCGCAGCGGATTAGCATCTAAATAACACAAAACCCAAGAGCCCTAAAATCCGTTCTATACAATTAAATTGAATTCCTATGAGATAGAATGAACCAACCTTAATTGCTTTTCGTTCTTGAGCTATCGAACAATCTATTGATGTGATTTTGAATCACAAACTTCGATCTTCAAGAACTTGAAACTTCAGATTCGAACTCTAGGCCTTGATCGTCGTATGAGCGAAGACCCTCTAGTAGTATCCACACCTTTGAATGAACCAAGAACGGTTCTTGAGGATTGCTAAATCCTTAAACCCTAGGAAGAATATTGAGAAAACTTTTTTTGTGATTTTTCTTAAGAAAATTCGGCTAGACAATTAGGGTTCACAGACCTCATATTTATACTACCTTAGTATTAGTATTTGTTTCCTAATCGAATTAGGAAACAGTCTGTAAAACCGCCTCAGCCACGTCCTGTCGCGCGACCACCAACAGCCTATGGGCAAGTTGTGTCGCGCGATGACCCTTGCCTCATCAGTACTTCTCAATTTTCTTCCTTTGGTTTAGCCAATTCATTCTAGTTGTGTGTGACCCAATAGGATTATATTATGTTGGCAATGAGCCCGATCATATCGACCCTCATAAAACATAAGCGGACTCTAGCAAGCCATTATGTCTACCCAATTAATATAACGTAAGAGTTCACGTTTCCAATGGTACACTTCCATTTCTCCCTTTGTCTCATGATGTTATATTGAACACAAGTCATGGTCCACGTCAACTTGTACTTGTTCAATGCTTTCTCGACACTGAGTATAATGATAATCCAATCGCATTAGGGTATGGCCATATACTTTCATCATTATCACTCATCGAGGGGCCCAAGAGAAACATCTCTCTTTCGAGGGACAAATTCCATCTTGACTTATCGTCCTTCCCATCATGAATCCGATCATGCCAAAGATAGCCTTTATAAATATCGTGTTAAGATATCGTTTGACTAAAATCAAACATAACTTTCATCATATGTAAGGTCATGATAATCTCAGGTCTAGGGACTAAATGAAGTGACCATATGAGATTTAATTATGACATTTGACCATGACATAAATCTCATACCGGTCAAGTCCAGTCACTTGTTCTCTAACATGTACCCATAAATTTAATGTGCATCTCTATGCATATAATCATTATATGATTATCCATTAACATTTATACTAATTATTCACTTAATAATTAGGGACGGAGATTATTACAAATAAATAAGCAAAACATATAATAATCAAATAATAAACTTTTCATATAATAATAAATAATGTCAACATATAAGTCTATCAACTATAGGCCTAGGGCATAACACTAACACATATGAAATGCCATATACGTTTAATCCTATGTTTTTAGCAGTGTTAAGAGTTTTTTTTTGTAATTGTAGTCAAAACGGTGTAGTTTAAAGTTTACATATGAACGGAATAAAAGTGACGGGCTAGGCCCAACGTACGAAGTCCAGTTATTCAAGCGTTATTATAGCAGCGTCATCAAGTAGACCGGCCCAGTTATTATAAGACCCATGACCCAATAATAAAGATCAGTCAACCTAGCTCATTGTTCGACCATCATTGGTCCCGACCTAGCTTTGTTCGAAATACGATCATCTCCTTTTACAAATCTTAACTGGCTATAATACAATGTCAGGTCGACCTTGACCTACTCAAGTGACCTCGACCTACAGAGACGTGCGTCGACCAAAGACTTTCCATAACCCTCTCCTACAATTTTGGAGTCTGTTACGCCCACGACTCTCTCCAAGATTTTAGGGATTCTACTCAATCCTACTAGAATTCTACTTCTTATCAAAGGCTATAAATATTTCACAACATATGCCATTTATAGATAATGCCTTATTTGCTATTCAATTGATCTCATTATAGTGTATAAGCTAAAACACGTGAAACTTACTCTCACGCCGGAAGGTCTTAGCCGGAGACCATCCCGGCTAGTCGTGTGTTCACTGTTTCAGGTCAAATAAAGCAAGTGGATCAACCTAATTGCTGAACGTAGGTTGATCAACACGTTCCTTGCTGAAATTACCCGAATCTAGCTCGTGGGTGGGCCCCGGCATCTTGCATTTGGTCGAGAGGTATCTCGCTGCATTTTTGTTCGTAGAGTCGCCACGCCGTTTTGATTTAGCCCAAAATATTGGGAAAAGGCTTAGTTTAAAAAATGTTGTTGTGTGATGAGATTTTGAGTTCGGAGGTCAGGTTATGCCTCAGGAAGAGAATAGCAGAGCTCACCCGAGTCGCCTCGTAAAAACGAGTCTTTTGGTACCCCTCTTTATTTAAAAGTTGTGTGTTTATGTGCTTTTTAAAAATGCATGTTGTATATGATGTCTACATTGTATACTATGTATTGAAATAGTAATGAAAGGAAGCCTTACCAATGTTGGTTCGTGTCTGTCTTCCACTTGGGAATAGTATTTGAGTGTTGAATAGTGTTCCGGGACGGACCGGGATTACTTCGGGGATGTACCGGTGTCTGCGGACAGAGCTTCGGCATGCCTCGGGAGTGTCAGGTGTGTACTCGGGCAGAGGTTCAGCGTTCCTCTGGAGTGTTGGATGTACTCGGGCAGAGGTTTGGCGTGCCTCGGGAGTGTCGGTTGTATTCAGGCAGAGGTTTGGCGTGCCTCGGGAGTGTTGGATGTACTCGGGCAGAGGTTCGGCATGCGTCGGGATGGACCGGGATGCCTCGGGATGCCTCGGGATGGACCGGCAATGTTTCGGGATGGACCAGCAGGGCTTCGGGATGCCTCGGGAGTGCCTCGGGGCAACTCGGGAGCATCTCGGGAGCGCTCGGCAGGGCTTCAGAGTACCACGAGGGGCCTCGGAATGTCCCGGAGGGAACCGAAAGGGACCGGGATTACCCCGAAGGGTCTTAGAAGGGGGCCTGAAGGCTGGGGGAGAGAGAGAAAAAAGGAGGTGTGTGAAAAATGAGAGGGGGAGCCCTCTATTTATAGGGGTCTGAAAATGGCAAGGTTTGCCGCGCGACATAATCTGCCATTACCACTTTATTGGTTTTCCTGGATTTAAGGGAATATCGTGGACTTTAAGAGGATTTTGTAATTATGATGTCTGGAAGCAAAGTGGTCCGCACGGACCAGTCTTGCTTTTCCATATTTTCCAAAATTCCTAAAAAGTCATTATGCACTTTTTATCCTAGAAAGGCCCCCCTTGGTTTGGTTGGTGGTTTTTTGGGCTTTTGAAGGCTACGGGTGTTCGAGATCACGTTTGTGTGAGTCTGCGGTGTTTTCCGTGTGTCAGAAGGGGAGCGATCCAGATTGGGGTACTTACAGAAGCCCCTCGTGTTGGGTTTTGGGGTTACAAACGCAGCAAAAGAATTACAAAAAACATCAAAACCCTAGCCCTAAGATTCGTCTAGCATGAAGAGATTAGAAATTTATATGAGATAGAATTTACATACCTTGAATGGGATTATGTTTAACAAAGTAGATCACAAAATTCAAGCCTTAGAATTTCGATATCAAAACGGATCTTCTTCTACCTTGTTCAAAATCTTGTGATGAATCAACGAACAGTGGCTTCAAGCTCTTGGCGATTAACTTATCACCCTCTATCAGTAATCCACACGCGAACGAATCCAAGAACACCTTCTTGATGGATTGCTAGATGATCCTCTTGATTATTGAATCAATATTCAATAATCAAAGCCAAAACTATGGAACAATTTGGGACTTTTGATTCAAAATCAAAATCAAAATCTAGAGTTTCATAAACCTTGGATTATGATGTGAGAGAGAGGAAAATTATGGCTGCAAGGTTGTATTTATATCCCATATAAATCCCCTAACAATTAGGGTAGAAACCTTGTAAAATACCAAAACCTTTCTAGCTAAGGAAAATCGTACGGACACGAAATTTAGCCTTGGCACGAGTCGTGCCAAATGGCACGAGTCGTGCCCTTTGCATTTCACTCGTGCTCACGATTCGTTCCTTGAGCCCCAACTCGTTCTGATCAAAACGTGACGAAAACCAAGTCGTGTCTCAGCCTTTTGTCACGAGTCGTATTCCTTGGCACGAGTCATGACCCAGGGCACGAGTCGTGCTCCTGGTCATGAGTCATGCCAGAACCAAAATTTCCAATTTTCAGCTTGAATCAAATTTGTTCTTTTGTGTGTGACCCTTTAGGAATTATATTTTATGTTGGTAGTGAGTTGAAACATCAACCTCACAAGACATAAGTGACTTCTAGCAAATTATTATGTCCACCCAATTAAATATAATATCAAAGCTTGATTCCTTAATAGATCCAATGTCATAATCCCTTTGTCCACGATGTCCAATTGAACATGAGTCATGGTCTAGGTCAACTCATTCCGTTCAATGCTTTCTCGATTTCGAATATGTTGATAATCCAAATGCATTTGATCTCTATCAAATCACTTGAGTGTGGCCACACATTTCATCAATATCATTCATCGAGGGGCCCAAGCAAACATCTCTCTTCATAAGAGGGACAAATCCCGTCTTGACTTATCATTCTTCCCTACATGAATCCAAACGTGCTAACATAGCCCTTATTGCTATCCGATTAAAGATAGTGTTAGACTATATCAAACACGATCTTCGTCATGTGAAAGACGATGATAATCTCAGGTACTAAGGATTCAATAACACGACTATCATGAGATTTAATCATGACAACAGACC
This sequence comes from Adenophora triphylla var. japonica, assembly GCA_022495995.1. Classification (NCBI taxonomy): domain Eukaryota; kingdom Viridiplantae; phylum Streptophyta; class Magnoliopsida; order Asterales; family Campanulaceae; genus Adenophora; species Adenophora triphylla. The sequence goes on along the minus strand of JAFEMH010002295.1, from coordinate 254,918 downwards.
ATGTCATAAATCTCATAAGTAGGTCAAGTCCAATACTTGTTCTCTAGCAAGTATCCATAAGTGTAATGTGCATCTCCATGCATATAATCATATCTATGATTATCCATTACCAACTTATACTAGTTGTTCATAACAACTAGGGATGCAGATCAATATAATAAACATGCAAACATATAATGAACATAATAAATACGCTCTATAATAGATAATAAAGATGATACATAACGGTTCAAGTCAAACATAACTATAGCTTAGGGCATTACACCAACACCTCGACGACGTCACTTATGGAGGAAGTGGGGTCGTCGATAAGATAAGGGTCCTGATCTGGATCGCATGCTAGGAGAGGATGTGACCGTGTAGGTCGGTTCGTGAGGATGTGGCAGTGTCCTATGTGTGACCGTTTAGGTCAGTTGGCTGGACCCTTTAATAGGATTTCTACATATCCCAAGTGGGAATCAAGCTTGATCGTAGTTCGCGTGTGAGGTGATCTTATGAAAAATGTGGATAATCTTACTAAAAGATGGGTAATCTTACAAAAAGGTAGGTAATCTTACTAAAAGATGGGTAATCTTACTAAAAGATGGTTTGTGGTGTAGGAGGACGTGTGATGTCCTCTTACTGAGGTTATGTTGTCATGAGGACGTGTTATGTCCTCTGACTGGGGTGATTTTGTTATGACGACATGCTTTGGAAATTTACATGGTCTTCCGGACTAGGTAATTTAAAGCCTTCCGGGCTACTGATAATGATTTGAGAGATTTATACGGTCTTCCGGACCGGGTAATTTAAAGACTTCCGGGCTGCTGATAATGATTTGGAAGATTTATACGGTCTTCTGGACCAGGTAATTTAAAGTCTTCAGCCTGCTAATAATGATTTGGGAGATTTATACGGTCTTCCGAACCGAATAGTTTAAAGCCTTCCGCGCTACGGATAATGATGAGGACGTGTTATGTCCTCTAACTGAGGTTGTGTCATTATGAGGACGTGTCCAGGAGTATGAACCTGAATTGGGACCTAGTTCAGGAGTATGACCTAAGTTGGGGTTTAGTTTCAGGAGTATGAACCTAAATTGGGACCTAGTTCAGGAGTATGACCCTAAATTGAGACTATTCTAAGGCGTCTGGACCTAAATTGAGACTTAGTTCAGGAGTATGACCCTAAGTTGAGACTTTTCCAAGGCGTCTGGACCTAAATTGAGACTTAGTTCAGGAGTATGACCCTAAGTTGAGACTATTCTAAGGCGTCTGGACCTAAATTGAGACTTAGTTCAGGAGTATGACCCTAAGTTGAGACTATTCTAAGGCGTCTGGACCTAAATTGAGACTTAGTTCAGGAGTATGACCCTAAGTTGAGACTTTTCTAAGGCGTCTGAACCTAAATTGAGACTTAGTTCAGAAGTATGACCCTAAGTTGAGACTATTCTAAGGCGTCTGGACCTAAATTGAGACTTAGTTCAGGAGTATGACCCTAAGTTGAGACTTTTTTAAGGCGTCTAGACCCAAATTGGGTTTGATGGTGTTTGTAACTAAGTGAGATGAAGGCGTTTATACCTAACTGTGATGATGGCATTCGTACCTAAGTTTGTTTTTGGAAGGCGTTTGTACATAAGTTTGGTTTTGGGAGGCGTTTGTACCTAAGTGAGACTGTTTGGGGGTGTCTACCCTATGTGAGGGATGGCTAATCTTACTAAAAGATTGGTAATCTTACTAAAAGATAGCTAACCTTATGTGAAGGATGGGTAATCTTACGGAAAGAATGGGTAATCTTACTAAAAGATATCTACCCTATGTGAAGGATGGCTAATCTTACGAAAAGAATGGGTAATCTTACTAAAAGATATCTACCCTATGTGAAGGATGGCTAATCTTACTAAAACATTGGTAATCTTACTAAAAGATAGCTAACCTTACAAAAATATTGGTAATCTTACTAAAAGATAGCTAATCTTACAAAAATATGGGTAATCTTACTAAAAGATAGCTAATCTTACAAAAAGATGGGTAATCTTACTAAAAGATATGAGATATCTATCAAGGAGACAGGGGGACGTATCTCACTATGAGGTAACAGAGGAAATATTTAAAGACATATGAATGATTTTTTCATACCTTTGTTGTGTTTACCTGCAGGAGGAAGGGCCTTTGTGAGGAGGAAAGTTGAGGAGGACGGGGTGATGCCTCTTGCTGAGATAATGAGGACGTGGTGGCGCCTCTGCTGAAAAGATGAGGACTTGGGGCGCCTCTGACCGAGTTGTTGAAGTGTTTGAGGTCTTGGGGCTCCTCTGACCGATTCTTGATGGTGTATTTTGTCGCATGAGAACGGGCTTTTGTTGTGAAATGTGCCGTGTAGGGATGGGCTTTGTGTGAAAGTGTGTGCCATGTAGGGACAAACTTTTGTGTAAAAGTGTGTGCCGTGTAGGGACGGGCTTTGTCTGAAAATGTGTGTCGCGTAGGGACGGACTTTGTGTGAAAGTGTGTGCCGTGTAGGGACGGACTTTGTCTGAAAGTGTGTGCCATGTATGGACGGACTTTGTGTGAAAGTGTGTCCCGTGTAGGGATGGACTTTATGTGAAAGTGTGTGCCGTGTAGGGACGGACTTTGTGTGAAAGTGTGTGCCGTGTAGGGACGGACTTTGTGTGAAAGTGTGAATGACATGTGACACTGTAGCGTTTATTATTGCTATGTCTTGCTTTTGAAGTTTATTGACATACCTTTGATGTGTTTACCTGTAGGAGGAAGCTCCTTTGCGAGAAGGAAGTTGAGGACGCCGCAGGTGCTGGCTAAGGAGTGGAGGGATGACTCCCCTTCTTCTTCCTTCTTCGCTCTTACTTCTGCAGACTACTCGGAGTATCCGGTCGAGGAAGGTGCTGAGCTCACCGAGGATGATGACATGGCTGGCGTAGGTGCCGAGATGTGGGAGTCTTTACCAGGCGGAGCTGCCGATGACTTAGAGTAGGACTCTTTTTTTTTCTTCTTTTACGTGCATGTTAGTGAGGAGAGCAACAAAATATTTGTATTTGTATGCATAATGTATTCACATTTAATGAACTCTTTTATTTTTGCTTTAGGGGTTGTTTCTACTCCCTTTTTCTTTTTTATGTTTTTTGCATGTCACACGAGCTTGAAATGTTTGTGGTATATGGAGGCTGAGGCAGCTTTGGCAGGTTTTCTGAGCAGTTAGGGGCTGAAGCAGCTTTGACAGTTTCATGAGCGACGGCGGGAGTGATGTACCCTGGGACGTGTTTGTTGGATATGGTAGGCCATTGCCGGGCCGGTGAGTACATTGTTCCCTTAGTTTCGGGGGAGACTTTCCACGGGATGGATCGACTGGCGATGGGGGACCGATTCATGTGTGGGGGAAGTCCCTGCTTTGCTTGCATTATGGTTGCGAGAGAGAGACTTCAAGCTATGACAGTGCCTTTGAGATCCTTCGGTCCGTGGACGTTTGCTCAGTGGCCTCTTGTCTTGGATATGGATCAATCCGCTTGGGAGAGGTGGATGGTTTGACTTGGCATGCATCACTTCCGTTGGTGGGTTCCTTATTGGGTAATTGAGACTAGGAGGGCCTGTCAGGAAGGTTCCTATGTTGTCAGGGTTCCATGATTGTCTTGGTCCTCTTTTTACATCCCCCAACTCGTTTCTCGACAGTTCAGGGTGAGACCGGAGCCTTTGCTGGGCTGGAATGACATGGCTACAACCTTAGGAGTGCAGAAGCTTAGGTCAACCCTCAAGATATCACGGGAGACGTTGTGTTTGACTACGGGAATCGAGTTGACAGACTGGCGGGGAGAGGTCCCCTTTTTGCAGACTCGGAGGGAGGAGATCCGAGCCGAGGCACGGGTGAACGATGCTCTGAGAGCAACTGGTTCGTTTGACATGACGAGGAGGACTCCTGATCTTGGAATGAGGGAGACAGAACTCGCTCATGTGAAATGAAAGAAGACTCGTTAGGGACGAGGGAAGAAAGGAAACAGTGACGAAGGGCCAAACGTGAGTAGCATGGAATGACCTTCTGAAACATTGAGTATCCATTCATTGTCATTGCAGACACATTGATTGTTAAATGTTTTAAGTTGTCTTTTAGCATGTTGTGAATCGATAATAGACCGTGCTTGAACTCATCAAGAAGTGTTTTAACTGTGATGATTTATGATTTACTTTTAAAGCTTTGTCGAGACGCGAAATCTCTTGCTTGCTTCTTGTCTGAGCCTTGATGGCGTCCAACTTCTGGAGTTTTGTGTATTCCTTAGACCGAACCAATTAAGGCTGCCTACGTTCCCCTTGAGGGGCTTAGGTCTCCGTAGTTCGACCCTCTTTTTGTGAGAGAAATGACTTGTAATGTACACTCGCAAGGGTGTATATATTATTTTTGAAAAGATGGGGAACGGGTCCCCTTTTGTGTGAATGCCTCATTTGATGTAGGCACAAAAGAAATGCTTTTGGGCTTGACTCTTTTGAGAGAGTATGATCACTAAAAAGCTTGTAAAAGTGTATGGAATCCCTTACTAACAGAAAATTAGTGTTTAGCTCTATTTTTCCTATTTTGTAGAAAAAGAAGACTTGTCGAGACATCTGAAAACATGATTTGTTCACAATGATCACATGTTTGCTTAAAACCCTTTGTTGATGTTCGGGTTATTCAACATTAAAACTTGATATGCTTGATTAATCATGAAGAGAAAGTCAACCGGTATCAAGGATCGAATTTGATCTGGTGTGAAAGAAGGTTTGTGTATAGGAGAGGTCATTGATGAGACCGAGTTTGTGGATTTGTTTGTGTTTATGACCGGACCATTTCAGGTTGCCTACGTTCCCCTTAAGACAAGGAGCTCAGGTCGACGTAGTTCGGGGCCGAACCGTGTTTGGCTTTGGGGCATTTGTGCGGCCTTTGACGAAAAAGGCTCGGAAAGTTGAATGATGAGGCACGGGCCTTTAGGTGATTCCATGACAAGTCGTATTTGACAGCAATTTCAATGAATCCATTGCTTCTTGATCGTTGTTCTCTCGGGGAGAGGAAGAATTTGAATATCGCTTAAGGACTTATGATGTGTTTTTGCCTTCGCCTTCTTCTATTGAGCTTCTGACTGGCGGTGCTGGGTCCTTGGCTCTTTTTTTTTTTTTGAAGCTCCTGCTTGAGCTTTTTCTCTTTTTTTTTTTTTTAACCTTCTGCTTGAGTTTTTTTTTTGAAGCATATTAGGGCGAAGGCAAGCCCCTGCTTGAACTTTCTTGATGCGCACGAGGGCAAAGGCAAGCCCTTAGGTTGTTGTCGATATGGGGTCAATCTTTTAATGCCGAGTGACCTTTTGTTGTCCTTTGATGTTGCCGCCGTCATTGACTTGGTCAAGGTGATGGTGGGGACATGTTTTGGAAAGTGTATGGCTTAATGGAGGCCTTTGTGTGGGGTTTGGTAAGGTGTATGGGGAGCTATCAATTGACTTTCTCACACCAATTAATCAAAGCATTAATCATTTGTGGAATTTCTTTTTGAGCAATGCAAGTGATCACATAGAACAAAACCATTTCATTAAACGTAATGTGGGGTGCAAAATAATGTCTCAAGTCTAGCAAGAAAATAAAGAAACTTGCGTATGGAAAATTGAAGACTAAATTACAATTTCCGAGGAGGACTTGATTGAATGAAAAAAGTACTAGAACCTACGAGGTTTGACTGTATGATTTTTTTTTTTTGTGTTTTTTTTTTAGTGTAGAGGGGGGAGAAGAAGACTCAATATTCTTTAGGCGAAGTATCGACGGAGAATTCTCCGATTTGCGTCTCTGTAGGCTCTTCAGCAGTTCCCAAATTCATTTTGTTAGAACCTTCTCGGCAACTTGGGCCCGATTTTCCTCTCGTTTGACAACATTCTTAAAGATTTGTTTAATGCATTGTTCATTAACGTGTCTGCGTCTTTATCAAGTAAATCATTATTAACTGTTTTTTATTAGTTAATTTATCATTTGTTAAAGTGGCAATGAGGGGATACTCAGAAAGGTCGAACTTTTATTCAAAGCATAAGGAAAAACAGTTTTTGTTACAAACACATAATCTTTAGGCGTAAGGCCGTCAGATGACTCGAGAGACTCAAACTTAAACACGACAAACTCTGGATTTTTTTCGAAGCTAGACTCTAAGAGACGAGGGGTTAGACCAAGCTTCTCGATCATTATTTCTGGGGAACGGATTTCAGAGAGTATTGGGGTCGCGGGGGCACTCTAACTTTCCTTCTTCAATCAATCCTTGAATTGATTTCCTCAAAACTGTGCAATTGTCGGTTACATGACCATGGTAGTTGTGAAAAGCACAATGCATGGTTACATCCCAGTTGGCATTGGGGAATTTGGGCTGGTAATTTTCCATAGGTTCGAGGAGACCTTGCTTCACTAGACAATCGAATACCTTGCTCAAAGGCATCCCAAAATTATCATAGTGTTGTCGTTGTCTCAGGGGACCACCGTTTCTTTGTAGTGCTCCATTCTGAATATAATTGACTGCTCCGGCAACCTCCCTCCCTTTGCTTGGGGAAGATATTGGATTGGGCGGGGCTGGACTGACCACCATTTTTTGCATGCTCAGTGTTTTCTCAAACTTGGTCCCAACGTTGACCATGGCGCGAAGATCAGGATAGAAGTGGTGACTGATTAGGGCCCTCAGGGATGGTTTGAGGCAGGAATGGAAGATATCCATTTGCTCTTCTTTGGAAAGCAGATCCATTATCTCGCTTAGTTTCCAGTTCCATCTCTTGTAGAATTCACCTACAGGCTCGTCATCCTTTTGTTCGGTGGCTTGCAGGTCATGGCGATTGGTTTCCCATTCAAGGTTGGCGCCGTACTTCTCCAAGAAGATTTCGCTGATTTGATCCCAAGTGGATCGATTTTCCGCCTTCACGTTGAGGAACCACCTTAATGTCGTGGATTTGAGGAAATGCTGGAAGTGATCCGCCATTTGATGTAGGGTTGCCCCTTTGGCTCTCATACCCAAGACGTAGGTGTCAATGTGGGTCTTTGGGCATTCAGTCCCGTCGAACTTTTCCATCTCCGGCATCCTGAATTTTGGAGGAAGAGGAACCACTTTGCTCGGATCTGTGGGCATGAGGGAGTCCTTCCGAGAGTTAGCCAGTTTTCCTTGCATGTCCTTCATCTGTTCGATCAACCAAGCCATGTGAGGGTCGATAGGTTGAGGTAGGTTACCATTTTCGGGGATGGAACCCGAAGACAGAGGTGGGTTGGCTGATGGGATCGCCATTCGGGAGTCTTGGGGAGGTAGTTGAGTGTATACCATCCCGTACCCTTGGTTGTTGAAATTAAGGGCGTGATTGCCCGGACCGCTAAGGGTTGTGTTTGGGAATTGGGGAAATGTTTCATTAGCCTCAAGTGGCAGTTCAGTAGGTGGAAGGATTGAAATGTTGGGATATCCGCTTGGGATGTCTGTCCCTGGTAAGCATGGGGATTTCAAGTTATGGCTGCGAGGCTCGTATAGAGGCAAAGGATTGAATCCCGAGGGATACCGAGATACATTAGGATCTGGCGGAGCAGGCCCGTTTGTGTGCTGGTGATATTGATCTTGTGGCGCAGGGCCCGGAAACTGACTGTACTGAGGCGGGCAGATCGGAGCTGCTTGACTGATGCTTGAGTGAAGCTTTAAGCGGGAGCTACTTTGCGTTGCTTTGTTCTCGAAGATTGGCGGAGGTGGGACCTGCTGATAGCTTTGGGAGACCGAGGGAGCCGGTATTTCCTTGTCTTCTATGAGAACGAAGGTCCCATCAATTTGGGGAACGGTGACGGTTCCGCGACGGCGCATGGTATCCATGATCCAGACTTGCTGCTCTTCTTGGCGCTTCTTGAGAGTTTCGAAGGCTTGCAGCACCTCCTCCATTGTCTGGAGGTTTCTCAGTGGCAGGGTTCCATTTCCCTCACTGTTATCTGTTGATCCCGCCATGGGGGAATAGCGGACTGTTCGGACCGCTGAACCGGAAGGGCTGTCGGACTTTGTAATTTCGATACTAAAAAGGCGGCTCCCGGGGACTCTCAACCACTCTCGGTTCGATGGAGGGGGTGACGGGTAAGGTTTAGACATGGGAAGGCCATAAAGGGGGAAAGCTCATGTGACATGCAGTTTCCTTTTTTTATGCTTTTTTTGTTGTTTTAATTTACTTAAAACGTGTTTTCTCAGAATCCTAAGTTGGTTGGAAAAGATTGCTCTTCTTTTTCGCAACTATGCTAGATCCTGGGTCAGTGGAGATCATCTGTGCGGCTATAAGCCCCTCGTTTTGCACCTGTATTTCGACATCCCGGGGTGGACAGCCCCGGGCGAGGGTCCTATAGAGCAAGCGATTTCCACCGTCCTAAAAGAAACATCGAACCTAAGGTCCGAGCCTGTCATGTTCGTTTTAATGCATCGGCCATGTGAATAGTGAGCCGAGCCGGCACCTGAGTCAAGATCGAATCGAGAGTTCAGCATGACCTCTCTTTACCTTTCTTGCGCAAGGGATCTGTGATGTTAGGCGTTGGCTAGGTCATATTGTCATCACTGTCTTTATAAGCTTCCACCACCGCCCTACCTACAGCCTCCTCAGCAGACTCCATAGCGGCCTTCACCCTGGCCTGGGACTCTTCTTCCCACTTTTCTCGAGCTTTCATGTGGTCTCCACAGCGGCCTTCACCCTAGCCTGGAACTCTTTCTCCAGACTAGAAGAAGTGGTCTCTTCCCTCGACATATTCAGCTCCTCCCTGGCAACTCTGAGGTCGAACAACGCCTCATCTCTAGCCTTTAATGTGTCATCATGAACAAGCTTCAGAGAGTCATAGGCAGAGTCGAAATCCACTAACTTTTCCCTCAGCTCAGTAACCTCTACGGATTTTCGAGCGTATTGAGCAGTAGCGGCCCTCTCTTGCTCTATAGCAGCCCTCCAGCTGCTCTTAGCCTGCTCGTTAAATAGAAGGGTCAGTCGACAAGTGATCAAAGTTAAAAGGGACCAAGAAATTAAGCGATCAAGAAAAGGGTAAAAAGAAAAGAAGTATTACCTCACTATGAAGAAGGCCGAACCTCTCTATGTACTCCTCAGGGGTGAGTCCCTGCTCAGTAAGACGAGCCAATAGATTGGGATCTACAGCCCGACTCATGACGACCTGGCCATAACCCAATTCGGGATACTGGCGGCTTGAGCTATCAATCAAAGTGAGGGGAGGTACCTAACTGAGCCTGGCCACTTTAGCCTACACAAATTATGTGCTAGTAGTAGGAGGGGTTCGAAGGGGAGGTTGATCGGAACTTGATGCCTTGTGAATATCAGCTCCTTCAGGTCCTTGGTCGAACCTAGACCTCTTCCTTAGCTTGGTTAGTGGAAGGGTATCATCCTCTTCATCATCGAGGTCGACTATGTCGACATCAGCAGTATTTTGGGGGGCCGCCCCAACAGGCTCTAGTATTGGACCGGAGTTCGAGCTAGGTTTGGCCGAAGTGTCGACCTCATCACCTTCTACCCCAAGTGCTTGAACTTGGGGGGCATCACTAACCATGGGGTTAGTCGACCCAGATTCCTCGACGGGGACCATCCCCACGCCTTCCTTAGTGGATTTCGACTCTGCCTATGACTCTCTGAAGCTTGTTCATGATGACTATGTCGACTATGTCGACATAGTCGACTATGTCGACATCAACAGTATTTTGGGGGGCCACCCCAACAGGCTCTATTATTGGACCGGAGTTCGAGCTAGGTTTGGCCGAAGTGTCGACCTCATCACCTTCTACCCCAAGTGCTTGAACTTGGGGGGCATCACTAACCATGGGGTTAGTCGACCCAGATTCCTCGACGGGGACCATCCCCACGCCTTCCTTAGGCAACAGTTTGTTCCTCTCCTCTGCCTCTTTCTGCCTGCTGGCCCGGGCATTGGCGGCGCCATGAGCTTTAGTGCTCTTCTTCCTTTGGTTGGTGCTCACAATACGTACCATATTAGCTGCTTGTTCCAGGGTAAGAACTGTACAGATAAGAGGCAAACAATTAGTAAGAGATGTGAGAGCCAAAGATTGACGAGTAAAAAGTTACGAGCAAAAATAGAAGCGGGAAAGCACTGGATCTCAAATCTCTTTGGGTCCTACAATGGCCGACCTCCTTCCTACAGAAGTAGCACTGGATCTCAAATCTCTCTTTCTCATGGATCACCCAGTCCGGGTATCTCAAGCTCCTAACTATCAAGGCCAATGGGGCTACATCCCCATTTCCACCCAGCATCATGCCGGCCTGGATGAATTTATTCTTGTTCGACCCCAGCAGGTCCCAACTAATAGGTCCCCTACCAGCTATCAGTGTCAACCTACGGGTTAGCTCGTTATTCCAGTCAGGGACCCAGTACTCATCTTCCTTTATTGGTCGCGACTCAGCATCAGGCAGAGGGAATTTCCAGCCTTTCCTACTCTCGACCAAAATCATGTGAGTGTTCCATCCAACTACTTTGTCGGGCAAATTTGTAAATAACTTGGGAGCCTTAGCCCTAGTTGGGGTACTAATCCCTAAGGATCTCTTGTCCACTACAACTGTGAAGAACCTCCTAAATACATTCATGCAAGGCTCGTACCCAACGAACCTACACACCATGGCAAAACAAATAAGGACCCTAACAGTATTGGCTCCTAGCTGCATGGGAACGACATCCATACACTCTAAGAACTCACAAATGAAGGGATCAAGAGGAAGTCATAGCACGACCTCGAATTGGCAGTAATAGAAGGCTACTTTGGATGAAATTAGGGCCCAATGTGCCCACTCCCTAGCCTTTCTCTACTTGTCCGTATAGTGAGTAAGACGGAACTCATCCCTGCTAATCTCGAAGAAGATATAGAGATTCTTGATCCTCGATTCAGAATTTTTCTTTCCCACGGCTGGCTTGGGGGCCACATACCCTCTTTCATTCTGACCTGGAACGATTGTCGAGCAGAAAGCATCCACAATATTGCTAGAGGAGCTCGCTGAACTATGAGTCGACATATCTACAAAAGAAGAAGAAACAGGGGAATCAGAACTAGAAGGGGTTTCATCATCACTATCTATGGGCGACCTAGATTCCCTTGGGAATTCTATCTTATTTTTGGGAAAAGGTGGTTTATTGTCCCTTAATGTAAAATATGATGAAGTGATCTATCAACTTGTTAAAGAGACGAAAGCGGACAACCCTTTGGTTGTCCACCTCCAGATCTCCTACACTATTTCTACCTGGAAGCTCTATGACTCCATAACACAAACCCCATGCTTTTAAGATTCCAAAAGTCCTAGCTATGGCGAAAGCAAAAGAAAAGTCTGAAATCAAGCCTAAATACAGAGTAATCGAAGGGTACCTTAGTTAATTTGGAGATGAAGAAATTCGAGGGGGAAACGAGAGCTCGATTACGCTGAGAAATCTGTTTGCCTTGCTGCTGTTCTTGCTGGGTATATTCAGGAACTGATAGTTTGTAAAAGATTGAAAAGGAAAAGGATTTTACTTTTATACCTTTCCTAATTCTAACTTGAATTGGAAAGGTTTGGGATACAACGGTTCAATCCTTCCATAAATGTCGGCGCCGTTTCCCAAGGCAGTTGTCCAAGCGCCGTATTTTCTTATCATTGTGGCGCTTTAGCAGATCTGGCCGTCAAAACAGTCAATGGTTGAGATTAAGCCACGTCATCTCGGTTGATCATACAGCAGTTCGAGCATCTAGCTACGACCTACCTTAGTCTTCATCAAAATTCTTATATCTTCCAGGTCGACAAAGTCAACTCAGAAAGTTAGGGGCCACTGAATGGAATAAAAGTGACGGGCTAGGCCCAACGTACGAAGCCCAGTTATTCAAGCGTTATTACAGCAGCGTCATCAAGTAGACCGGCCCAGTTATTATAAGGTCCATGGGCCAATAATAAAGATCAGTCGACCTAGCTTATTGTTCGACCATCATTGATCCCGACCTAGCTTTGTCCGACATACGATCATCTCCTTGTACAAATCTTATCCGGCTATAATACAATGTCAGGTCGACCTTGACCTACTCAAGCGACCTCGACCAACAGAGACGTACGTCGATCAAAGGCTTTCCATAACCGTCTCCTACAATTTCAGAGTCAGTTACGCCCAAGACTCTCTCCACGATTTTAGGGATTCTACACAATCCTACTACAATTCTACTTCTTATCAAAGACTATAAATACTTCGCAACATACGCCGTTTAGAGGTAATGCCTTATTTGCTGTTCAATTGATCTCAAAACAGTTTATAAGCTAAAACACGAAACTTACTCTCACGCCGGAGGGTTTTAGCCGGAGACCATCCCAGCTAGTCGTGTGTTCACTGTTTCAGATCAAATAAAGCCAGTGAATCAATCTAATTGCTGGACGTAGGCTGATCAATACGTTCTTTCCAGCATCAACATAAATAATGAAATATGATAGTGACATTTTTTAGCGCCATTTTGCCATTTTTGGAAAGGCTTGTGCTTTTAGTATAGTATAGATTTCTTATTTTTAATTATTTAATGTTAATTCAATAATTTTAATTATATTCTGATTTTTTTTCATTTTAGAAATTTTTAAGATTTATTTTAACAAAATGGGAGTAAGAAAAACAATTATTTTATGGATAGAAAATGCAATTTCAAAGATGATTTTTTAGATTTTTTGTTTATTTTGTTAGATTCATCCATGGTCATCCAAAAATGACCCATTTTGCTACAAAATATGAATATTAGGCACTAAATTGCCAAAATTGTAACACATTATAACCTAAATTGCATTTAGTGTGAAACTTTGGGATACAAATGGTATATTTGCCCTAAACATTTCATATGCATAATTATGATCAATTTTTAGGAGTCACTAGCTTCTTGCCATTTATTTTTCTTTATTTCTAAACATGACACTTATTACTATTAAATAATAGTAATTTTAATACATATAGTATTGTGCTAAAGTTAAATGTAGATGTTTATCAGTTTATAAATCAAGATCAAATGTTTAGAGTTCCGTGCACTGTTTCCAAACAGAAGGAATAATGTTGTGCAGCTGATTGTATTTTCTTTGTAGTCATACAATCAGTAAGTGTAGGTAAATAGGTAATTATACTCCCTCCGTCCCGGTAGAAGCGTCACCCTATTAGGGGTGGCGCGCAAATTAAAAAAAAATGTGGGAAGAAAAAATGTTGTGAGTGTAATTTGAAAATAGGAGAGAGAATTAGTGGAGGAAATAGTGAATTTAAAAAGTGTTGTGAGTGTAGAGGAGAGAGAATTAGTGGAGGGAATAGTGGATAGGGTAATAGAATATTATAAAATATTTCCTTTTTAGGAAAGGGTGACGCTTTAAACGGGACACCCTTTTGGGTAAAAAGTGACGCTTCGACCGGGACGGAGGGAGTATGTCCGTGTAACAGATATGAGCAAGGGTAAGATTATCTCATGATATGGATTATGCCCGTTGCAATGAGGTTCGTATGGACGTGTTTGTATAAATATTTAAAATGTCCTCAAATATATTCGCTAATAAATTTATTTGAGGGATATTTTCGTCCATTTTACACATAACGGCTCATTTATCAAATTTTAAATTTTTGGGACATAATTATCCCTCCCAAGTCCCAACAGCCATATTTAGGGGTAAATTTGATTCAATTTTTTTTTTTTATAATTTGTATAAATAGAAGAGAAAGTCTTACCATTTTTCTCACAAAAAAAATTCAATTCATCATAGAACTCTCTCAAACCCAAACCATCAAATTATTTTTAAGTCGAATATTTGTGATTACATCGTAAGAGTTGAAGCCTTGAAGATAGTTTTATTGTTTTAATTATTTAATTGTTTACTCGCTAGTTAAATATTATGTTTAGTAGTTAACCTTTTTTTATCTTCATAAATTTCAAAAATTCCAAAAAAAAAATTACTTTTATTCCCAAAATTACAAAAAAAAATATAATTGTTTACTTTTATTGTTAGTAAATTATTGCCAAAATTATTTAATCCTTATAAATTTTCGAAAATTAAAAAAATATTTTTTTTAAGTGTTGCATTTTTAATTTTAATTGCTAGGTAATTTATATTGCTAGTTATCATGAAAGATATAGTTAATGATATATTTCCATATTTCTCCCACCACAAAATCAAACTCAAAATCAAAATGTACTCATTCCAGCCCGCCACTTAATAGATAATTTCCTTTTGCACCGTAATGATCAAATTATGTTTGATCTAATTAATCAATCCTCGAACATAATCAACACCCCTCCATTTCACGGCTATACTCCGGATTCGACCCTAGATTGAATGAATGAGCTCAACACAAACTATACATCTAGAACCTATCATCACATAAAAGACATAGATTAGGGTGGGGAGGGGGATGAGGATGACGATGTACAAGTCATCTACGAAACCCGCACAATTTCAAATACACCTACTATCGATGTTGCCTCGAGTAGTGCACCTAGTGGGGGGAAGGGGTAAGGGTAGGGGTAGTGTCCAAATGTGCCCATTTATATGATTTAGTAATTATTGACGGTGAAACAAAGGCCAAATGCAAGAGGTGCTCAAAATTTTTAAACCCGGCGGGTGTACATGATACCTCCCATATAAAGAGGCACATGGATAAACTTGATAAGGAAGCAGCTAAAGGAATAGATGGTACCGTGCAAACGCAACTAAATACCATGTGTCACTTACCCAAAACTGGACGTCGATTTGATAACGATGTTACTAGTGAGTTGTCGATTGCCTCTTTCACTTTCGGATGATGATAGACTCACCCGCTATTCTAGAGGCCTCAACCCGTCATACCACCAATGAGCCACCAAACTATTACTAGGCATATAAAGAAGCTCTTTCAAACTCATCAACTTCAACTAGTGAGTGACCTCCAAAAATTCAAGGGTAGCGTTTGCTTGACCACCGATGCTTGGAAGGCCACTCTAAGTTCTAGTTCTGAAACCTTTACTTGTATAACCGCTCATTGGATTGATGAGGAGTGGATGTTGCAAAAGAGGGTGTTTTCTTTTAAAATAATGCCCTATCCCGACACGGCTTTGCAATGTACAAATCACATTAAGGATGTATTGAGTGAGTATATTATCACCAATAAAATTTTAACAATATCATTTGATAATGTGAATTACAATACCCTCACCGCCACAATGTTGATCCAAGATCTTAGTCCTCCCCTACATGGCGCTTTGTTTCATGTTAGGTGTGCATGCCACATTGTTAATCTGTGTGTCCAAGACTTGATCCACTCACTAAAGCTTATCACCAATAGCATCAACACGGCCTCCCATTTTATCAAAAATTCCAGCCCAAGGTTGAAAATTTATGCCGATTTGTGCGCCTCTTATAACATGAAATACAAGAAACCTCAAGTGGCCGAGGATATTAAGTGGAACTCAACATATAAAATGTTGAAGAGAGCTGTCGAATATAGGGTGGTCCCCACGGAATACTTTTCTAGTCATCAAATGGACTACCAAATTAGTGAGTATGATTGGTCCATAGCTACCGAGCTTTTAGATTTACTTAAACCTTAGTGGAGGGCAACCAAGATTTTTTTGAGAAGTTATTATCCCACCTCTCATCTTTTGTGCCGTGAAATAAATGTCCTAAGTGAAGTTATTAGGCAATTTAGATCACATGCCTTGTTTGGAGGTGTCGTTATGCAAATGGAAAGTAAACTCACAAAATATTATGAATATTTTTCGGTAGTTTCCCAATTAGCGACCATAATGGATCCTAGGATTAAGTTCTCCTCATTAGGTGGCGTGTTTAATGAATTTTATGAGAACAAGAGGCCCGACCTTAACCCAGATGCCGTAAACAGTTTGTCCAAGAGCAAACTTAGGAAAATTCACACAATTCTATATCGTTTGTTCGACCACTATTGTAGAACAATAAAGGGACAAAACACAACATCCAAAAGAAAAGGGAGTGCAACAACAAAAATGCTAAAAAAAAGGATGGAATTTCATGACAAAAGGAAAAACTTCATCCTCATCTAGTAGTGGTTCTCAAAGTGGTGTAGATGAATTACACCAATACCTTGAAAGCCCATATTACCCCTTAGATGGTGAAAGTTTTAAAAACTTGAATGTCCTACAATGGTGGAAATCGCATGCTAATATTTATCCTATTCTTTCGGTGATGACACCTGATCTACTTACCCCCTGGTGTCTACGGTAGCATCGGAGGCTGCTTTTAGTGCTACAGAAAGAATGGTGACGTCAAAGCGAAACCAACTCAAATCCGCTCTTATCGAGAGATTGATTTGTCTTGCGGATTGGGATGACGCGGATTTGAAAAAACAAGGTACATTCCGGGATCTTGAAGACGATGATTATGAAAGCCTCTAAGAAGACAATCTCAACGAGAAGTTTTTGCGAGAAGGATACTAGAAGAAGAAAAAGAAGAATTTAACAAATTCAAAGACTTTGAAGCAATAACAATATTGAAGACCTAAAGCTTTTTGAAGACTTTGAATATTTGAAGACCATAATTAGTTTGAAGATTTGAACACTCATTTATTTTCAAGAATTTGTTAAATTTGAAGTCTTTGTTAAATATGAAGACCATAATTACTTTAAAAATTTGAAGACTCATTCGAAGATTTGAAGACTCATTTGAAGATTTGAATACTTTTTATTTTAAGACTATGTAATTTTAAATTGTATCATTTGAAGACAATGAAAATTTCCCCCAAAAAATTATGAAATAAATATTCATAGAGTTTCTATTATTAAATTGATTACATTGTTACCTCATTTTCTTTTATATACTTTCATTTGTTTAGTTTTTTAAATCTTTTTTATTTACTTATTTGTAAAAAATATCAGTAATAAAAAAATCTAAAATACTATTTCCTAGTCAATAAAAAATTAATAAAAAATAAAAATAAATAAAGGATAATCCGTCCCTCTTTTCTTTTATATACTTTAAATTGTTTAGTTTTTTTCTATCTTTTTTATATACCTTTTTGAAAAAAATATTAGTAATAAAAAAAGTCTAAAGTATTATTTCTTGGACAATAAAAAATTAATAAAAAATAAAAATAAATAAAGGGTAGCACGTACCTCTTTTATTTTATATACTTTCATTTGTTTAGTTTTTTTTTATCTTTTTTAATACCTATTTGTAAAAAATATCAGTAATAATAAAATTCTGAAATATTATTTCATAGTCAATAAAAATTTTAAAAAATAAAATAAAAATAAAGGGTAGTAAAAAAAGTCTAAAATATTATCTTTTTATATACTTTCATTTGTTTAGTTTTTTCTATCTTTTTTTTATATATAAAACAACTAATTTTTTGATATTTAAGTGATTTTATATTTTAAAAAATAGCTTATTAAATACTAAATTACTTTTTATTTTTTCCATATTTTTTCTGTTTTTTTTAAATAAAAAAATATAGGAAAACCCGTTTGACCTGTGGATGTTCAGATCCGGGCCAAACTGACAGGCTTGGACATAAATAACAGGATTGGCCGGGCCGAATTTATGCCCATTTCATCATACGGGCCGACGGGCTTCAACCCGTCCTCTCACGGGTTGGTCCGTACAAATCGAGCCGAGACAGAACAGCCAGTTTGGCCATCAAGTGGCAGTGATAACAAATTGTGTGAAGTGTAACCATCAGGCTTTGGCCTGGTGGCCAGAGCTCATGACTTTCAACCTGGAGGTCATGGGTTCGATCCTCCCCCCACCCCACTCCTCAGAAGTTAGAGGAAAGGCTTTCTCTCCCTAAAATTTCTTAGGCGCTTCTGTGTGTGTGTGTGTGAGTGTGAGTGTGTGTGTGAGTAGTGAAAAAAAAATTGTGTGAAGAGTATGTCATAGTGTGGGATAATTCTTCTAACGTTTGTGGCATTTGATAATGTAGTTTTTAAGGAAATATTTCAGAGGATAATTCTACTTACATTTGTGACATTTGATAATGTAGTTTTTAAGAAAATATTTCAGTTTGTATTCACATTGTGTAAGACTTTATGTGTTAATGTTTTCTTTAAGAGATATATATTTCATATTTAATTTTGTAATATTTTCTTAATTTTCCAATTATCTATTTTTTTGTTGCTAATATGATATGAGCAGAAATATTTTTTATTTTTTTTTAAATGAAGAACTCTTAGAGAAATAAGAGTTCTGAGCATTTTATTGTCTTGATTATTTTTTAAGAGATGATATTTTTATTTACTGAAAATTCAATTAGGGTGAGAAATAAATTTTGGAGATGGTACCGAATATGAGAAGAAGATAAGTGTTTCTTGAAAACTGGCAAAATTTTTAAATATGTACCAACCAACTTGTATGTCAATCATACCAATTATAATTGATAAATGAAAATCGATATATCAAAATATTGGTACGGTAATACCGTACCAATTATTTATAATTGGTTGGTACACGGTAAATAGATTTAATGTTGGTTGGTATACCAAGTACCAATTATTGTTTTTCAAAATATTAAATTACATATAAATATTAAATATATATATATATATATATATATATATATATATATATATATATATATATATATATATATATATATATATATATAATTTCCTCTATCCCTACCCTAATTTGACTATCGATTTTCTCTATTCTCATCTCTCTCTCTCTCTCTCTCTCTCTCTCTCTCTCTCTCCCTCCCAATGATTTGCCTCCATCCCACCAGTCTCGATTTTTGTCCGGAACAAGATACGTACTTCTCTCTGTCAATTTTCCTCTTTCTAATGAATATATTCAAAGTTGTTTTCAATTGAATCTTATTATTTTTCTTTACTGCTTACAACTAGGGTTTGAGGTTTCTTTCTTGTCTTCACATTCCTTCTTTCTAAGATGCCTTTGCTCTTTATTTTTCTTAATTTTGATTCCTTAGTGTCACCTTATTCATCGTTAGTGGGTAGTAATTCACCTTATTTGACTCACAATTCAAGCAAAATGTTTTTATTTGGTCGGATTGTATGTGGGTTATGGTTTGTTTTGAAGATAATGTAATACTTTTTGAATTTTGATTCTATATTTGGTAGATGCTAGTACCAACCGTACCAACTAAGTTGGTATACCGACTTAGTCAGTTGGTAATGATACATATTTTTATGTAACAAGTTAAACTTGGTTGGTACATGTGAAGATATTTTTGGTAGAAATGAGTTGACTTGGGAAGAGTGAAATGTTTTTAAAAAATAGATTTTATTGTAAATTATAAATTGATGCCGCAAGGAATGTGTTGATCAGCCTTAGTTCAGCAATTAGGTTGATCTCCTAGCCTTGACCTGAAACTAATGAACACACGACTAGCCGGGATGGTCTCCGGCTAAGACCCTCCGGCGTGATGATAAGATATCATGTATTTTATAGCTTATAAAGTGTATTGAAATCAATTGAATAGCAAATAAGACATTACCTTTTAACGTTGGAAGTTGTGAGGTATTTATAGCCTTGATAAGAGATAGTGTTGTAGTAGGATTGTATCGAATCCCATAAATCAGGGAGATAATGTCGGCATAACATACTTCGAGATTGTAGGAGGCAGTTATGAAAAGTCTTAGGTCGACGTACGTATCTGTAGGTTGAGGTTGCCTGAGTAGATCAAGGTCGACCTGACTTTGAATCATAGCCAGATAGAATTTGTACAAGGGAATAATCGTAGTCGGACAAAGCTAGGTCGGGACCAGTGATGGTCGGACAATGAGCTAGGTCGACTGATCGATATTGGGCCATTGACAATGTAGTAATTGGGTCGGCCCATTCAATAATATAGTAGATTGGTGACTGAAATGTTGGACTTCACTTGCTGGGCCTGGCCCATCACATTTATTCCGTTCAGTGGCCCCCAACTTTCTGAGTTGTCTTTGTCGACCAGGAAGTTATGAAAATTTTGCGAAACCTTAGATAAGTCATCGTTAGATGGTCGGAACTTTTGGATGATCTACTGAGATGACGTGGCTTAATCTCGACCGTTGAATTCTTTTGAAGGTTGGATCAGTTGGAGCACCATAATGATTATACGGTACGGCACTTGGACATTCGCCTTTGGAACTGGCGCTGGCATTAATTGAAGGATTGAACCGTTATGCCTCCAAACCTTTCCAATTCAGGTAAGGATAAGGAGTAGGTATAAAAGGAAAATCCTTTTCCTTTTCCAATTTTACAAACCCCCAAATCCGATAATACCCAGCAGGAACAAAGCAAGGCAATTTCGGATTTTCTGGTGCAATCAAGTTTCCGTTTCACTCTATATACCCTTCGACTTCAAATCAGTTAAGGTACCCTTCAATTCCTCTGCTTTTAGGTTTATTTTCAAGCTTTATGTCAATTTCGTCATGGCTAGGACCTTTGGTTGTGAGCGGGGTATTAGATATGGTTATTGCTCCCAAAACCTTCGAGTTTACAAACGGTTAGATGGCCCTTGGAAGGAGATGAGTAGGGATGAGTGTATCACCATTCTAAAAGCATGGGGTCTGTGCTGTGGCATTGTAGAAGTCCCAGGTAGAGGAAGCATAGGAGATTTGGAGGTGGACGACCATAGGGTTGTCCGCTTTCGTCTCTTCAATAAGCTGATAGACCACTTTATCATGTTTTACATTAGGTCGAACAAACCACCATTCCCTAGAGATAGGTTAGAATTCCCAGGGGAATCTAGGTCGCCCATAGATAGATCTGATGAAACTACATCTAGTTCAAATACCCATGTTTCTTCTTCTTCTGTAGATATGTCGACTCAACATTCATCGAGCTCTACCTCTGGCAACATAGTGGATGCGTTCTGCTCGAAGGTCATTCTAGGTCAGAACGAAAGAGGTTATATGGCTCCCAAGTCGGCCGTTGGGAAGAAGAGTTCAGAATCTAGGATCAACATCCTCTATGACTTCTGTGAGATCAACAGAGAGGAGTTCAGGTTGGCTCACTTCACCGAAAAACAAATGAAAGTTCAAACATGGGCGCACTGGGCCCATAACTCGACCAGAGTAGATTTCTTCTACAGTCAATTCGAGGCCGGGCTATGTCTTCCCCTCGACCCATTCCTTTGTGGATTGTTAGAGTGTATGGCCGTTGTTCCCATGTAGCTAGGGGCTAACACTTGTAGGGTATTAGTATGTTTTGCCATGGTATGCCGATTTCTGGGGTTTGAACCTTGTGTCCATGTTTTTTGCAGGCTCTTTAAGGTTGTAGTAGACAAGAGGTCTCTAGGGATTAGTACCCTGACAAAATGCAATGCCCCTAAACTGTTCGTTAATTTGCCCGACAAAGTTTCAGGGTGGAACTCCCACTTGATATTGATAGAAAGTAAGAAAGGATGGGAATTTCCTTTGACCGATGCCACTTCATGCCCACTAAATGAAGAAGACTATTGGGTTCCTGATTGGAGTGACGTGCTGTACCGTAGGTTGGTTCTGGTAGCTTGGAGGGGTCCCATTAGCTGGGATGTACTAGGGTTGACCAAAAACAATTTTATTCAGGCCGGCATGATGCTGGGTGGGGATGGAGAAGTAGCCCCTCTAGAATTGATTGTTAGGATCTTGAGGTACCCAGACTGGGTGATCCACGAGAGGGGTAGGTTTGAGGCCCAATGCCATTTCTGTAAGAGTACCCCCGGCCACTGCAGATCCCAAGATCATTTTGATGGTAAACTGTTTACCTGTTCTTTTTCTTAACGCGTCATTTCTTTGCTCGCTAATTCCTTTTGCTAACTGTTCATTATTTTTGCTCGTGCAGTTCTCACCGACGACCAGCTAGCTAACATGGACCGCATCTTAAGCACCAATGATCGAAGGAAGAGCAAGAAATCTCATGGCTTCGCTAATGTCCTGGCTAGTAGAGAGAAGGAGGCTAAGGAAAGTAATAAACTGTTCCCCAAGGATGGTGTGGGGATGGTCCCCATCAAATAGTTTGGGTCGATGGAACCCCTGGAGATTGATCCCCCCAAGATCAAGCTGCCGGGGTGAAAGGTGATGAGGCCGATACTTCGACCAAACCAAGATCGGACTCCGGTCCAGTTCTTGAGCCAATCGGGGCTGCCCCCCAAACCATTGCTAATGTTAACATCGTCGACCTTGACGAAGAAGAAGAGGAGGACACCCTTCCCCTTACAAAGCCAAAAAAGAGATCGAGGTTCGACCAAGAACATGGGGAAGCTAGTATTTCACAAGCGTCGGGCACTGCCTTCATTCAACCCCCTCTCCAAACTCCTCCAATCAATAGCACGGAGTTCGTGCAGGTCGAAGTGGCCAAGCTAAGTGAGGTTCCTCCCCTCACGGGTGTTAATAGCTCGTGCCGCCAATATCCCGTACTGAGATTTGGTCAGGTTATCATGAGGCGGGCAGCGGATAGAGATCTGCTCGCCAAATTTGCTGAGAAGGGGCTGACCGCTGAAGTGTTCATTGACAGGTCTGGCCCTACTTCATTCCGAGGTAATGTTTAAGCTTTTAATATCCCTCTTTATGCACGATCATTATATTTTTTGGTCGCTCTTAATTGTGGTAGTTTGTCGATTTAATCCTTCTCTTTAGATTTGTGCAGTCTCTAGCACTGGTCGAGCAGGAAAAAATCAGATGGAGGGCTGGTGAGGAGAGGGAGAAGATAGCAACGGCCCAATATGCTCAGAAATCCCACAAAGTTACTGAGCTGAGGGAGAAGTTGGTTGACTTGGACTCTGCCTACGAAGCTCTCAAGCTCGTAAAGGATGATGTAGTGAAGGTCGTCGCTGCTAAGCTCGAGAAGAAAAAGCTAGAGAGCAACTTGGGTAATCTTGGCACCCTTATTCAAGATCGTAATGCCCAGATGAAGAAGCTGATAGAGGAGAAGCAGGCTGCTCGAATCAAGTGGGGGGAGGAAACCAAGGCTAGGGTGGCTGCCGCTGAGAAGGCTGCGGGGGAGGCCGCTGGGAAGGCCGCAGTAGAGGAGTTCAAGCAGAGTGATGAGCTCTATGAGATCATAATTAGCCAAGCTAAGGCTTTTTATGATGTCGGGTGCCGAAATATGGCCCACTAAGCTGTCGTGGATCCCTCCTCCGGCCTATCCATTGATCAGTGGGCCAAATGGGCCTCAGGGATCAGTACGACATCGAAGCCCGCAGTGGTCATCCTCTAGTGCCTTACAATGACAATGATTTGGCGGCCATCGCCCAAGAAGATGAGTAAGATCATGTTGAGCCTTGGGTCGCACCTCCAGTGGAAGAGATAAATTTTAACACCATTCTCCAAGAGCTTGATGAAGCTAATGACAAGGATGATGGGGAGATGATTGAAGGAGAGGAGGTCACCCAGGACCAAGTCTTTGAAGATGTCGATCAACAAATGCAGCCCCAGCCTGATCAAGAAAAAGCTCCAGTTGATGACGACCAAGAGAGTTGATATATTTTTTTAGCTTGTGGTTATAATGAACAAGTTCCACACATTCTTTTTTGTATTCTTTTGAGTGTCAATGCCTTGGCCCAGTTTGGGAGGCAGTTAACTCATACTCTTATTTGTACAAGTTCTAGCCCGCTTTAGGGGACTTCTTTATTAATGCTAGTTGACTTTTCTGAACCATTTTATTTTGATCCGTACTCGTATTTGTATGTCAAACTAGATTAAGTAGAAGATCGGCCAAAGTCTTGGTTAGAATAGTTGGCTAATTAATGAAGCTGGCCAAGGTTTTAGTCGAGCTTGTTTAAGAACGAGACTAACCTTAGTCTCCAGTCGGACCTAATTAAGAACGAGGTCAATTTAGGACATTAGTCGAGTCTCTTTAAAGAATGAGATTAACCTAAGTCTTCAGTCAGACATGTTTAAGAACGTTCAACTTAGGACTTCCGTCGAATCTGTTCAAAAAACGAGATTGACCTAAGTCTTCAGTCGGACCTGTTTAAGAACGAGGTCGACGTAGGACTTCGGTCGAATCTGTTTAAAGAACGAGATTGACCCAAGTCTCTAGTAGGACCTGTTTAAGAATGAGGTCGACTTAGGACTTTGGTCGAATCTGTTTAATATGTCGAGATCAACTATGTAATAACCCTAATATTTATTGTATTTATTTATTAAATATTATTTTATTAAATTGATTAATTATGCTATTTGATTAATTAATTGGTTTTTCTTTTCCTAGATGGACTAGGAAATTGGGCTTAGTTTATTAAAACTTGGGTTACTTTTTTTGGGTTGGACTTACTTACCTTGTGGGCTTAGGAAGTTAGGAAACCCAAGTAAATATATTTTCTTAAAACCTTGAGCCTCTTGGTTTCTTAAACTGATAGAGCCCCTTTGGTTTCTAAATGGCAAAAGGAATAAAGAGAGGGAGCCGCATAGAAATAGAGAGAAACGGCAGAGAAAGAGAGACGCATAGAGAGAGAAAATGGGCAGAGGGAGAGCGGCGCTATAAGAACAGCGAGAAGGAGAGAAAGACCAAGGAAGAAGGACGAACAAGGAGGAGAGTAAACTCCATTGTTGCGATTGAAGATCAAAAACAAAGGTGAGAACCAATTTCTCTTATTCTATTCTTAAACCTAGAATATAGAAAACCCTTAGAATCTTGTATTGATCAGGGTTTGGCATGTAGATTAAATAGTTTTAACCCAAAAAGATGCATGCTAAGGTTGTTATAGAATTTTGGTTTGGTGTGTGTGAGTTGTGTGTGTGCCGTGTGTGTGTTGATATATGTAGCGTGTGTGTGTATTGTGTGTGCAGTGTGTGCATGTGTTCCTGCTGTGTACGTGTGTGTGTTGCTGCCGTGTGTGTGGTGACAGCCGTGTAGGTGTGTGTTAGGGTTGGTATGTGTGTGTGTGTGTGTGTGTTAGGGTTTAGTGTGTGTTTGTGTGTGCTGGAAAAGATGTGTTTAGTGTGTGTAAGTTGGATTGAGAAGAGATATTAAAGGGTTGAACCTAGAAATCCTAGGATGAATTTAGTAAACCTAAAGGGGGTTAAAGAGCAACCTTTAAGAGAGTTAAATAAGAATAACTCATAGATTAACAAGGCCATTAAAGTTAGTTTTTGGGTTAAGTAAATAAGAGATACTTGTACCCTAAGAAAGCATCTTTGCATGATTGTAGATTCGTGCGAAGATTCATTGCAAAGAAAAGGCAATCAAACGAGGTAAGGGATTACGTTCTATAATGTTGAATGTTTTCAATCCTTTGTGTTAGGATTCCTTGATTGCAAAGTATATGCTACCAAGTGACCGGTAGTTACCTTTTAATACTCATTCAATTGAGCGTCTTTTGATTATCTTACCTTTGATATGTACTTGTACAACGGGTATCTCTAGTATTTGAAATTGCTAAAGTGATTTATGTATTCTTGTACTTATGAATACTTGAATGGAATAGTTTAGTCCTTGAAAAGGACTTAAATGATTTGGTTAGTCCATGAAAAGAACTTTATATGATTTGGTCTAGACAGATGTAAAATGACCTTAACTTTATATGATTTGGTCTAGACAGATTGAAAATGACCTTAACTTTATATGATTTGGTCTAGACAAATTGAAAATGACCTTAACTTTATATGATTTGGTCTAGACAGATTGAAAATGACCTTAACTTTATGCGATTTGCTCTAGACATATTGAAAAGGACCTTATATGATTTAAGTCTAGCCTGAGTAAAAAGGGTTTTAGACATATTTATACTACTTGATCAAGTAGTTGACTATCATGATATGTCAGAATAAGGGAGCACCCTGAAAGAGCGTGGAGTCTCTTATTCAAGGATCACCCTGAAAAGGTGTATCAAAGTCACACTGAAAAGGTGCATTGTTACTTGAAATTGACGGGCATATGTGTATACAGTCTCTATCTTATTTATTCTTGCGATAGGGCCACTATTTGGTTCATGAAGTATCTTTTGAATTGTACTCATAAATTATACCTTGACTTGTATAGTTATCCTTTCATTGAGAAGTTGTTTGACTCCGTTCATTTCGGTTATCTCTTCCTTAGTACCCGGAGAGATTTCGTATGAACTTACTGACCATTGTTCGCTCACCCTTTTCTTATTCTTTCCCTCCCAGATAAGGAGTAAGAGGAGTTGAGTGGTCATATGGATAGCGGCCTGAATCGAGGTTTTAGGGTTATTTACTAAACATTAAGTACTTATTGAGCTAGTGGGTTGTACAAGCCATTACTTTTGAATAACATTTATGATGGTTGTATTACTTTAGAACTAGGGCGTCATTTCAGATGCCATATTGATGATTTATTATTAAATTATTTGGGAATTATTTTTTTTTATGGAAATTGGGCTCGTTACAGACTAAGAGTAGGATCCGAGTTGAATAGAGTATAAGAGTAACAGAACTTGTAGATAGAACATTCCATTTTATTGAAGAAGTAGATCGATTACATTGAATACTGAATGCTGAATCTAAAAGTATATCTAGCTAGGTGGCTAGCATGCCACATATGTTTCAGCTCATCACCCCCTGGATGACCAATCATGTATTTCCCTTCTTTGATAACTCGAGTGATGGTGTAAGGTCCTTCCCAGTTGGGTGATAACTTGTTCTGTTCTGCCTTTATACTAGTCACCTCAATTTTCCATAGAACGTAGTCCCCCACCTTGAACGACCTCTTCTTAACCTTCTTGTCTTGGTAGCCCTTGGTTTTATGTTTGTAATTCACCATTCTGAGTTGGGCAGTTGTTTGTTTCTCTTCAAGCAAGTCCAGGTCGAGCAATCTGTTGGAAGTGTTCTGATCATGATCAAAGAAAACCAATCTAGCTGTAGGAAATCATAGCTCGGCAGGTGCCTTGGCCTCCGACCCAAAAGTAAGGGCGAATGGGGTTTCTCATGTAGGCCCTCCGGTGGTTGTGCGGACTGCCCAAAGAATAAGGGGCAGTTCATCCAACCATCTACCAGCTCGACCCACTTAGCCCGTCTTTAGTGCTGATAAGACAAGTTTGTTCGCTGCTTCTGCTTGCCCGTTTTCTTGAGGATAGGCGACTGACTACTTCCAATGTTTGACTCCTAATCTATTCATTTCTGTTTCAAACCATGTTGAGAACTGTAGCCCGTTATCTGATACGATTGCATGAGGCACTCCAAAACGACACCAGATGTAGTTGTGGATAAAATTGATGGTATTTTCCTCAGTAATCTTGGCTAAAGGCTTAGCTTCGATCCACTTGGTGAATTAGTCAATGGCTTCGATCATGTACTTCCTATTTCCACGGGCGGGTGGGAAGGGTCCGATCAAATTTATCCCCCACATGTTGAATGGCCAAGCAGCCACTGGAGTTTGCTCAGTTGTAGGCAGTCTTGGTAGGTCGGTATACTTCTGGCACTTGTCACATTTCTGAAGAAATTCTCGAGCGTCTTCTCATAAGTGAGGCCAATAATAACCTAAAGTGAGTAGTTTGTCAGCCAAAGTCCTGGCCCTCGGGTGTCCACTACACACCCCGCAATGAACTTCGGGTAAAAGCTGAGTGACTTCCATGGGGTGAACACACCTCAGTAATGGCTTCACAAATGACCTTCTGAACAGTGCATCTCCGTGTATGACAAACCTTGGGGTTTTTTTCTCGATTTCTCTAGCTGCCTGTTCGTCAGTAGGTAGCTCGCCTGTTTCTACGTAGGCCCTCACTTAGAGTTGACAACCGTGATAGAACCTCCACTCTTTCGTATGTTGGATGCTCTAAGTAGGAGATTGGCTCATCATTTGCTTGTCTGATGTAGCCAACTTGGAGAGTAGGTCGGCCAACTCGTTATCTTCACGGCCTACTCTTTAAATCTCCTAGAACTCCAAGTCCTGGACCAACCTTTTCACTAGGTCGCAATATTTGACTAGAATGCGATTGGACGATTTTCAAAATTTAAATTTGTACTAATGAACTTTGGGCACAAATGGAATATGATCTCTCTATCAAGATGAACATGTTTATTTAACGAGGAAAGACCTTGAACAATTGTTCGCCGACATAAAACCTATAGAGGTTTTAGGAAAAACCTACCTCAACCAAAGAATGAGTTTTATTGATGTTTTAGTTTTTGTGTACAGAGTAATGGCGAATGAAAATGGTAGCTCAGAGTGTGTCTGTGTACATGTGTTCTCTCTTACTTTAAACACTAAGAAAAGATAACGGAAATAACATAATTAATGCTGTCGCTAATATTTTACCTGGAGTTACGCTTTTGCTGGAAATCATGGCCGTTACAGAGCCTATGATTTAAAGGAGCCTTTATGCTGTCATAATTTTGAGTAAAGTCACCATCTGACCAAGTCTTTAATGCATAATCTCATCCCTGAAAAGTAGGAAGAAAATAACAAACTGCTGCAAGACGTTAGTTCAAGGCATAATTTCAAGATGTAAGACGTAAGGCGTAATTTCAAGATGTAAGACGTAAGGCCAAGTCGTATTTCCAAGATATTAATCCAGGATGCTGAGTTTTCTACCCCAAACAATTGCCCCCCAAAATATTTGAATCTCTGTAGGAATATGGAGAGTCAAATATTTTACCAACTGTTACCCACTTCTAAGGAGTTAATGAGGCGGTTGTGATTAGTCTAAAGATAACATGTAGAAATGTTATAACCAAATGGTCTTAGATAACATGTAAATGTTATAACCAATTTTTAAAGATAACATGCAACGATGTTATAACCAAATTGTAAAGATAACATGCAACGATGTTATAACGAATTTTGTAAAAATAACATGCAATGATGTTATAACCAATTGATGATGGCATGTAGAAATGTCATATTTCTGTGCTCTTTTGGTAACATGTTTAATGCTACAATGTTAGTTCACTGCTTGACTTAAATGGAAGACATAATTCATCATACAACAAGATGAATTAAGTCCAACTTTTAAAATTAAGTGTGAATATCGTGCACCCAGGCGATAATACGATCAAAGTTATAAATAAAGATTGACTTTAGTATCCAAGGTGTCAACAGGTTGCTCCATATGTCTTTGACTAACATGTTGAAAATTTCCATCTTGCAAAACAGAAACATGTTAGGGTTGGGTGTTAGTTTAGCTAACACCCCTCCGATGCTTAAGTCAGTAAGGGGTTTATTAAAAAAAAAAAATTAAACAAGACAAGAAATTGAAAGGTGTTAAGAAGAGATTCATACCTTATTGTCAAAATTTGAATAAACTTTGACTTACATGTAGTATCGATTAAGATCTATGATATGAAAATTCTGCTTTTCTGTCAGTATATTCATATATAAGCGTCTTCTTTGACGCTTTTCCATGGACCATGTCATCTTCTTCCGGCCTGATGAAACGAACATATCTTGTTCTGATTTCCTCCAAGCTTTTAGATGGATACATGACCAAATCTTGGTAGAACAGTGATCCTCTCCTCAGTCCCATCCTAGAGGCCTCTGTTGCAGTCAACATGTCAATATGGGGAATGCTCATGGCCTCCTTGTTGAACCTAGACACATAATACTTAAGCATCTCATCAGGATGTTGTACCACCCTATAAAGGTCACTTGTTAGCTTCTCAATTACACGGTTACATGAAAATTGATTTAGAAACATATTGAGTATTGAGAATAAGATGAGAGAGAGAGAGTTCATAGGTTGATTGGTTAGCCACATCAAGGCTGGACCAGCTAGGGTCGATTCAAAGCCCCTGCACAAACAAACTTCTTTAAGACGGTGAGGGATACTAATAATATCCATCTTCTCTTGGTATAGGGCTATGTGTTCTGCTGGATCCGTAGTGCCATCATAGTGCTTCATTGGAGGCACTTGAAACCTCTTGGGGATCTCCACACTAGCTTTGGTAGGAACAAAACGAGAGTCATGGTGACTGATTGGAGATGTGATTATAAGGCAAGATGATTCCTGGAACATTCATGAGAATCTCCTTAATTTGCTGCAAATCTCTTGCCAAGGGGCTATATGCAAAAATGTTAGTGGCATTGAATTGATTCATATGAGTACTAAACATATTAAAACTCCCTGTTTGATCCCTATGCGGTGGAGTTGCAAAGGTGAAACATGTTGACAGTGGAATCTGGCTAGATGTAACGGTGATGCTTTCAGTCTGAACGGTGCTAGCCACTAGAATAAAGCCATGATTGCCCCTGCATTCGTCCTGGCATCTGAAAAAAGAATCCTAGGTTGCAAAGGCGAAGTGTCAGGCATGCTGACTGTTGGGCCACTACGCCTTGAGGCTGCTAGCTCCTGCTGCATCCTAGTGACTGCATTGAATACCATCTGATTGGTATGCTGCTGTGCATCCATCTGATTTTTCATTTGCTGCATCATAGTCATCATGTTAGAAATAATATCCAACGAGATCCCAGGCAGCGTCATGGATGAAGAATCTCCCAGGTTGAGTCGTTGGCTTTGAGGCGTCACAACACTGAACCCAACAGTTGAATGAATACCAGACGTCATGGGCAAGCTTGATGTGTTGGACCCAAGGTTCTAAAAAGCGCTAGGCGGATGCTAGGCGGCGGAGCCAGGTCTAGCGCCTAGGCGGGGACTAGTCGGGACGTAGGCGGGGCTAAGAACTAGGCATTGGAGAGGGGCCTAGCGCCTAGGCGGGACCTAGGCACCCTTAGGCGGGGTCTTTTAGTTGGACCTCGCCCCAGTTGTTACAATGGACATAGGCATTGCAGAGGTTGGATTACTCATCTTGATTGAGACCTAAAAAACCAAAGTTCCCACAGACGGTGCCAAATTGTTTTGGACAATTTTCAACAATTTAAATTTGTACTAATGATCTTTGGGAAAAAATGGAATATGATCTCTCTATCAAGATGAAAACGTTTATGTAACGAGGAAAGGCCTTGAACAATCGTTCGCCGGCATAAAACCTCGGGAAGTTTTAGGAAAAACCTACCTCAACCAAAGAATGAGTTTTATTGATGTTTTGGTTTTTGTGTACAGAGTAATGGCGAATGAAAATGGTTGCTCAGAGTATTTCTGTGTATATGTGTTCTCTCTTCCTTTACATACTAAGAAAAGATAACGGAAATAACACAATTAATGTTGTCCCTAATATTTCGCCTGGAGTTACGCTTTTGCTGGAAATCATGGCCGTTACAGAGCCTATGAATTAAAGGAGCCTTTATGCGGTCATAATTTTGAGTAAAGTCACCATCTGACCAAGTCTTTAATGCATAATCTCATTCCTGAAAAGTAGGAAGAAAATAACAAACTGCTGCAAGACGTTAGTTCAAGGCGTAATTTCAAGAAGTAAGACGTAAGGCGTAATTTCAAGATGTAAGACGTAAGGCCAAGTCGTATTTCCAAGATAATAATCTAGTATGCTGATTTTTCTACCCCAAACACTCATATTCTCCCTTGACCTGGTTCACGATCAACTGAGAGTCACAGTAGGCGATGACTTTTGTTGCCCAAAAGCACTTGGCGTATTCAATAGCGGCGATCAAGGCCTCATACTCGGCCTGGTTGTTGGAAACTCGAATTTAAATCTCAAAGCTCCTTCAAAGACTTTACCAGTCTCAGGCTCGATCAAAACGATTCCAGCTCCACTCACAGTCTTGGTCGCAGACCCATCTGAATAAACCTTCCAGCAATCTTCGGGCAAACTGTTGGCGTTATGCCCTAGGCGTATAGTTATTTTGACTCATAAATAATACCGTTATGTAATCGTCTTTACCATTTATAATAGAAAATGTTTATCTTGAGTATTATATGTTTACATGTTTGTTATAATATTTTGTGTCACTAGTTATTATGAATATCTAGTATAAATTGATAATGGAAAATCATAGAGATGATTATATGCATGGGGATGCACATTACGCTTATGGGTACTTGTTAGAAAACAAGGTACTGGACTGACCCATCTATGAGATTTATGACATGGTCTATGATTGTTGTGGGTATTTTTCAGCATGGGGACATCTTCAGTTGCTCTTGCATGTCAAGATATTATTCCACTGTAAGTATTGTTTTAATATTTACTTATTTGATTTTTCCTAATATCTTTATTATTATATTCCAGTGAATAAGAGAGAAGAATACGGGATATTTTCTAGCACGTTCAACACATCTTCAACGGCAAGGATGACTTGGTCTTACGGACGTTGAAGAGGATAAGCTTATATCCCGAGATTGTAGGAACAGCTTTTGACTCATTCATACTTACTTATATTTAAGGGGAGATGGAGACGGAAAACATACACACATTCCCATACGCACACACTCTACGCACAAGCTACTTGTAATCCTCTCCATTCTCTTCCAAAGTTGTAACTCAATTATCATAGTGAAACTTTTAAGGTTGGAGACCTAACTCCCGGGGTTTTTTCCAAAGAGGTTGTCACCTCCAAGGTTTTCCTCGTTAACAATTCGTGGTGTCATTCGTTCTTTTCATGTCTTTGTTCCATTTATTCGAATTCCACAGTCCCCTCCTTAGTATTTAAATCCGCACACTTGTCAAAGTTAAGATTCTGTACTATTGATTTTTCTACCAAAACAATTTGGCGCCCACCGAGGGGCCTCGTGGTTTATCGGTTATTTGGATCATTTCCTAATCAAATTCATTATGTCTGCACCCCCCAATGTGTCCGCCGCCGGCAAAGCTCCCGCCGTCATTCCAACATCAGTAGGTAGAACCAGTTTGTTGCCACCACCTCCTCAAACCGGACCTCAGCAAACTCAACCTACAAAGACTCCGCAAAAGGGAGCAACCTCATCCAATGTAGATGATGACATCCGGACTATCCTAACCAAGTTGAATTAGAGGTTGGATCAAAGAAGACAAAGAATTCGAAGGTGCTGGCCAATTCCATGATTAAGATGCAGAAAGATCAACAGTTCATCGCATCTCGGCTTGACAACATATCACCATTGCGTGCGAGGAACCTCAACTTCGACAACACCGAAGGATCTACGCTTCAGAGTGAATTTATACCAATGGGTAGTCCACCTCAAATTCATCAGCCGACATCCTTAATGATGTCAACATCTTTGCCCGGAGACACCCCAATGACGCCACCTTTCGCAGGATTCACCCAGTTCATTCCATTCATTGACAACACCACTGTCACAACGACCACGGATAACTCTGGTTTGCTAAATAATCTTTTCAATAATAATAATTTCAATCGTATTCCTATGGCTGACCCTTTTGCAGGAAATCCACTAGCCAAACAGATGCAGGATCTTAGAGAGCTGATAATGAACGTGCCCGGCATAACTCCTCCAATCCAACCAGTGTCTCAGAACTGCTACAATCAATCTCGGTTTGTCCCAGCAATTGCAAATGTCGACATCCCGAAGCATTTCAGTGTACCATCTATGAAGTTGTATGATGGTACCACAGACCCAGAAAAGCATGTTGCTCACTATCAAGAAAAGATGGACATAATCCATATTCCGCTTCAATTCCGGGAGGCTTGCTTATGCAGAGGATTTGTATCGACCTTGGTTGGACCAGCTCTCAAATGACTGATTAGGCAGCCTCTAGGTTCAATTGGTTCATACGCCCAGCTTATCAACATGTTCTATAACCAATTCTCATGCAGTCGACAATTTGAGAAGTTGACAAGTGACCTCTACAATGTGACTCAGCAGCCTAATGAAACTCTGAAGGATTATGTCCACCGGTTCAATAAGGAAGTGCTAGAAATTCCCAATCTTGACATGTCGACAGCCACAGAAGCATTCAAAATGGGACTGAAGAAAGATTCACAGTATTATCAAGATTTGGTGATGACTCCTTGTAAGCGGTTGGAAGAAGTCAGAGTGTGGCATTGAGATTCATAAGATTGGAGGAAGATGAGCTGCGAAGATCAAAGTCCTCGTCCAAGTCGTCGACATATGACCACCTTGACAGGAAAACTGAATCATCCCATCGCAGGAACAACCGTTCCAATCCTTACCCAAGAATTGATACTAGCAAAATTAATTCAATAGATGGTGAGGATGAAGATAGTGATAATGTGCCTAACATTTCTGATTATTTTTTTTCTGTTGACATTTTAGGTATACTCTGTGTAATGGGCAACCTAGGGGACAAAGCCAGATGGCCAAAGAAGACGGATAAGTCCACGGGATGGCGTGACAAATCAAAATGGTGCACTTACCATGAAGACTTTGGGCATGTTACTGAAGATTGCATCGCTCTAAGAAAGGAGATCAGTTACCTGCTCTCGAAGGGACATCTTAAGGAGTTGCTGGGATCCAGAAAGAAGAAGGCTGAAAGTGCGGAAGCTCCTCATGAAGTTGAGAGACCAGCATCTCCCCCAACATCAACAAAAGTGATCAATTTCATTAGTGGAGGCTCAGAAATATGTGGCACTTCCTATTCTGCCGTAAAACGACATGCTAAGGAGTTAAAAGAGGAGAGGCCAGAAAGACAACCCAGAATGTCGACACCCTGCCATGATCCAATCACCTTTGACGAGAGTGATCGAGATAACTTGCTGGAACCCCATCACGACGGTCTAGTTATTTCCTTGCAGATCGCCAACTGTACAATCCGGCGCATCCTGGTTGATGGGGGTAGCTCTGTCAATCTTATTATGTTGGCCACCCTTAAGGAAATGAACATCCCAGAATCGGAGATTATCAAGAAATCCTCAGTGTTGGTAGGCTTCAGTGGTGAAGTCAAAGAAATAGTGGGGGAGATAAAGCTTCCAATATACTTAAAGGGCCTCAACACTATGGAACGGTTCTGCGTAATTGATTGTGCAACATCCTACAATGTCATTCTTGGAAGACCGTGGATTCATGGAATGAAGGCTGTACCCTCCACATACCATCAGTGTGTGAAGTTTCCAACACCTTGGGGTGTCGCTAAGATATACAGTGATCAACAGGTGGCCAAGGAATGTTATAAAACTTCAATGAAGGCGTCAACATCTCCAAAACAAGCATAGCAATTACAGAGGAAAGTACGTGAAGTCCTGGAAGCTAGGGAGAATGATGTGAAAGAAGTATTGCTAGACCCTTCCAACCCGGACATCAAGGTACTCATCGGCAATGACATCCCATCAGACATAGAAGAAAAGCTTGTGGACCTATTAAGAAGCAGAATAAAAAGTTTTGCTTGGAGACATGATGACATGACAGTATCAAAGAAAGATGTCATCACTCACAAACTTAACATAGATCCTAGTTTTAAACCAGTGCACCAGAAACGTAGGAAGTTTGCAGAAACAAGAAACCAGATCATCAAGGAAGAAGTAGAGCGCTTACTCAAAGCCAACATGATACGAGAGCTAGATTATCCAAGATGGTTAGCAAACGTGGTTGTGGTTGAGAAGAAGAATGGGAAATGGCGGGTCTGTGTTGACTTCACCGACTTGAATAAAGCTTGTCCAAAGGATCCTTTCCCTTTGCCACACATAGATTCGTTAGTTGATGCCACCTCCGGACATGAGCTCCTCACATTCATGGACGCATCCTCGGGATTTCAGCAAATCCAGATGGAACCATCTGACCAAGAGGACACCGCCTTCATAACACTCACATGTATCTATTGTTATATTGCTATGCCTTTTGGACTAAAAAATGCAGGTGCAACATATAAAAGGCTGGTCAACAAAATGTTCAAAGATCAGATTGGGGACACAATGGAAGTATATATTGACGACATGGTAGTAAATCCAAGAAAGCCGAAGATTACATAGGCAACCTATCTCAGGCCTTCGACATCTTGGATTGTTTCAATATGAAACTTAATCCAGCTAAATGCAACTTTGGAATGAAGGCAGGGAAGTTTTTGGGTTATATGGTTACTAAAAGAGGCATTGAAGCTGCCCTGCACGTATACGTGCTATTATCAACCCGTCGTCACCTCAATCTGTCAAGGACGTCCAAAGATTGACGGAAAGATTGCCGCACTCACTGTGTTCATTTCAAAATCCTCGGATCGATGCAAACCTTTCTATGATATCTTGAGGAAGAACAAGAAGTTCCAGTGGGAGGACCAATATGAAGAAGCCTTTCAGGAGCTCAAAACTTATCTGTCGACACCTCCATTATTGGCCAAACCTCAGGAGGAGGAACATCTTTACATCTACCTAGCAAGATCGTAAGGCGCCTGTAAGCGCAGCCTTGGTGACGTAACAAGATGGTAATCAAAGAACCCATCTACTATATAAGTAAGACACTCTTAGACGCGGAGACCAGGTATTCCCATTTACAGAAGTTAATTTTAGCTTTGATAACTGCTTCTATTAAATTAAGGCACTATTTTGAAACACATACTATAATTGTACATACTAACTATCCTATTAAGAATGTTATGAGAAAACCAGAGATGTCAGGTCGAATGGCGAAATGGTCCGTACAATTAAGCACGTATGACATTAAATATAAGCCTTAACCGCAATAAAATCTCAAGCCCTAGCCGATTTTGTGGCCGATTTTAGTCCAACCATGCAACAAGAGGTGGAATTGGAAGTACAACAACTTCAAGATGATGACATCCTGAAAATCTGGACTCTCTACACAGATGGTGCTTCTAACATGAGAGGTACAGGTCTTGGTGTTGTACTAAAATCGCCACAAGGGGACATAATACCACAATCCATCAGTTGCAGTTTCAAAGCCACTAATAATGAAGCAGAATATGAGGCATTAATCGCAGTTTAACAAAGCAGCCAGACCTAGATGTCAAGCATATCCGGGTGTTTATGGATTCTTTGCTAATTGTTAACCATTACAACGGATCCTACATAGCGAAAAATGCAAAGATGATGACATATTTGGAAATCGTAAAAATTCTTTCGTCCAGATTCAAATCATTTTCCTTGGAACAAATTCCACGAGAAGAGAATTCTCAAGCAGATGCTCTGGCAAACTTGGGCTCAGCCTTCAAAAGCATTTCACAGACAAGTATCCCAATTGTGCATATTGACATCCCAACAATTGATCATCTTGAGCTATTTGCTCTAGATGTCGACGTACCTCCCTCTCCAGCAGCAATCTCTTGGACAGCTCCTATTATCAAGTATCTCTTAGATGATACGATCCCAGCCGAGGAGAAAAATTCTAGAGCCTTCAGGGTAAGAGTATCTAAGTATTTACTTATTGATAACCTTCTGTTTAGAAAATATGCTGCAGGTCACTACTTAAGATGTCTAGAGGCAGAACGAGCTCATCAGGTTCTAAAGGAGCTGCATGAAGGACAATGTGGAAATCATACTGGGGGCAGAAGTTTGTATACCAAGGCTCTTAGAATGGGCTATTTTTGGCCCACAATGAGAAGAGACGCTGCTGACTACGCAAAGAAATGTGATTCCTGTCAACGACATGGGGACATCCTGCACCAATCAGCTGAACTACTACATCCTATCCTGTCGCCATGGCCGTTTATGGTTTGGGGAATGGACATCGTAGGAAAATTACCCAGGGCACCAGGTGGAAGAGTCTTTCTACTGGCTATGACAAACTACTTTTCTAAATGGGTAAAAGCTGAGGCATACGTACAAGTTCGTGACAGAGAAGTTATTTCTTTTATCAAAAGAAATATATTCAGTCGATTTGGGATACCTTCAGAGATAATTTGTGACAACGGCTCCCAATTTATTAGTAAGAAAACCCAAGATTTCTTGACATCTTGGGGAGTCAAGATGGTGACATCTTCACCTGTTCACCCTCAAGCCAATGGACAGGCAGAATCTAGCAACAAAATAATCATAAGCAACTTAAAAAAGAGACTGAACCAGAAGAAAGGACGATGGGCAGAAGAGTTACCAATGGTTCTATGGGCCGACAGGACGACATCTAAGAACGCTACTGGTCAAACCCCCTATTCACTTGTATTTGGAACAAAATCAGTTATTCCAGCAGAAGTACTTGTACCTACGGCCAGATACAGTTTGTTGACATTTGAACATAATAAAGACATCTTGATACATGACTTAGATACCGTAGATGAACTGAGGGACATGGCCAAAGTTCGCATGGCAGCATATCAACAAAGGATAGCCAGATCTTACAACAAAAACGTAAGAATTAGAAGGTTTCAAGTAGGAGACTTAGTCCTACGAAAGGCATTCCAAAATACAAAGGAGCTCAATGTAGGCAAGCTCGCCCCAAAATAGGAAGGACCCTACCTAATAGATGCACAGGCCGGGAAAGGAGCATATCACCTGGCAACCTTGGATGACCAAATGATACCACAAAGTTGGAACGCCATTCGCCTTAAAAGGTATTACGTCTAAAAAAAAACTCCCCTTAAACTCATCTCTTCCCAGGTATGAATAATCCTTTGTTTATTTGTAACCTTTCATTTTCCTATATACTTTTCTTTACTTCACTACAAATCAAGATGTCACTAACGCACCTAGTGGAGAGGCGTCAACATTAGTTGGCGTCTGTTTTAACATGTTTCTGTCTTATGAGGTGTTGACATGCATACATGGGGACATGTTGAAAGTACGCAAAGAACAACGAATTCTCCTCCGTCAGAGACTGGCCATCTCTTCTTAAGTAAAGGTACACAATCCCTTCTAAGGTTTAAATAGTTAATTACCTCTTTCTTAAGATGTTAGGTTACCACACCTTCGCCTGGAGCGCACGTTATCTCTTTAATTGAGGTGTGGGGTAGGCCTATATGGGTAAACTCATATAGCTTACCCATTCCCACTCAGTTAGATGATTGATCTTACGTATTATTCTTGTGGTTATGACATATACATGTCATCTTAAGTACCCACCATTTTGACATACTATCATGTCACCTTATGAGCATAACAAATGATCATCCAAGGAAAAATTTCATCCAAAAGATAACAAGCCTTGACATACTTGAAAACTACTAAACCATAACTAAACTAAAGTTATCATAAAAACATCCAAACTACTAAAGTTAAAGTGCAAAAGTGTTGGACCAACCCAACACGTAAAAGAAATTGTCTTTGGTCCTTATGGACCCATTACATAACCAAATAAAAATTAAAATTGTCTTCAGGGATTCCACCCCAGTAATACCATCAAAAAACCAGAACAGAATTATTTTACCTTTTTTCAGGTGGCATCCGCCGCAGGTGTTGCTTGGGGAGTGACTTCTCCAACCTCTGCTGCATCCTTTACAATCGCTTCATTTGGGTTTGAGGACACCTCACATTCATCCACTGGTTCACCTGTCAACCTGGAAAAGTGGGCACATTCCTTATTGAGATCCTAGCTTTCAGCCTTCCCTTCTCGAAACTCCCTCATCATCTTGATCTTACACTGGGAAACGGTCATAGCAGCAGCCAACTTTCAAGAACCTTTAACCTCTGCAATCTCCTTAAGATGATCCTCCTCGCTTTTTTCCAGGCTATTCAGTAAGTCCTTTACCGTTTGCTCCTGCTCTTCCAATGACTTGCCTTGTTGCTCCAGGGTCTTTTCATGCACCTTCACCTTGTTCTCTAACACTGTCTTCTCCTTCCTAACCAAAGCAATGTCAGCTTTTGACTTCTTCTTCAGCATCTCAATTTCTTTTACCAAATCCTCCACATACCCTACAGTCTGTAAAATAATAACTTGACATCATTAGATGTTATAAAAACTTTTTGAGTTAGTCAATATCCAATTAACAACTTCTTACCCCAGTCGCAAAACTCATGCATTTCTTCTTGAAATCCCCTACTGGCATTCCATCAAAAGAATCTCCAACCTCAACTACCTCTTCTTGATTAGCCTTTCTCTTCTTCACCCTAGAGCCAATACCTGCACTCTCATCTAAAGCAGGAATCTTCTTAGGAGCGGGTGGAGGTTTCATCTCTATCTTTAGAGCAGTGCCTTCGAACATGGCTTCAATGTCATCAAGATCAAAATCCGATCCTGAAATAACTGGTTTGGAAACTGCATTGACATATGAAGATTGTCAAGAAATATAGTACATTAGATTGATAAACTAAAGTGAAAAGACAACATGCTTACCTGTAGACATAATTACAGAGGTGGAGGCCTTTTGATCTTCCGGGACAACCAGAGACGATTCCAGTAATCCCTTAGGAGATCTCTTGTCTAAGGGGAGCCTGAAAAATTCGTCAACTTTGGTTAAGGTATCTTCAGCCGGTGGGAATAGTTCTCCCCAGTCAATATCTGCATAAAGGTAAGAACAATTACGATTTCAGTTTGTTTCAAGAACAGAAAATCACAAAGCTTTGAATTCAAGTACCTCCCTTGTTCCACTCACTTGAAACCTCATTCCCTTCTCCAATGGATGCCCTATCAACAAAGAAAAACCTATTTTTCCACCCCCTATCACTAGAAGACGTGGTGCTCATCAAGGAGTTCCTACCTGACCTTTTCTTAAAAAGATACCTCTTTGAACTAAAAGGTTGGAGATCGTACGAATAGGCTATCTCATGAAACCCTAGATTTAACCCATTTTCCCTGTTAACCTTGATAATAAAACCAAAAACTCTCCAAGCCATGGGCATCAGTTGAGGATAGGCAAGATGAGTCTTTTGAAAAAACTAAGAAACCAACGACGGGAAGGGGTAACTAAACCCTAGAAGAAAAGGATACTCGAGGAAACAAATCCATTTGGCGGAAACGAAGTCAGATCTAAGGTTTACAGAGAAAGGATGAAAAATCGCACTTTTGGGGAAGTAACATTGTTGTTTTAGTGATTCTATTTGGGTATCACTAAACAAACAAGTCTCTTCATCCGGTTTTGCAAGGACATTTTCACAAACAAAATCGGTAAGATTGATCTCTATGGGACCTTGTGGGGATGGGGCATTCTTAGCTTTTGACGAACTCCACCTGGTCCTACCCATGGATGACAGACGAAAGAAAAGAAGTAAACAATGGAAGAAAATAAGAAACAGAGAAATTTTACCTTGAGGAAGAACAGCGCCGTAGCAAGCAGGTGAAAAGGAAGGTTTGAGAAGTCTATTAATCCTTCCAAGCGGTTATTAAAAAGAAAAAGAACTCTTTTTTCAAAAAAATGCTTTTTTCTAAGCATTACTCCCCAACCGTCCATTGTCGCCACGTATCCCTAACCTTCCCATCATGCAAGCTGGCAGTTGAGCATTTAATTGGAAGAAAAACATTTGCCTCTTCAATTGCCAACATAGCCAAATGTTTTTGGGGACAAATTGTTGTGGGTATTTTTCAGCATGGGGACATCTTCAGTTGCTCTTGCATGTCAAGATGTTATTCCACTGTAAGTATTGTTTTAATATTTACTTATTTGATTTTTCCTAATATCTTTATTATTATATTCCAGTGAATAAGAGAGAAGAATAGGAGATATTTTCTAGCACGTTCAACACATCTTCAACGGCAAGGATGACTTGGTCTTACGGACGTTGAAGAGGATAAGCTTATATCCCGAGATTGTAGGAACAACTTTTGACTCATTCATACTTACTTATATTTAAGGGGAGATGGAGACGGAAAACATACACACATTCCCATATGCACACACTCTACGCACAAGCTACTTGTAATCCTC
The DNA here is from genome assembly GCA_022495995.1 of Adenophora triphylla var. japonica. Lineage (NCBI taxonomy): Eukaryota > Viridiplantae > Streptophyta > Magnoliopsida > Asterales > Campanulaceae > Adenophora > Adenophora triphylla. The sequence goes on along the minus strand of JAFEMH010002295.1, from coordinate 213,605 downwards.
TCCATTCTCATCCAAAGTTGTAACTCAATTATCATAGTGAAACTTTTAAGGTTGGAGACCTAACTCCTGGGGTTTTTTCCAAAGAGGTTGTCACCTCCAAGGTTTTCCTTGTTAATAATTCGTGGTGTCATTCGTTCTTTTCATGTCTTTGTTCCATTTATTCGAATTCCACAGTCCCCTCCTTAGTATTTAAATCCACACACTTGTCAAAGTTAAGATTCTGTACTATTGTTTTTTCTACGAAAACAATGATCATATATGTCATGATTAAATCTTATGATAGTCGTGTCATTGGAAACCTTAATACCTGAGATTATTATCGTCTTCCACATGATAAATGTTGTATTTGATGTAGTCTAACACTATCTATAATAGGATAGAAATAAGGGCTATGTTGGCACGATTGGATTCTTGTAGGGAAGAATGATAAGGCAAGATGGGATTTATCCCTCATTAAGAGAGATGTCTGCTTGGGCCCCTCGATGAATTGTGTTGATGAAATGTGTGGCCACACTCAAGAGATTTGATAGAGATCAAATGCACTTGGATTATCAACATATTCGGAATCGAGAAAGCATTGAACAATATAAGTTGACGTGGACCATGACTTTATTCAATATGACCTCGTGAGACGAAGGGATTATGACATTGATTTATCAAGGAATCAAGCTTTGATGTTATATTTAATTGGGTGGACATAATGGCTTGCTAGAGATCACTTATGTCTTGTAAGGTTGATCTTTCACCTCACTACCAACATAAAATATAATTCCTAAAGGGTCACACACAAAGAACAGATTGAAAATGGCTCAAATAGGGAAATGTACTGCTGGGCAACCGCCGAGGGGAATAGTGGGCGACCGCCCATAAAGAAGTTCCAAAAGGTTATAACCCGCTGTACAGCTGGGCAACCGCCGGGGTGTTGTGGGTGATCGCCCAGAAAGTTTTTCCAAAAAACATAAAAGGCTGTAAAACTGGGCAGCCGTCGGGAACCTTAGTGGGCGACCGCCCAGCCCCCGTTTCAGCAAATTAGTTTTTGACTTGGATTAGGGTTTCTTCCTAATTGTTAGGAATATTTATAAAGTATAAATATACCCTTTTGCCTCAGCCAAGACACACGAATTTTAGGGCTTGAGAAACACAAATCTCTTGATTTTGATTACGAATCAAAGATAAAAACACCCTAGATTCAATTCCATATTAGCCATAAATTGTTGAAAAGTGTTTCAACAATCGGGGATCATCTAGCAATCCAACAAGATTTGATCTTGGTTTATTCGTGTGTGGATTACCGATAGAGGGTGATTGCTTTATCACCTAAATCTTGAAGGCCTTGCATTGTTGATTCATCACAAGGAAGAACAAGGAAGAAGATCAAAGTTTCGTCTACGACTCAAAGGTGAATTATGAAACTTGTACGAAAAGACAAACTCGCAACCAAGGTTAGTAAATCTATATTCATAGTTTTAGTCTCTTCATGTTAGACAGATTCATGGCTAGGGTTTTGTGAATTATGTAAATCTTTCGCTGCGCATGTAATCCCAAAACCCAACAGTGGTATCAGAGCCGCGTTTAAACATGATTAGGCTAAATTTCCATGCTAGATATAATTGGATTATATGCTTTAACATGCTATTTATTATAGATTGATGATTTTATGTGTATTATTTTGAGAAAACAATTATATGCGATATAACATGATTATGATTAATAGTTGATTGATGTAATTGATCTTCTACATGGGTTATTGATCTCTTTAATTTGATTATCTATATCAGTAAATTCACAAGTTGAAACAAATTATTTGTTTAGGATTTGATTTTCATATTTAATTCAATTAACATGATTATTTGAATCCTTATGTGAAATCCCATGTTCATGATTATGTACACATAAGTTTCATATACAACCATGCGATGTTTGTTGCTATATGGAAAAACCTTCTTAAATGTTTAAGTTTTATGCCACCCCTTGATTAGAACACTTGTGAAATATTTGGGTATTTTGATTTAGTTTCAACTAAGTTGGGTGCATTATTACACTTCAAAAAAACTGCCAAATAGCAACGGAAATTAGCAACAGATCAAATTCTGTCGCTATTAGCGACGGAATAACGATGGAAGCAAAAAAAAAACGAAAAAACCAGCTATCGACGGATTTAGCGACATACATCAATCTGTCACTAATCCGTCGCAATAGTGGCGCCAAAAAAGTCCACCCATTTTAGCGACGGATTTAGCGACAGAATTACGACGGGTTACAAAATTTTTTAACGACGAATTTTTTCTGTCGCTATATAAATAAAAAATAAATAAATATTTTTTCATTTTAAAATTAGCGACGGATTTTACAAAAATAAATTACTGAAAGATATATTCTGTCGCTAACTAATAAAAAATAAAAAAATATTTTCTTTTGTATATATCGACGGATTTAGCGACGGATTTTACAAAATTAAATTACCGACTGTTATATTTTGTCGCTAAATAATAAAAAATAAAAAATATTTCTCCTTTTAAAATACCAACGGATTTTAAAAACAAATTTACCGATGGATATATTCTGTAGCTAAATAATAAAAAATAAAAAAATCTTTTTAAAATAACGACGGAATAACGACGGATTTAGCGACGGAAATTGTTTTTTTAAAAAAATTAACTTTTTTTCTAACTTTTTTTATATAACTTTTTGAAAAAAACCTCAATACTAAAAAATGTCCAAAATATTTATTTCTATTTATAAAAAATAAAAATAAAACGATACATTTATAAATAAAAATTAATGGATTTTACCCGCCCTGATTTCTTTATTACACTTTCATTTGTTTAGTTTTTTTCTAACTTTTTTATATAACTTTTTGAAAAAAACTTCAATACTAAAAAATATCTAAAATATTTATTTCTATTTATAAAAATTAAAAAAACTATATATTTATAAATAAATATTAAAGAATTTTACACGTCCCTGATTTCTTTATTATACTTTAATTTGTTTATTTTTTTCTAACTTTTTTATATAACTTTTTGAAAAAAACTTCAATACTAAAAAATGTCCAAAATATTTATTTATATTCATAAAAAATAATAATAAAAAACTATACATTTATAAGTAAAAGTTAAAAATTTTTACCCGTTCCTGATTTCTTTATTATACTTTCATTTGTTAAGTTTTTTATTAACTTTTTTTTATATAACTTTTTGAAAAACAACTTCAATACTAAAAATATCCATAATATATATTTTTATTTATAAAAAATAAAAAAACTATACATTTATAAATAAAAGTTAAAGAATTTTACCCGTCCATGATTTCTTTATTATACTTTCATTTGTTTATTTTTTTTCTAACTTTTTTATATAAGTTTATGAAAAAAACTTCAATACTAAAAAATGTCCAAAATATTTATTTACATTCATAAAAATAAAAAAAAAACAATACATTTATGAATAAAAATTAAATAATTTTACCCGTTCCTGATTTCTTTATTATACTTTCATTTGTTTATTTTTTTATAACTTTTTTTATATATATTTTTGAAAAAAAAACTTCAATACTAAAAAATGTCCAAAATATTTATTTTTATTCATAAAAAATTAAAAAAACTATACATTTATAAATAAAAATTAAAGAATTTTACCCGTCCCTGATTTCTTTATTATACTTTCATTTGTTTATTTTTTTCTAACTTTTTTTATATAACTTTTTGAAAAAACTTCAATACTAAAAAATGTCTAAAATATTTATTTATATTCTTAAAAAATAAAAAAAACTATACATTAATAAGTAAAAATTAAAGAATTTTATCCGTCCCTGATTTCTTTATTATACTTTCATTTGTTTAGTTTTTTTTCTAACTTTTTTATATAACTTTTTGAAAAAAAAAATCAATACTAAAAAATGTCCAAAATATTTATTTATATCCATAAAAAATAAAAAAAACTATACATTTTAGGGTATATGGTATAGGGTATAGTATATAGGGTATATGGTATAGGGTATAGTATATAAGGTATAGGGTATAGTATATATGATATAGTATATAGGGTATAGAATATAGTATATAGGGTATAGTGTATAGGGTATAGTATATAGGGTATAGGGTATAGTGTATAGGGTATAGGGTATAATATATAGGGTATATGATATAGGGTATAGTATATAGGGTATAGAGTATATGATATAGTATATAGGATATATGGTATATGGTATATGGTATAATATATAGGGTATAGGGTATAGGGTATAGTGTATATAATATTTTAAATTATTATTATTATAAAAATTTTTTACTAATTATTATAATATAGAAATAAGGGTTTAGGGGTAGAATATGATTTAAGGAAAGATGAAAAATGCCAATTATTACTTATTATCAATAAATCATATTTTTAGAATTTAGGGTGTATGTATATGATTTAGGGTTTGGGGTATAAGTATATGAGATTTGGGATGTATTAATAAGCATTGTTACTATTTCCTTTAAAGATTAAATTATTATTATTGTTAATAAATATTTTTTAATAATTTATTACTATCAATTATTACTTAGGTATATTAATATTTCTTAGAAGTTTAAATTATTAAATTATAATTAATAAAATTAAAATGATTAAATTAATGAGTATTATTATTAATTAATAACATTATTATTATTAATTCTATAATAATAATTATTAAAATATTCAATTATTTAATTGAATAATTAACAATAGCATCATTATTAGTATTATTATTAAGTATTATTACTAATAATTTTTAAAGAAATAAAAATATGTAAGATCAAAAAATTTACTTTTTTGATATTATGTATTATTACTAGTTATTATTAATATTATTATTAAATATTATTATTAATTATATAATAATAATTATTAATAACTATTCAATTAGAGAAAATGGTTTGTTAGGTGAATTATGAACCATTGGATTGAATTTTATGTTATGGGTTTAATGTTCAAGATGATGTTTGATTTATGATCCATGTGGTTATTTGAGACCCAATAAAACAATGCCATGTGGCATTGTTTTATTGGGTCTCAAATAATCACGCGGATAATGAGCTAAACCAAATTCAACCATTCACACATTCAATCCAACGGTCCACAATTCTTCTAAACAAAACCAATAATTTCTCTCCCTATTTCTCTCCTCATTTCTCTCTCTTTATTTTCAGATTTTCAAAATAAAACATACCCGTTTCTCTCTCTCTCTCATTTCCCTCCAGCGTCACCCTCCTGCATCACCCTCCGACGTCTCCTTCAGCCTCCGCCGTCACCCTCCAGCGCCACCACAGCCACATCACCTTCGCCCTCCGTCACTCTCTCTCTTTCTCCATTTTCTTCGCCTCCCATTCCACCTCTCCGCCTCCCTCACTGTCAATGGCGTCTCCCCCTTCTACCCGGCCGCCTCTTACCTCCACCTCGCAGCCCGCAAACTACTTCACCTCTCTCCTCCACCTCTAGATCCGAAACATATTCCATGAATTCCGGCGAGGCTCAACCTTCTAGATCTACATTGTGGCTTGAATTGGATTTATTACTTGGGTTTCATTTCGATTTGTTCCTGTATTTTGTGTTTCATTTTGATTTGTACAAGCTTTTGTTTGATTTGTGTTGGTTGTGGATGGTGGTGGATGGTGGTGGAGCAAAGTGTAACTTTTGAAAAATGTAAGGATTGATTTGAATATAAGAAAAGTTAAGTAATTGATTTGAGAATTAAAAAGTTAAGGGACTGATTTGAGAATTAAAAAGTTAAGGGACTGATTTGAGAATAAAAAATGTTAAGGGACTGATTTGAAAAAAAAAGGTTAAGGGATTGATTTTTAATTAAAATAGTTAGGATATATATATATATATATATATATATATATATATATATATATATATATATATATATATATATATATATATATATATATATATATATATATATATATATATATATATATATATATATATATATATATATATATTATAGAATGTCAATTTAGCGACGGATATATTTGTCGGTAAATCCATCAATAATTTGGTATATATAAAAAAAGAAAATTTTAAAAAAAATAATAAAATTGTGAAAATATGTAATAAATTTTAGCGACGGAAATTTTCATCGTTTCATCTGTCGCTAATACAATCAAAATCGGTCGTCCCATTCTCAACATTAGCGACAGATTTTTTGAGTTTAACGACGGAATAATCCGTCGTTTATTTAACGACGGCTCAAAGATCTGTCGCTGTCATTTAGCGACAAGGGTTTTAACGACGGAAAATTTCCGTCGCTAATCCGTCGGTAAATGCCTTTAGCGACGATTTTTCCTCTTTAGCGACGGAAATTTCCGTCACTAAAATGTGATTTTCTTGTAGTGTTATAGAGTATGTTTATTTGGTTTATTATATGTTTTGCATGTTTATTTTAATAACTTGCGCCCCTAGTTATTGTGAATAACTATTATAAGTTGGTAATGGATAATCATAGAGATGATTATATTCATGGGATGCACATTACACTTATGGGTACTTGTTAGAGAACAAGGTACTGGACATGACCTACCTATGAGATTTATGACATGGTCTATAGTCATATATGTCATGATTAAATCTCATGATAGTCGTGTCATTGGAATCCTTTGCACCTGAAATTATCATCATCTTCCACATGATGAACATTGTGCTTGATGTAGTCTAACACTATCTTTAATAGGATAGCTGAAATTACCCGGATTCGCGCGAGCGAAGGCGGTTGTCTTTCGCGGGGGGTTGGTGTCTGAGACCTCGCTTCATGGGAAGGAAAAAAATGAGGAGTCGCCATGCGGTTTTTGTATTTTGAGCCCAAACGTTGAGAAACGGCTTTAGAAAATGGTGTCGTTTTTATTGGTAGCAAAAACTTAGGAAAAGACTTTGAAAACAGGGGATCATTTTTATTGGTAGCAAAAACGAGTAAAAAGCTTTTTTAGTACCAGAGATTGTTAGGTTCGGAGGTCACGTTACGTTTCGGGTAGAGTATTACGAGATCGCCCGAAACGCCTCGCATGACGAGTCTTTCTACCTTTCTCGAAAACGTGTGTGTGTATGTGTATGTGTTTTGAAATGGGGACTTGAATGACAAGATTAATCTTGGTTTGAATGTCAAACGTTGATTAGGTGACTTTTGAAAAGACGAGCGTTTGAATGACAAACGTCGGTTTTGAGTTGAAATGAGCGTTTGCGTGGCAAACGTCGATTTAAGTTTGAAATGAGCGTTTGCGTGGCAAACGTCGATTTTGAGCTTTTGAAAAGGAGTTCGAAGGTCGAACTCCGGTTTTGAACCGGGCGTGTCATTGTTAACGATTTTTACGGGAAAAATGCGTATTAAATGATTTTAAGTGTCAAATGGCGGCTTTTAGTTTGAAGATGAGCATTCGAAGGCCAAACGTCATTTCGCGTGTTTTGAAAGAGAGTTCGAAGGACGAACTCCGGTTTTGAACCGGACATTACATTGTTAACGATTTTTACGGGAAAAATGCGTATTAAAGGATATGCGATCAACGAATCGGGTTGCGACTCGGACTTTGAAAAGTAAATACTATCACGATCCAAACGGGTCGGACTTTGTAAATGACAGTATTTAAAGTGCGGTATCAACGGAATCAAACGATCCGGAATTGTAAATGACGATCGACGAGTCAAACGACTCGGAATTGTAAATGACGATCAACGAGGCCAATCGGCTCGGAATTGTAAATGACAGAAATTAAATGACGATCAACGGATCGATCGATCCGGAATTGGTAAATGACGATAAAGAAAACGGAACGGGGTCGGAACGCCGTTTTAACCCGTGATTACTTCTCTTACGGAAAGAGAAGAGGATCGAGGGGCTAAAACGTATCGGACCCCGTTAGACGGAGGCGTTTACATTTTGATAACGTTGTTCGAAACGGTTGTAGCGACTGGCGCGTAAACCGAGATGAAACGAGAGATTTAGAGAGAGGGAGTTATACCTATGGCTAGGGTCGACTCCTTTGGCTCGGAAGGTGTGTACGGGACACGAAAATTAGTTCGAAAGGGTGTTTCAAAGTGATGAGGGGCGTATTTGATCAAAATACGGAAGTTTCACGCGAATCGAGGCAAACGGGAGCTCGGGAAGGGGTGAAATCAGTTTGGGCCGTGAGGAGAGTGATTTTTTGGGTAAAAAAGTTCCTTCTTTTGGCTTTGACAGCCACTTCTATTTATAGGTGGAAATTGCAGTAGGAGTCCGGACGGACTTGGACTGTTTTTCAGGGTTTTGGGGTATTTTGGAATTCTGAGGGGCTTACTGGCGATTTCAGGAAATTTGCACAGGGAGTCCGGCCGGACTTTGACTGAAATCCAGGGGTATTTTGGTCTTTTCAGCTTGATTTGTGATTGAAAGGTGACAAGAGGGCTGTGGCATGCTGGACACGTGTCCTGTGACTCACCCTTTGCATGGGAGTTCATTCCCCAGTCCCGGTTTTGTCCGTTTTTTAAAATAACAGTCCGGAAAATGTCCGAAATGCCCCCGAAAAGTGCCGGAAAGTGCGTTTTTCAGGGAAAGCCATACTTTTACGGGGAGTTTAACGAGTTCCGGTTAATCTGGAGCGGGCCAGTTAACGGATTTCGGTTAACTTTCTGACAGATTTTGACGATCCGGATTTGGGTCTTACAATAGCAATAAGGGCTATGTTGGCACGATTGGATTCTTGTAGGGAAGAATGATAAGTCAAGATGGGTTTGTCCCTCTCGTTGAGAGAGATGTTTGCTTGGGCCCCTCGATGAATAATGTTGATGAAATGTGTGGTCACACTCAAAAGATTTGATTGAGATCAAATGCACTTGGATTATCAACATATTCAGAATCGAGAAAGCATTGAACGATATGAGTTGACATGGACCATGACTCATGTTCAATTTGACATTGTGGATAAATAAATTGTGACATTTGATCTATCAAGGAATCAAGCTTTGATGTTATATTAATTTGGTGGATATAAAGGTTTGCTAGAAACCACTTATGTCTTGTGCGGTCGATGTTTCGACTCACTACCAACATAAACCTAAAGGGTCACACACAAAGAACGAATTTGAAATTGACTAAAAATTGGAAAATTTGGGTTAAGGCACGATTCGTGCTCTTTGTCACGACTCGTGACGCTTTTGAAGTTTGGTCACGACTCGTGCCCTCAGGCATGACTCGTGCCCTTGATCAGCACGAGTGACCTTTTTGTCACGACTCATACCACGACTGAAATTGGACATATACGACTCGTGGCTCGCTGGAACGACTCGTGTCACGAGTCGTGCCTAGGAGCACGAGTCGTGCCAACGACTTAAAATAGTCCGTACGCGTATTCCTTTGCTGATTAGGTTTTTGGCTTGGAAAATGTTTCTCCCTAAGAGTTAGGGATTTATAACAAGTATAAATATAATCCTTCTCTCAGCCACAAACATATACTCCCTCCGTCCCATACCTACATGCCTAGTTTGAATTTTCACGTAAATTAAGGAGAGAGTATTATATTGAAAGTGTTGTGAGTATGAAAATAAAATAGGAGAGAGAATGAGTGGAGGGAATAGTAAATTATAAAGGTGTTGTGAGTATTAAAATAATGTAGGAGAGAGAATGAATGGAGGGAATAGTAAAGATTCCTTTCCATTTTAGGAAATGTGCACGTAGGTTTGGGACGCCCAAAATGGAAAGTGTGCACGTAGGTATGGGACGGAGGGAGTATTGTTTTAGGTTTTTGAAACTCTAAAAGTTTTGATTTTTAATTGAGAATCAAATATCAAAAGCACCCCCAAATAGTTCCATATTCGTCATTGATTGTTGAATATCGATTCAATAATCGGGGATCATCTAGCAATCCTACAAGATTCGATCTTGGTTCGTTCACGTGTGGATTACCGATAGAGGGTGATTCCTTTATCACCTAAAGCTTGAAGATTAATTCATCACAAGGAAGACCAAGGAGAAAATCAAAGGTTCGTCAACGGTTCAAGGATTCATTTTTCAGATTCGTTTTCGAACAAAAAATTGCTATTAAGGTATGTATAATCTATTTCATAATTTTATCTATTCATGTTAGACGGATTCAAGACTAGGGTTTTGTTGTTTTATAAAGTTCTTTCGCTGCGTTTGTAACCCCAAAAACCAACAGTGGTATATGAGTCTGGTTTTATCATGATTAGGTTAAAATTGGCATGCTAGATTTAATTTGATTAAATGCTTTTCATGCTATATGTGAAATAAATCTATGATTTTATGTGTATTATTTTATGAAAACAATTATATGTGATATACCTAATTATGATTAAGTTGATTGATATGATTAATCTTCTACATGGGTTATTAATCTGTTTAATGTGATTAATTAGAATAATAAATTCTCAGATTTGAAAACAAACTGTTTGTTAAGAAATTTTGTGAAGTCCTATGTTTATGATTATGTACACATAAGTTTCATGCACACAACCATGCGATGTTTGTTAATATGTGTAAAACCTTCTAAATGTTTAAGTTTTATGCCACCCCTTGATTAGAACACTTGTGAAATTTTAGGATATTTTGATGTAGTTTCGACTCAGTTGGGTGCTGAATGTGTGCTCGCCCAAACGAAATTTTTGTTTGATTTCGAATTATGAAAAAAGAAAAAGGAGTCGCCACGCCATGCTTTAGAGGTGCACTTTGAAAAATCTTTGAGAGAAAATGGGTCTGGGGGTCAGGTTACGTGTTGGGAAGAACCGAGAGTTCACCCAACATGCCTCGTCCGTGGACGAGTCTTTCTAACTAAACATCCAATTAATCCATAAATGTGTGCAAGCATTGACAATAAACAAATGTAGTAAACATGAATTTTATTAATTTGAACTTGGAAACTTACAACTTGTGAACCATTTATTCAGGGAGGCCACATCCCTATTACAACAAATCAGAACAGATTACAAGGGAAAAGGATCTCTGCAAACAGACATAGTGTGTCGCGTGACACAGGACATGAGTGACCAAATGTGTCGCGTGACACAGGATCACCTATACATGATGTGTAGTGTGACACACAGTGTCCGTCTGCAGGGACTTACAGATTCGAACACAACAGCACAAATAACCAACACAGATCCAATTGATCAATCAAATAAGCTTCGAAATACGTAATTAACAACAAATCAACCAAGGGGGTATGGATATGGAGAGATCCACACTCCCTTGGGATCTAAACACCAATTTCAACAAATATTCAACAATAAGTACTCAATTATTCAGATCAACAAAGTTAAACAGAGAGATTGCGATTGGGATTCAATAATCAAGACGGATGGAGTCTGATTACTGAATCCAAGGAAGGGAAAACAATGGAATTATTAAAGGAACAAGGTAGAAGAGAGAGGGAAAAGGGAATTGAGGGTGTTACCCTTGTAGCTTCCACGAATTCTGTACCAAGTTAGGTACAGAACCCTTCTACAACAGCTTCTGGTCCTGGAGAGCTTGAGAGGATCAGTTGAAAGTGGATCTAAAAGGTGATAGAAGGAAGTGGGTTGAATTAGGGGGAATTGGAGGTGAATTGGGATGAGAGAGAGAGAGAGAGAGAGAGAGAGAGAGAGAGAGAGAGGTGTATGTTTAGTGTGTGTGTTACGCTGCAATTTTGGCAGAGTAACAGTGTGTGAAGTTGGGATCCTTTTCTAAGAGGGGTAGGGTCTTATTTATAGGCTGCAGTTGATGGTCACATAGTGTCGCACGACCTTCTGTAACCATTTTCCAAGCCTCGACTTGTCGCGTGACACAAGGTGACACCAACTGCTTTTGGCGCCAAAACCAGTTTCTGGAATATTCAGGTATAAATACTCAAGAGGTCGAAAAAGGTTTATTCCCAGGAGGTCCTTTAGCACGAGCAAAGTACCAAAAGGTACTTCTTTCATGAGAAACTTATGAAATGTTTCTGGAAGTCATGGGATAGGCCGAGAATTTACCAAAACGCCCCTTAATGCAATTTTATCGCATTAAAATGCATCTAAAAGGGAGCGAATTGGATTGGCGTACTTACAGAGCCCCTCGGCAACGTCACTAATGGATGAAGTGAGGTTGTCGATAAAATAAGACCCAATCCCAATGAGCGGCAAGGGATAAGGTGGAGGGCTAGACAGTGATATGGGGAGATCAAATGGTTGGACCTTTGGAGAAAGGATTCCTATGTATCCCTAGGAGGGAATCAAGCCAAATTGTAGTTCGGAAATGAAACTGACAAGAAGCAAGAAAGGGTAGAGATGGGCTTTCATACCTTTGCTGTGCTTACCTGTAGCTGTCGGGAGGACTGATGTTACTGCGGATGGTGGAAGGTTGTAGCTGCCGGAGGGACTCATGCTCCAACTGGGGGTGGCGAGTAGCTACCGGAGGGTCTCATGCTACCGCTGTTGATGAAAGGTTGTAGCTTCCGGAGGGACTCAAGCTGCAACTGGGGTGGCGAGTAGCTGCCGGAGGGTCTCACGCTACCACTGTCGATGAAAGGTTGTAGCTGTCGAAGGGACTCATGCTACAACTGGGGGTGGCGAGTAGCTGCCGGAGGGTCTCACGCTACCGCTGTCGATGAAAGGTTGTAGCTGCCGGAGGGACTCATACCACTGGGTATCAGTGAAGGGTAGCTGCCAGGGGACTCACGCTATTATTGAGGGCGGTCGTGGATGCCAGAGGTACTCATACCACTGGGTGTCGGTGAAGGGTAGCTGCCAGGGGACTCACGCTACTGTTGATTCTGCTGGGGATAGGTGTTGCTACAGGGGGCTCTCATGCTACTACTGCTGATACATTTCCGCTTTGCTGTGTGAGGGACGGTCTTTGTTGACGGTTGGTTAACTTCGGAGTCATGAACTTTGCTTGGTAGGACGGGAGTTTTTTGCTTGCTAGGGAGCGGACTTTTGCTGATGCTTATGCAGCGGGGTTGATGTTACTGATGAGCGTTGCTTGGGGAGACTGAGAAATTTGGAATCTTTGTCTCGGTTTCTGCTTCGAGGGGAAGTCCTTTGACGGTGCTCAGTTGATTATTGTACCTGCAGGGGAAACAACCCTCCAAGCACTATATCCAACTATGCTATTCCGTTAGCAAAGATTAAACTATGTTAGCTTGTTTGCACGAGTCTGCCCACTCTGGGAACGAGATGAAAGAAATGCGATTATTGTATTGAAAGGTCGGCTTTGCCGGGTTTGTACACGAGATGGTGGGACTGTATCGGGTGAGTGTATGGTGATACATATGGTGGGGGACCCTCTCCTGTACATTTACGTGTGAATGTGGGAGGTATATCGCAGCGACGGCGTGTTGGAGAGTGCCTTGGGGGTAGACTTGCAGGAACTTTGATGGTGTCTGATGAGAACAAGATGTGTCGCCCGACATGCCATGTCTGCTGGGCAAGTTGTGTCGCACGACTGGAATAAGCTCGTAACAGGTCCCTTTTAAAATCAGCTCAGGCTTCATTTGTAAACACTGCCTTTTCAGTAGGAGGAACCCAGCAGCCCCAGCTTGACAGACAAGCGATTTCTGTGACCAAGGTTGGAACTTTCAATTACCATGGAACACTATAACAGAGAAATAGCCTCTCGGGAGCATCAATTTCGCCAAGACTTAGTTGAAGTTTCGCGATTTCACCAAAAACATCATGGGAAAATCATTGACAAGCGGTATGGCATGCCGTGTCTCTAGCCCTTGAAGAACTGGAAGGTTGATTGGGATTTACTCCGGGCTGCATCCTTCTTTTGGGACTCGGAGTGGCACGTCTTTACTCTGTCGTATAATGATCTGACACCAACCATGGAGGACTTCAGAGCATTAACGGGCTTGGGCGAGGTGGAGACTGTAGCATTTCCCCGGGATGATCGGTCAATTACGGAACAATTATCAACTTTCTTGTGCTTGCCAGCAAACCAGGTGGCCTCTATGATTCTGGATGATGGATTCGTAGACTTGACCCGGATGGCTCGGTTGCGCTCTGCCGATCCGGAGTTGTTCGATCTTTCCACATCTCTGGACATATATGTATTGTTTACCCTATCGGCTTACTACTTCTGTGGATATGTCGGGGTCTGCCCAGGTGCGATGCTGGAGGTTGTCAGGCAACTCAGGGGTGACCGAGGTGTGGACCTTTGTCAAATTCAATCTGGACAAGGGGGAATGGACATTGTACCACTGCTATTGGCTGAGACCTACCACGGCCTTGATAGGCTAGCAGGAGGATCTACTTTAATGGGTGCAGATAGACCCAGTTTGTTATCCTTGTGGCTTTTTGAGAGGTTGCGCTTGATCGGGCCATTACCAGCGGGTCAGATAGCGATGCCTTGGGTGACCAGGCAACGCAGGTTGCTGAGGGATACGGCCGCTGACAGCTGGCAGGTGAGATTGACACAATATGGGACTGCTGACTTGAGCTTTTGGATTCCAGCGTGGGGGCTACAGACCATGAGAGACATTCAGGACGGGTCAGTGGTAGTCAGGCTGCCAGGCTTGCATGTATCTTCTTTCTGCATCCCATCATTGGTGAGCAGGCAGTATGGGTACCCTCAGCAGATTGTCCGGGCTTTGAGGGAAAGGCTGACGACTGATGCTGTTCCGATGGCCATGACCGAGCCACAGACTATGCAGTTTTTCAGCAGATCCTTTCTGGAGGGTTTCTTTCCCACACGGACACTTCTTCGGCTGTCCAGAGGGATTACATTCTTGACGACGAAGTATTTGATCTGGTATGAGTAGCACCAGGGTCCTGTGCAGTTGGCGATAGAGGCTCGCCGTCGGGAATACTTGGGAGCAAACTACCCAACCAGCCGGTCTTTCAGAGATACAGAGGCCCAGGGGAACCCTGATAATGTTACCGGCGATGTTGCTGAGGACTATCAGAGGCAGGAGATCCGGAGAGCTGCTCTGAGGGATGATCCAGAAGTGGTAGCTCACAGAGAGGCCTTGAGATAAGAGAGGATTGCTAGGGCCGCTTTGAGGGAGACTGGTCTGATCGAGCCACCGGTACGCGTTATACCTGAGCTAGGACGAGCTCCAACCGACTTATTCAACATTCCTAGGCCAAGGACCTCCCGGGGACCGAGAAAAAGGAAGAACAGAGATGCAAGTTCGGGAGCGGGAACGAGTTTCTAGACACTTTATCTGAGATATAGGAGACTCTTTTGTATTTTTGGAAAAAAGATTTACTGTATGGAACATGAGTATCCCTTGATTACTTAATGTAGACAAAAATAGATGTTGAAAATTTATTGCCTTTTTTAGGCCGTGCTTGAACTCATCAAAAATAATATTAACTTAAAATGAATCCTTTAAAAAGCCTCAGAACTGTAATCAAAACACATTTTGGCAGGATTTGAGATTTCGCAGCATTTTAGACCGAACCACGAGTGGCTGCCTATGTTCCCCTTTTGTAAAGAGAACTAAGGGGCTCAGGTCTCCGTAGTTCGACTCAATTAACATTTGTGTTTAAGAAAGGGGAGATAGAAGGGGGACATGGTGCAACCCTATTTTTTACCTAGACCGCCCAATTTTAGGGTTTTCAGTCTAGTTGGGTATATTCTTCTAGCACCGGGCGCGTCCCTTATTTTTGCATGGACTGCCTTTTGAGAGGTTTTCAGTCTCATCTGGGACAATTTTTATTGCGCCTTTATTTTCATTTCTTTTTTTTATTTTATTTTGTTTTGTTTTTTTTATTTTTATATACAGAGGGGGAAAAGACTCGATCAAGCATAATACCGCCGCAACTTATCGCCATTGATGGGGTGCAAAAACGGGTTGCCATCCAAATCTGTTAGCTACATCGCTCCTCCTGAGAATATCTTCTTCACCAGAAAGGGTCCGACCCAAACAGGTGCCCACTTGCCCAATGCACTGTTCTGATTCGAGGGCTTCATTTTGAGGACCAGATCACCAACCTTGATATCCCTGGGTTTCACTCTTTTGTCGAAGGCGCGGGCCATTCTCTTCTGATATACCCGGTTGTGCTCCATGGCCTTTAATCTGTGTTCGTCCAACAATGCCAATTCGTTGTATCGACTTTGGAGCCACTCAATCTCATTTACTTCATTCTCGAGCAATACCCAGAGGGATGGAATCTCTAGTTCAATGGGCATGACAGCCTCCATTTCGTAAGTCAAGGCATATGGAGTTGCACCGGTAGCAGTCCGAATTGAAGTGCGGTAGCCCCATAATGCTAAATACAGTTTCTCCGGCCAATCCCATCCTCGTTCGGCCATCTGCTTTATGATTCTCTCAAGGTTCTTATTGGCAGCCTCAACAGTACCGTTCGTCTGGGGTCTGTATGGCGAGGACTTGTGGCGCTTGACCCTATATTCGGTGAGCAGACGATCGATTTCTCCTTCAAAGTGGGACCCATTGTCAGAGATGATCTCATTCGGGACTCCGTAGCGGCAAAAGATTTGTTCCTTTATGAAGCGAGCTACCTTCTTAGCTGTGAGCACTTTGTTGGACGCGACTTCCATCCACTTTGTGAAGTAATCTACCGCGACCAAAACAAATGAGTGTCCATTGCTCCCTGATGGAGTTATCTTCCCGATGACATCAATTCCCCACGTTGTAAAGGGCCAAGGAGTTGTCATACAATATAAATCATGAGGAGGGATGTGGTTTAGGTTGGAGAACCGCTGGCATTTATCAAAAGTCCGCACAAACCGGATACAATCAGTCTCTATGGTGATCCAGAAGTAACCCAGCCTGATAATGCTGTGCATAAGGGATCGAGCGTTCATGTGAGGTCCGCAGGCGCCGTTGAGAACATCTTCCATTACTCTCTGAGCTTTTTCTTTGCTGATACAGAGCATGAGAGGGCAACCTTCCCTTTTCTTCCATAATTCATTGCCAAGTATGACGTACTGTGCTGATAGCTTTTTTAGGGCTTGCAAACTTTTGGCACGAACACCTTTTAAGTCTTCTTCTTTATCAACGGGGAAGGATGCTTCACCATGCTTAAGATACTGGAAGATCTGGTTGTACCACGGCTCATCGATGGTTTCGATCTCTATTTCACAACAATATGCAGGATTTTCTCGCATTCCGACCCTGAACGGCTTGATTGACTTTCCTTCTGGTATTTCCACCAGAGAGGCCAGAGTAGCTAGTGCGTCGGCGAATCTGTTCTTTTCTCGTGGCAGGAACTGGAATGACACTTCTTTAAGCTGGCCGACGAGCTCTGCAATGTAAGCATGATACCTCTGGAGACATGGGTCTGTAGTTTTCCATATGTTGGCTGCTTGGTTAATTATCTGTTGGGAATCACCAAACACTTCCAATTCGTCCACATTCCGTTCAAGGGCAGCTTCAAGACCGGCTATGCAAGCTTCATATTCGGCTGCATTGTTGGTGACCGAGAAGTTTATCTTGATAGCTATGGGGGTATGCATGTCATTCGGGTCTACTAGTACCATCCCGATGCCGTTACCTCTTTTGTTCGCTGCACCGTCAAAGAATAGCTGCCACCGGCTGCCATTTTCTACAACAAAAATCCCTTCATCTGGAAACTGGAGATCTGGTCCTCGGGCTTCTGTGCTGGGGAAGTCAGCCAACTGATTTACCAAAGCCTGTCCTTTAATTGCTTTCCGGATCACATATTTAATGTCAAATTCAGCTAGGAAGAAGGTCCATTTTGCCAGTCTGGTGGAAATGTTGCCTCTGTCACCCTGAAACAGGTACTTAATCGGGTCCATTTTGGAAACCAGATGTACTGTGTGGGATAGCATGTAGTGCTTTAGCTTTCCGACCACCCAAACCAGAGCTGCACATGTCTTCTCTAGGGCAGAGTAATTCAACTCGCTACCTTGGAATTTGCAGCTGACAAAATAGATGGCATTCTCGATCTTGGAGTCCTTCTTCTCTTGCGCCAGCATGGCCCCAATGGCTGTATCTGTGACCGTGAAGTATAGAAGTAGAGGTTTGCTTCCGTGAGGTGGACAAAGAATGGGAGGATTAACAAGATACGCTTTGAATCTCTCGAAAGCTAGCTGGAACTCTTCGTTCCAAATCACCTCGTGATTCTTCTTTAGCAGCTTAAAGATTGGCTCACACATGGAAGTTAGCTGGTTGACAAATCGGCTGATGTACTGTAGATGACCCATGAAACCCTTTACCTCGGAGACAGTTTTGGGCGGCTTCATCTCAACAATTGCCTTGACTTTTCTGGGATCTACCTCAATGCCGTGCTCTGTGACCATATACCCCAAGACCTTGCCGCGGATAACCCCAAAAGTGCACTTGGCTGGATTTAATCTCATGGAGTGCTCCCGAAGTCTGTTGAAGAACTTCCTTAGGTCGGTGAAATGCTGTCCATCTGACCCTTTTGAATGAATAATCATATCATCGACGTACACTTCATCTCCTTATGGATCATGTCGTGGAACAGGGTAGTGACGGCCCTCTGATAAGTAGCCCCAGCATTCTTCAACCCAAATGGCATCACTGTATAGCAATAGGTGCCCCAAGGAGTGGTAAATGCTGTCTTTTCCTGATCTTCCTCGGCCATTTTAATCTGATTATAACCCGCAAAGCCATCGACGAATGATTTGACTTCATAGCTTGCTGTCGCATCCACAAGCATGTCAATGTTGGGCAAGGGGAATTCATCTTTGGGACTAGCCTTGTTGAGGTCCTGGAAGTCTACGCAAACCCGTACCTTTCCATTTTCTTTTGTGACCGTTACGATGTTTGCCAGCCAAGTCGGATATTCGATCACCTTGATAAAGCCCACCCGTAGGAATTTCTCAATCTCTTCCTTGACCTGTAAGGACCATTCGGGCTTGATTCGTCTCAGTTTCTGCTTGATCGGCTTGATCTCTGGATCCAGGGGTATCCGATGCTCTACAATAGATGTATCCAACCCAGGCATGTCTTTGTAGGACCAGGCAAAGATGTCTACAAACTCTTTGAGTAGCTCGATCAGGGTATCCCGTTCAACTCCGGAGAAGAAGCTGCCAATTTGCATTTATATGGGTTCCTCAACTGTTCCCCGGTTCACCGTTGTCAATATCTCGTCGGCAGCTTGGGCCCGGCTTTCCTTTTGCTCGCAAACCTGCTTTGAATTATTTTCTAAAATTTGTTCATCTATTAAATCTGCATTATCTTCAATTGATTCTTGCTTAATTATTTTTAGATCTTGATGATTAGTTTTGGTTAAGCGTTCAATTGTTAGATTTGCAATCACGGGATACTCAGAAAGATCGACCTTTTTATTCAGAGCGAAAGGGAAAACAGTGTCTACAACACGACGATGGTCTTCCATCGTGAGGACGTCAGACCGATCAGAGGACTCGAACTCAATTTCAAGGGATTCAGGGGAATGACTCAAGACACGAGGGACAAACTTAGACGCAGAGGGACTGGGACGAGGCTTGAGCCCAAGTTTCTTGATCATAGTCTCCCTGTCAGCGACCGGTCCTTGAAATGAAGTCCAGTTCTGCAACGGCCTCTCTGCAACGGTCTCCAAACTGTTCAGATCCACGACTGGCCCCTTCTCAAATTCCAACATGGCCACTACCTCGTTATCAGAGGAAAAGTCAATCAAATCTCTGAGATCTTCAGCCACAACAAACCTTTCTGCAGGTATCTCCTCTGTAAACATACCATTTTCAGGCTGCCTACGTTCCCCTTTTGTAAAGAGAACTAAGGGGCTCAGGTCTCCGTAGTTCGACTCAATTAACATTTGTGTTTAAGAAAGGGGAGATAGAAGGGGGACATGGTGCAACCCTATTTTTTACCTAGACCGCCCAATTTTAGGGTTTTCAGTCTAGTTGGGTATATTCTTCTAGCACCGGGCGCGTCCCTTATTTTTGCATGGACTGCCTTTTGAGAGGTTTTCAATCTCATCTGGGACAATTTTTATTGCGCCTTTATTTTTTATATTTTTTTTCTTTTCTTTTTTTTTATTTTTATACAGAGGGGGAAAAGACTCGATCAAACATAATACCGCCGCAACTTATCGCCATTGATGGGGTGCAAAAACGGGTTGCCATCCAAATCTGTTAGCTGCATCGCTCCTCCGGAGAATATCTTCTTCACCAAAAAGGGTCCGACCAAAATAGGTGCCCACTTGCCCAATACACTGTTCTGATTCGAGGGCTTCATCTTGAGGACCAGATCACCAACCTTGATGTCCCTGGGCTTCACTCTTTTGTCGAAGGCGCGGGCCATTCTCTTCTGATATACCCGGTTGTGCTCCATGGCCTTTAATCTGCGTTCGTCCAACAATGCCAATTCGTTGTATCGACTTTGGAGCCACTCAATCTCATTTACTTCATTCTCGAGCAATACCCGGAGGGATGGAATCTCTAGTTCAATGGGCATGACAGCCTCCATTCCGTAAGTCAAGGCATATGGAGTTGCACCGGTAGCAGTCCGAATTGAAGTGCGGTAGCCCCATAATGCTAAATACAGTTTCTCCGGCCAATCCCGTCCTCGTTCGGCCATCTGCTTTATGATTCTCTCAAGGTTCTTATTGGCAGCCTCAACAGTACCGTTCGTCTGGGGTCTGTATGGCGAGGACTTGTGGCGCTTGACCCTATATTCGGTGAGCAGACGATCGATTTCTCCTTCAAAGTGGGACCCATTGTCAGAGATGATCTCATTCGGGACTCCGTAGCGGCAAAAGATTTGTTCCTTTATGAAGCGAGCTACCATCTTAGCTGTGAGCACTTTGTTGGACGCGACTTCCATCCACTTTGTGAAGTAATCTACCGCGACCAAAACAAATGAGTGTCCATTGCTCCCTGATGGAGTTATCTTCCCGATGACATCAATTCCCCACGTTGTAAAGGGCCAAGGAGTTGTCATACAATATAAATCATGAGGAGGGATGTGGTTTAGGTTGGAGAACCGCTGGCATTTATCAAAAGTCCGCACAAACCGGATACAATCAGTCTCCATGGTGATCCAGAAGTAACCCAGCCTGATAATGCTGTGCATAAGGGATCGAGCGTTCATGTGAGGTCCGCAGGCGCCGTTGAGAACATCTTCCATTACTCTCTGAGATTTTTCTTTGCTGATACAGAGCATGAGAGGGCAACCTTCCCTTTTCTTCCATAATTCATTGCCAAGTATGACGTACTGTGCTGATAGCTTTTTTAGGGCTTGCAAACTTTTGGCACGAACACCTTTTAAGTCTTCTTCTTTATCAACGGGGAAGGATGCTTCACCATGCTTAAGATACTGGAAGATCTGGTTGTACCACGGCTCATCGATGGTTTCGATCTCTATTTCACAACAATATGCAAGATTTTCTCGCATTCCGACCCTGAACGGCTTGATTGACTTTCCTTCTGGTATTTCCACCAGGGAGGCCAGAGTAGCTAGTGCGTCGGCGAATCTGTTCTTTTCTCGTGGCAGGAACTGGAATGACACTTCTTTAAGCTGGCCGACGAGCTCTGCAATGTAAGCATGATACCTCTGGAGACATGGGTCTGTAGTTTTCCATATGTTGGCTGCTTGGTTAATTATCTGTTGGGAATCACCAAACACTTCCAATTCGTCCACATTCCGTTCAAGGGCAGCTTCAAGACCGGCTATGCAAGCTTTATATTCGGCTGCATTGTTGGTGACCGAGAAGTTTATCTTGATAGCTATGGGGGTATGCATGTCATTCGGGTCTACTAGTACCATCCCGATTTCGTTACCTCTTTTGTTCGCTGCACCGTCAAAGAATAGCTGCCACCGGCTGCCATTTTCTACAACAAAAATCCCTTCATCTGGAAACTGGAGATCTGGTCCTCGGGCACGTGGCCGGGAAGTCGCCCAACTGATTTACCAAAGCCTGTCCTTTAATTGCTTTCCGGATCACATATTTAATGTCAAATTCAGCTAGGAAGAAGGTCCATTTTGCCAGTCTGATGGAAATGTTGCCTCTGTCACCCTGAAACAGGTACTTAATCGGGTCCATTTTGGAAACCAGATGTACTGTGTGGGATAGCATGTAGTGCTTTAGCTTTCCGACCACCCAAACCAGAGCTGTACATGTCTTCTCTAGGGCAGAGTAATTCAACTCGCTACCTTGGAATTTGAAGCTGACAAAATAGATGGCATTCTCGATCTTGGAGTCCTTCTTCTCTTGCGCCAGCATGGCCCCAATGGATGTATCTGTGACCGTGAAGTATAGAAGTAGAGGTTTGCTTCCGTGAGGTGGACAAAGAATGGGAGGATTAACAAGATACGCTTTGAATCTCTCGAAAGCTAGCTGGAACTCTTCGTTCCAAATCACCTCCTGATTCTTCTTTAGCAGCTTAAAGATTGGCTCACACATGGAAGTTAGCTGGTTGACAAATCGGCTGATGCATCAGATGACCCATGAAACCCTTTACCTCGGAGACAGTTTTGGGCGGCTTCATCTCAACAATTGCCTTGACTTTTCTGGGATCTACCTCAATGCCGTGCTCTGTGACCATATACCCCAAGACCTTGCCGCGGATAACCCCAAAAGTGCACTTGGCTGGATTTAATCTCATGGAGTGCTCCCGAAGTCTGTTGAAGAACTTCCTTAGGTCGGTGAAATGCTGTCCATCTGACCCTTTTGAATGAATAATCATATCATCGACGTACACTTCATCTCCTTATGGATCATGTCGTGGAACAGGGTAGTGACGGCCCTCTGGTAAGTAGCCCCAGCATTCTTCAACCCAAATGGCATCACTGTATAGCAATAGGTGCCCCAAGGAGTGGTAAATGCTGTCTTTTCCTGATCTTCCTCGGCCATTTTAATCTGATTATAACCCGCAAAGCCATCGACGAATGATTTGACTTCATAGCTTGCTGTCGCATCCACAAGCATGTCAATGTTGGGCAAGGGGAATTCATCTTTGGGACTAGCCTTGTTGAGGTCCCGGAAGTCTATGCAAACCCGTACCTTTCCATTTTCTTTTGTGACCGTTACGATGTTTGCCAGCCAAGTCGGATATTCGATCACCTTGATAAAGCCCACCCGTAGGAATTTCTCAATCTCTTCCTTGACTTGTAAGGACCATTCGGGCTTGATTCGTCTCAGTTTCTGCTTGATCGGCTTGATCTCTGGATCCAGGGGTATCCGATGCTCTACAATAGATGTATCCAACCCAGACATGTCTTTGTAGGACCAGGCAAAGATGTCTACAAATTCTTTGAGTAGCTCGATCAGGGTATCCTTTTCAACTCTGGAGAAGAAACTGCCAATTTGCATTTCTTTGGGTTCCTCAGCTGTTCCCAGGTTCACCGTTGTCAATATCTCGTCAGCAGCTTGGGCCCGGCTTTCCTTTTGCTCGCAAACCTGCTTTGAATTATTTTCTAAAATTTGTTCATCTATTAAGTCTGCATTATCTTCAATTGATTCTTGCTTAATTATTTTTAGATCTTGATGATTATTTTTGGTTAAGCGTTCAATTGTTAGATTTGCAATCACGGGATACTCAGAAAGATCGACCTTTTTATTCAGAGCGAAAGGGAAAACAGTGTCTACAACACGACGATGGTCTTCCATCGTGAGGACGTCAGACCGATCAGAGGACTCGAACTCAATTTCAAGGGATTCAGGGGAATGACTCAAGACACGAGGGACAAACTTAGACGCAGAGGGACTGGGACGAGGCTTGAGCCCAAGTTTCTTGATCATAGTCTCCCTGTCAGCGACCGGTCCTTGAAATGAAGTCCAGTTCTGCAACGGCCTCTCTGCAACGGTCTCCAAACTGTTCAGATCCACGACTGGCCCCTTCTCAAATTCCAACATGGCCACTACCTCGTTATCAGAGGAAAAGTCAATCAAATCTCTGAGATCTTCAGCCACAACAAACCTTTCTGCAGGTATCTCCTCTGTAAACATACCATTCTCAGGCTCTGACAGCCCCTGATCTTCAAACAGATTTACCAAGTCACCATCCATGTCTACAGGGTCTGCGCCGCGAATCTTGTGTATGACGGGCTCATCCAGAGCAAGCTTCTCAAACTGGTTGACATAATCAGGCCCCCAGAAATGGTAGATGTTCTCATATGTTGCAGTGATACCCGGTCTTCTGGGCTTACTGACGAGCATTTCCTTCACTGGGTTCAGACTGTTGGCAAACCTTCAAATTGTTCTCATATGTGGCAGTGACACCCGGTCTTCGGGCCTTTTGTATCTCTTGCCGGCAGCTAAGGACATCCTCTCTTTGAGCGCTTCGGCTTTATCATATGCTTTGTCCTCTCCAGTCACGACATATCCCAGGCCTCGCCTGTTTCTCTTGGGTTCCAGCATCACAAGCTTACATGGTCCCTGTTGACGCTTCCCTAGCCCCAGGCCAGGGATGTAGCTCATGCCTCTCATCATTTTTAGTATTGGGGGAATCTTGTCTGTGGAAGTTGTTAAATCGATAGTGCAGACCTGCCCTTTAGGCTTTTCGATCGTGAAACCATTGAGCATCAGACTCTCTTGGTCAAGCTAGATTTCCATTACCGGCATGGTGTTGGTGCTGGTCTCCCCGATAGTGACGCTATCCCCGTGAATGGTTGTCAGAACCCCATCTTGCACAAACTTCAGACACTGGTGGAGGGTGGAGGCTACAGCTCCGATTTCATGTATCCATGGCCTGCCCAATAACGCTGAGAACGTGATAGGAATGTCGATAACTTGAAGCTCTACTGCCATCTCCTTACTCCCAAATAACAGATTCAAAGAGATAATCCCCAACACTACTCTGGATGTCGAATCGTAGGCTTTTATGGTCTGGCTGGATGGCTTAAGGCTCTGCGCGTCAATGTCTAACATACTCATCATCTTGGCAGGAAGCACGTTCATGGCTGACCCATTGTCCACCAACACATGGGGAATTCGATGCCCCTCCAATGGTACAGTAATGTGCAGAGATTCATTATGCTTTGAACCGTAAGAAGGCAAGCCCAGGTCTGTAAAAGTGATGATGTTCCCATACTGTGCAGTCCCGATCAATTGACAGGCCTCATCAGGAGTGGCATTGACAGACACCTTGGTTTTGGACAGAGCCTCTTCCAACTTTAGTTTGTGGGGGTAGGAGGATGTAAGCAGAGACCATAAAGAGATATCAGCCTGGGTTCTCTTTAACCATGTCAAAATCGGGTCCTCGCAGGTTTCCTCACTTCCTGCTGATCTGTAGGGGTCTTGAGAGGCTTTGGGATTTGAAACCGCAACTCCTTTGCCTTTTTCGGGTGAATCAATACTATCCATTCCCAACATTCTTCCCGACCGAGTCAACAAATTAATCTCTTGATCATTCTCAACCACAAAGTTTTTACTGGCCTCTTTGAGTTTGGCTAGTGTAAGCGGAGTAGGGCGAGTGCTGTATGGCCACGCTGCATGTCTTATCTCATTCACGGACAATGGCGCCTCCAAGTTAGCTGCTATCCTGAGCTCCTCCAAAGAGATTGGGGATTCTCTAGGAGCCAAAGAGGATATAGCGTTAATGACCAAACGCTCTTCGTACTCATCGTAATAAGCAGAATTATTCAAATCATACAAATCATCAAGATACAAGACGTAGCAAAAGTTGTCTTTCATTTCATTGGAACAAGGATTTACATCAGTCACAACCTCATTACAATCACAACTAGCATCTCCATTTACAGACTCTCCAAACTCTATTACATTCACAAAATAATCTTGATCAAAGTCGATGAGGTTCACATTGTTACCAGGTAGAGGGTTGTTGACAACATTAGGGCGAGGAGACTTTTCGATCTTCTTCTCATCCACGAGGCCTTGGATGATCTTCTTGAGAGTTACACAAGTGTTGGTGGTGTGCCCTGGGTATTGATGAAACCTGCAGTATTTACTGGTGTCTAGATTGGGGTTGGGACGGACAGGGATGTAGTTGTCCAGCGGCCTAATCATGCCGGTCCAAAGCAGGCCATTGAAGATTTCTTCCATAGACATACCCAAGTCATCAAACCTCGGTTGTGGCTTGGGTTGAAATCTCCCTCCATTCTGTACATTGCCACCTCCCCTTTGCAGGTTGTTAATGCTGTTATCCTTAACCAATTCTCTTCCCTTTTGCGCCATGGCAGAAACTGGGTTAGGTGCCCGGTACCGAAATCCTCCACTTCCGCTACTACTGCTAGCATTCACACCTGGGGTTTGGTTAAAAAGCCTATTCTCACTGCGAGCGCCCATTTCGACCATCTCTCTGAGATCTGGATACCAACCATTTCCAATGGCTTCTCTTAATACCTGCTTCACGCAAGACAGAAAAATATCTTTCTGATCCTGAAGGGGGATTGGCTCTGATAGCTCGTTAAGTTTGGCATTCCACCTCTTATAAAACTCCGTGATCGACTCATCATTCTTCTGAATTGTGCCCACTAGATCGTCCCGAGTAGTGCGCCACTCTAGGTTACCCCAGTATTTCTCCAAGAAAGTCTCGGTGATCTGACTCCAGGTGGAGCGGCATTCTTGCTTGAGAGCCAAAAACCAAGTGAGTGTCGGACCTTTCAAAGTTAGATGAAAATGAGATGCCATAAACTCGGGGGTGAAACCCATCGCCCCCATTGTCATTACGTAGGTGTCCACATGAGTCTTTGGGCAGGCTGTTCCATCAAAATCCATCTTTGGCATCTTGAACTTATGAGGAAGAGGTGTCACTTGAGTCGGGTCAACCACCTTTAGGCCACTGGAACCCACAGTCAATCTATCGATTTGCTGTTGCATCTGCTTTAATAAAGCTGTCATTTTCGGAGTCAAACCCGGAATCTGGGGAATAGCAGGAGCCACAGTTGAAGACGGCACAGGAAATTCTGAAGCAGATCTAATGGGCAAGGCAGCCGAAGGAAGACCAAAAGTACTGGGGATGCTGATATTGCTATCCAACAGACTAACTGAGCTGGGAATCCTATTCCCGTACATGTCATTACCATTAAACTGAACACTGGGATTCTGGGGACCAAACTGCACTGATTGTCCTCCAAACTGACCATAGGCAGGAAATTCGGTACTGATACATGGAGCTGAATATGGGGTGGAACCATACAGATGCTGGGTGATAGGAGAACACACTGCGGGCTGAGATAAATTGCTCTGGAACTGGGACTGAGGATACTGCGGAATACTGTCTTGACAAATCTGGTTTCCTGACAGACGGTACTGGTTGGATTGCTGCGGATTGGGCTGACCACATTGATAACTGTCCGGATACATGCTGAACTGGGGTTGGGAATAGCCTCCTTGAAACTGGGATCCATACTGAGCTTGCGGTACTGGAGCATTAGGAGCTGGTGAGGAAGTGAGATCAAAGAAGTTTGATGGTTGACCACTGCTTTTGTTGAAACTCTGCTGAACCACTAGACTATGAGTCTGAGAGACTTGGAGAGGAACCCTTCCTTGGGCATTCACGGCTATCTACGGAGATGGCATCCGATCCGGGCGAGGAGCATAACTTACGGGAGGAGGCATAGCATGGTAGTTGAATTGAGCAGGTTGGACAGGAGAAGCAGATCCGACCCCGTTATTACCATCCTCGGTGATTTCTTCGTAAGAACCGTCCTCTTGGCGGAGTACTGTGACTCCCCTGGCTTTCATGGCCTCGACAAAATGGACGTGGGCTTCCTCCTCTCTGGCCTTAGCATTCTGAGCCAACAAACGGGCCTCACGCTCCCTGGCCAAAGCAGCTTCCAAAGTTATCCTCAACTCTTATGCAGACATGTCATTCAAACCTGGTTGACCCATCGAAATCGAACCTCCAGCAGACTGAGCAGCAAACACATCACCATTTCCGGCCATATCTGATTCTGAGCTGACTGAAATTCCCGAAACTGCTTGAACTTCTCTTACAACACGGACTAAACGAGCTCCTGGAACAGATGAGCGGATCCAACTCGCCGTAGCTGCAGGGGTAGATACGGGTTTATAAGGTAGTGAAAGGAGATTTTGAGGAAATACGGGAGAAGGAAAGGAAACGAGGGACAGACTCGCGCAAACAAATTATTTATCTTCAATTATAAATCAGTGTCTTAAATCCTAAGTACGGTTGGGAAAGGAGAAGCCTTTATTCACGCAACTACACCTTGGGGAAACCTAAGGACGCAACATTCAAATTACATTAAATGCTTTGCATTGAAACTTATAATAGATAATGATACCTAACCAAAATCTAGGCACCGTATGGGACGGAGAGGTTGTCCAAATTTCTAGGGAAATTTGGGCAGCATAACGGGTATTCTTGAAGAAATTCAAGAAAAAATCTGGCATGACCTCTCATCAGTACACGTTGACAATGCGGCATGATCTCTCGTTAGAACACGCCACGGGAGTGACATCTCCCCACGTGAAACCATGTTGCATTGCCAACATGCCCACAAGGTGCGAGGTTTTGGGGAAGGTATAAGGACCTATTGTAAGTTTCAAAAACAATTCATTTTGGTGTGATAAAAAATGTTGTATCAAAACCAACCGTGGGTAAGGTTTAAGTGTGGTGCCACCTATAACGCGCTAGGGGGATGGGTTTGACATTAGGCGCTCAAGCGTAAGAGAATATTATCACCGTCCGCGATGCCGTCAATCGCACCCGAGGGTTCTGAATCTACGTGATGTAGTGTGCGGATGACTATGTTTATTTATTTAAGAAAAACAAAATTTTTATTACATTATTTTATTTATTTTTAAATGAAAAAGAGAAAACACATACACTCTCACAGGGGACAAGGGGTACAACAATCAACTTAGCTACTCTTTTGATTCAAGGGACTGCCCTCAAACCGGCTTCTGAATTCATGTTCAGTGACCATTCATGTCGCGTGACACAGGACAGCATGGGACAGAGATGTCGCACGACTAGAGTGGTCACTGAACCACAACCCTGCAAAATGAAATCAGCCCCTGCTTCCCCATGGCAAAGGACAAAGCACAATAACTAAAGCACAATAACTAAAGCACAACAAAATGGCCACAAAAGACATACAAAAGGCTCACAAGTCTCATAATCAATAAAACACATGTACTACAAGAGATCGTCAATGATGCACACAAGAATGGATATGTTGGATGATTAGTCGAATGAAAGTTTGACCCTCTTAACTTTGAAAAACAGGTTTTCAAAAGTGGTTCCCCAGCAGAGTCGCCACTGAATGTGCGCTCACCCAAACGAAATTTTTGTTTGATTTCGAATGATGAAAAAAGAAAAAGGAGTTGCCACGCCATGCTTTAGAGGTGCACTTTGAAAAACCATTGAGAGAAAATGGGTTCGGGGGTCAGGTTACGTGTTGGGAAGAACTGAGAGTTCACCCAACACGCCTCGTCCGTGGACGAGTCTTTCTAACTAAACATCCAATTGATCCATAAATGTGTGCAAGCATTGACAATAAACAAATGTAGTAGACATGAATTTTATTAATATGAACTTGGAAACTTACAACTTGTGAACCATTTATTCAGGGAGGCCACATCCCTATTACAACAAATCAGAACAGATTACAAGGGAAAAGGATCTCTTCAAAGAGACATAGTGTGTCGCGTGACACAGGACATGAGTGACCAAATGTGTCGCGTGACACAGGATCACCTATACACGATGTGTCGCGTGACACACAGTGTCCGTCTGCAGGGACTTACAGATTCGAACACAACAGCACAAATAACCAACACAGATCCAATTGATCAATCAGATAAGCTTCGAAATACATAATTAACAACAAATCAACCAAGGGGGTGTGGATATGGAGAGATCCACACTCCCTTGGGATCTAAACACCAATTTCAACAAATATTCAACAATAAGCACTCAATTATTCAGATCAACAAAGTTAAACAGAGAGATTGCGATTGGGATTCAGTAATCACGACAGATGGAGTCTGATTACTGAATCCAAGGAAGGGAAAACAATGGAATTATTAAAGGAACAAGGTAGAAGAGAGAGGGAAAAGGGAATTGAGGGTGTTACCCTTGTTGCTTCCACGAATTCTGTACCAAGTTAGGTACAGAACCCTTCTACAGCAGCTTCTGGTCCTGGAGAGAGGATTAGTTGAAAGTGGATCTAAAAGGTGATAGAAGGAAGTGGGTTGAATTAGGGGGAATTGGAGGTGAATTGGGATGAGAGAGAGAGATGTGTGTTTAGTGTGTGTGTTACGCTGCAATTTTAGCAGAGTAACAGTGTGTGAAGTTGGGATCCTTTTCTAAGAGGGTAGGGTCTTATTTATAGGCTGCAGTTGATGGTTACATAGTGTCGCACGACCTTCTGTAACCATTTTCCAAGCCTCAACTTGTCGCGTAACACAAGGTGACACCAACTGCTTTTGGCGCCAAAACCAGTTTCTGGAATATTCAGGTATAAATACCCAAAAGGTCCAAAAAGGTTTATTTCCAGGAGGTCCTTTAGCACGAGCAAAGTACCAAAAGGTACTTCCTTCGCGAGAAACTTATGAAATTTTTCCGGAAGTCTCGGGATAGGCTGGAAATTTACCAAAATGCCCCTTAATGCAATTTTATCGCATTAAAATGCATCTAAAAGGGAGCGAATTGGATTGGCGTACTTACAGGTGCATCATTATATATTAATTTGTGATCAAGATGAGATAACGGTTGATTTAGTTTCGACTTAGTTAGGTGCATTGTTCCGTGTCTCATACGTTTGAAAGAGGTTTTAACTTAATATGTGCTTTCAAATGAGATTTGACCCAATGCATAGATGAGATTTAAAACATGTTTTTGACATTAGATGTCTAGAAATTTCATAAAAGATCTAAGAGTCATAAATGATATGATTGATGTTATCTACCTAAATAGCTTGATTTCGGGCATTGACTCAATTAAACCAAAATCAAGTGAAATATGGATCTTAGCCCATTATGATTATATAATACATGCTTGTATTTGAAGGTGTATAATTTAGTGGGAGTATTTATGAAATACATTATTTTCTCTTAGATGGTAAATGAGTTGATACTTATATGTTTTATTGTTTGTATATCTTATTGTAGTAATGGCAACTCACAATAATCAACCCCTGTCACTGCGATCCGTCCTTAAGAAGGACAAGCTCGAAGAGAATGGTACAAACTATTCTGATTGGATCAGAAGCCTAAGAATTGTTCTAAGGCAAGAGAAGAAAATGTACGTTCTTGATGAACCTGTTGCACCTCAACCTGATGCTAATGCTGCAAGGGCAGATAAGGATGCACATAAGAAACATGTTGATGATTCTAATGATGTTGCATGCCTTATGCTTGCCACCATGTGTAAGGCTCTTCAGAAGGACCTTGAACACATGGAAGCTGCTTTTGATCTAGCCGAGCGCTTAAAGGAAATGTTCCAAGTGCAAGCTAGGC
Organism: Adenophora triphylla var. japonica; assembly: GCA_022495995.1. Classification (NCBI taxonomy): domain Eukaryota; kingdom Viridiplantae; phylum Streptophyta; class Magnoliopsida; order Asterales; family Campanulaceae; genus Adenophora; species Adenophora triphylla. The sequence goes on along the minus strand of JAFEMH010002295.1, from coordinate 182,352 downwards.
AAGAGAGGTATGATGTGGTGAAAGCCCTAAATTCATGTAAGATGCAAGAGGGGCAGTCGGTTGGTGCTCATGTTCTTAAGATGAAAGGACATATTGATCATCTAGAAAGGCTTGGAAATCCTATGAGTTTGTAACTCGCTACGGATATGATATTGAATTCATTGCCTGAAAGTAATGGTCATTTCATTTTGCACTATCACATGAGTAGCATGGATAAGAATCTCTCAGAATTGCATGCGATGCTTAAGACTGCAGAGAAGAATATCAAGAAGCCTGGAACGGCAAATGTGTTAATATTTAACAAAGATAAAGGGTTCAAAAAGGATGGCAAAGGTAAAGCAATTGTTGCTAAACCTAAGGCAAAAGTTGCCAATGCCGGAGAGGCAACACCCAAAGTGTCTCAAAAGAATGCGATTTGCTACCATTGCCAAGAAGTTGGTCATTGGAAGCATAATTGCAAGGCTTATAAGGAAGGCCTAAAGGCGAAGAAGGGCAATACGATTGCTACTGATTCAGGTATCTATGTGATAGATATTTTCCTTTCTATTTCTAGTTCATGGGTATTAGATACCGGATGTAGATCTCACATTTGATTAAATTGTAAGTACCCAAATCTGGCTCATGCCTTCCGGTTAAGTTTCCCGGCAATTCCTCGGACTTTCCTAAAGTTCCGGAGCAATTCGGGAACTGTTTCGAACCTTCCGAGGGATGAAGGGATTACTTGGAATTAAAAAACCACGTTTTCCTTTTATATAAAAAACCCTTCTAGAATGCCACCTTGCATGATTCTAGAAAGATGCTGAGTCACAAGGGATAATGTCGCACGGCTGCATTAGGAGAGAACTCCTGGCCGAACGGCTTCATTAGCTCTTTCCAGACTGCCTATAAATAGAGGCCTCCTCTACCCATTTTGTAAGACAAGTTTTCAGCATCAAAACTCTATAAAAACACCATTACGCAAATCCAGTAGGCTGAGAGTGCCAAGAGCCACCTCCCTCCTCCTTGAAGCCTCCAAAAGTTGGTCCCTTCACTAGGCAAACTCCAAAGAGAAAGAGGTCACCACCATTGGTAACCTCTCATCCCCTTTATCATGCATTATCCTTGTATATATGTAATATATTTGCTCCTTGCTTTACATATTACTATACATTTGCTTGGGACTTGGTATATTGTTGTTAAAGATCAAATCTTTGAACATTTAAATCATATCCCCCTCCCTTTGCATCCTTTGCATTAGAATAGCATATTTTGCTCATAAAAATGTAGTCTTTGCATTAAAGGTGCATCCTTTGAACCTAAAAATCTCTTTTTTACCTAAAAGTTGCATCTTTTGCACTTAAAAATGATGCCTTTACATGAAAGGTGCATCCTTTGCACCTAGAACCCATTTTCATGCATCCTTTGCTTTAAAAATCATTTCTTTAACATCAAAGTAGCATCCTTTTCTTTCAAAATGACATTTTTATGCATCCCTTGCATATAAAATGCTCTTTTTCCACATAAAATTGCATACTTTGCATTAAAAATCCTTTCTTTACATAAGAAGCATCCTTTGCAAACAAATAGCATCCTTTGCACCCAAAAATGTCATTTTTTCATTAAAAATGTCATTTTTATCCTAAACATGCATTCCCCATGTCCCCATTGGTATTTGATGCATCCTTTGGAGCGGACCGGTGTAAAGATCCTATCTTTACATCGTTTCTTCCATTAAAGGTGCCACAATCTCTTTAGAAAGGGATAAACCTTGAACCCTATATCTCCGATTATCACTTGAGACGAGTATAGTAGTCCCTACACAAGCTCAATCGTCTCAGGTGTAGGATTGATGGGCTAAGGACACTCCTTTCTAAAGAACCTCATTTTGGACCATAAAAGAGAGTCTTTCTCTTGATCACGCAAGACCCAAGGTCAAATAGCGATGATCACAAAGTCCAAGATGAGGACGGGATCAAAGTCCCGAACACATAAAAATCCAAGGAATCCCGAGCGATAACCAACTAAATGGTTTATACGTTCGGAAGACAACTTGGAACATTCCCCCCCCTCTTTTCAACACATGCACACAAGAAAGCACACAAGCAAGCACGAAAAATGGAATCTTGGGAGACTTGCTACGGCAAGGCACCTTGGGTGAACGACGATCCGTTCTTCCCAAGGGGTAACTTAACCTCCGAACCCTAAATCCTTTTTTTCAAAGTTTTGAGGAAATCAAAATGGCGTGGCGACTCCGTTTTTCAAATTAAACCGGATGTTTTCAAAATCGAGTGAATCCAAACTAAAAACACAAAAAATAGAATTTGGGCACACATTCACAGTTTGGCGACTCCGCTGAGGAAATTCCAAAGGCGAAAAGCTTTTATTTTCAAAATCAAAATGATACCCAGTATATAGGTGGAAACCACTAACCTTCCTGTATCGCTTCCTAACCCGGGACTTGGGATAAAAGGTGGTCTAACAATCCCACGTATCGGTGTCCCTTTTTCGAAAAAAAATAAAAGAAAGCTTTTTCCTTTAAGCGGGTTAGCCTCCCGTCGCGGATTCCATTTATCGTGCTTACTTTCTTTCTTTGCATTGCATTGCATATTTCATCTTGGGAATTGTGCATACTCTGAAAACTGAACAGGAAGCCTGCTGAAAGGTGCCTAAAATGTTCGGGAAGCAACCTGAAACTGCAAAGGATTGGAACCTGGAAAATTGATCCATGCAGCCGTACGGCTTAATCCGCCTCGAATTCCAGCCGGGAGGCCTCATTGGCAATTCCACCAGGACAAAATTGAGGTTAATCTGGCAGCCTTGGCAGCTTGGGGCTATTCAGTTCCAAAACTGACTGGGGCTCCCAGAAAATTTATGTGCCTTATCTGTTGCATTTTCCCCCGTCCTAAAAAAAATCATTCCTTTAAAACACATTTCTGAAAATCTCTGTTTTAACTCAAAAAGGAACATTTTTTAGGAGACCACACACTACGCGCACCTTATATATCCTGTACACTTTGCACGCACGTCCCTTTAAACCCGGGGTGGTTGTTCAGTTGCAGTCACGGACAGCCTTACGATGCTCCTGGGCGCGCACGGAATCACCCCAAACTCCCCATGGCAGCCAGTGTCGACCAATGCATAGTCCGTGTCACACGTTTCAAAAAACCGTGACTTTTGGTTGGTTTTTGGTCTAGTCCGTGTCATATAGCCCAGTTGCATATCCCCGTAAAGGTCAAGCCTTAGTCCATAACGGAAGTCAAGATCTTTCGCACAAGCGGAGCTCTGCCAAAGTTCCGACAAATTGGCAAGATCTTGACTCCGACACTGACTTTGACCTTGACCCACACGGAATGCGTAAGAGTCGAGACCGAGTCTGTGCCAAAAATCCAAAGATCTTCCGCGCAAGCGGAGCTCTGCCAAAATTCCGACAAAGGAAAAATTGGCAAGATCTTGATTCTGGCATTGACTTTGACCTTGACCCACACGGGATGTGTAAGAGTCGAGACCGAGTCCTTGCCAAAAATCAAAAGATCTTTCGCGCAAGCGGAGCTCTGCCAAAATTCCAACAAGGAAAAATTGGCAAGATATTGACCCGGCATTGACTTTGATTTTGACTCACGCACTGCGTATGCAACGAAGTTCAATGTGACACTGTGTCATTCGGCTTTTGCCGCTCGACCCATGCCTATTATCTTCTCGGACATTACCGAAAAGTCAAAACGTCATTCGCGCAAGCGAAACTCTGCCGAAATTCCGTTAAGGCTGAAAGACGAGACTTTCCCGGTATTGCCTTGACTATAATCTGCATCGCTCGCGCGTTAAAAGTTCCTATGACCCGCTAGACCCGTTAGGAGCGTTCTTCTCTCTCGGTCGGTGGGATCCGCGTGCCCAATAGGACCCTCGCCCGGGGCTGTCCACCCTGGGAGGTCGAAATACAGGTGGAATACGAGGGGCTTATAGACGTAGTGACGGAACCCACTGATCCAGGATCTAGAGTAGTTGCGAAAAAGAAGGACAGAACCCCTTTTCCAACCAAATAGAAATTAATAAAAGACACTGTTTTAAGTAAACTGGAAGATTCTTAATTTGCATATTGCTTGAGCCTTCAGCCTAAACACCTACCCCGAGTCTAAACCTCTCCTATCCCTTTCCCGCAGTGAGAAAAAATTGGGTGAGAACACCAGTACAGCAGTTTGTCGGCACAGAGGTCTCAAATAACCCGTCAAAATCTTCAAGTCTCAGCTTTCCAGTGTCAAAATGGCCAACGTGGTAGTCAACAATGGTAATGACCAAGTAGTCGGAGAGGCCATCCCAATTCAACCCAGGCCCCACATCTGGTATGATGTGTGTGATTGTGAGGACTGTCTGGAATATGAGTATCAAGAATGGATTAATGAAGACGCTCCTTCAAGAAAGAAGAAGAAGAGGAAGTCCATGCAATAGAAATTAAAGGAAAGGTACGAAGCTGGGGACAAGATCGTGGGAACTTTAGGGGAGCCTTCGGGCAAGTTTGACTACAACGTCAGTTATGCCAAGGAGCCTACCAAGGAACCCGTCATTCAAAACACCGTCCAGCCTGATACCCTTGTGGTCAGTGACCCTCTTGAGGCAGAGAGTTCTGAATTCGTTGCCATCGTAAAGTTCAACGAGAAGCTAGCAGATTTAGAAGCAGAATACAGAAATCCTATAGAATACGTGGCCAATCAAGGAAGGATTAAAGTCTCTCTTGAAGAAGACTTCATCAGCATCATTCAGGCCAACCCTCCTATTGGCTATACTGACAAGGTTGTGATATCAAAGATTGGTAAAGAGAAGATGACTTATCAGCAGTGTATTGACAAGATGAGCCAGACCCTCCAGTCAATGAGTCCAGTTGTCACAGACGAGCTCGCCGAGAGATTGCATCAGGCTACTCTAGCTCCTCTCACCATCTTTCCACGGTACAGGCCTATCAATGATTTTCGACAAGTTTTCGATCAGTTCGAAGTTTCCAACTTTCTGAAGAACGCTGACAAGACTGCTACTCCCCAGGGCAAAAGCAGGAAAGAGTAAACCCCAGTCCAACCCGCGTCAAAAACTTCGAGTCAATAAGTAGTGTATCGTCCAGAGTCAGTAGGGTCAAGAGTCAGTTGAGTCAGGAATCTTTGAATTCCAGTCCTCCGATTCATCTGAAGGCCTCACGCCTGAGGATTATGAATATGTAACCAATGTCATCTTTCCTCTTGCTTTGAATGAAATGACAGATCTTTTTGAGTATCCTCTTATTGCCAACTTAACAAATGATAAATTAACTCAAAACTTAACAACAGTTAATAATGAATCATTTGAACAAGATGCAAAGACACTAAATGAACAATACATCCAAGAAATCTTTAAGCAGGTTACAGAAAAAGAGGAAAACCGGGCCCAAGTTGCCGAGGAGGTTTTGACAAGTGTTAACTTGGGTACTGTCGAGGAACCTAAAGAGACACAGATTGGAAACTTCTTCCAGGGGGTTAAACGGGACAGACTGGTTAATCTGCTCAGAGAATACATGGACGTCTTTGCATGGTCATACAAGGATATGCCGGGGCTAGACAGTTCGATAGTAGAGCACAGAATCCCTCTAGCACCAGATGCTAAGCCAGTAAAGCAGAAACTGAGGAAGATCAAGCCAGAATGGTCTCTACAGGTCAAAGAAGAGATTGAGAAGCTACTGCGGGTAGGATTCATCAGAGTCATTGAATATCCGACATGGTTGTCCAACATTGTGACCGTAACCAAGGCCAATGGGAAGGTGCGCTGCTGTGTAGATTTCAGGGATCTGAACAAATCTAGCCCCAAAGATGACTACCCCTTGCCAAACATAGACATCCTGGTGGACTCCACTGCCAACTACGAAGTCAAATCCTTCGTTGATGGCTTTGCAGGCTACAACCAGATCAAGATGGCTGAGGAAGACCAAGAAAAGACAGCCTTCACCACACCGTGGGGAACATACTGCTATACAGTGATGCCATTTGGGCTTAAGAACGCAAGGGGTACTTATCAGAGGGAAGCGACCGCGCTTTTTCACGACATGATCCACAAGGAGATTGAGGTTTACGTCGACGACATGATAATCCACTCCAAAGGCGAGAATGGACATCATTTTGTTGACCTGCGAAAATTGTTCGAGAGGCTGAGACAACATTCCATGAGACTAAACCCTGCCAAATGCACCTTCGGAGTGACAAGGGGAAAAGTGCTTGGGTATATGGTCACGGAGCGAGGTATCGAAGTCGACCCCCGAAAGATCAAAGCCATTATGGACATGAGGCCACCTTGAACCCAGACAGAAGTCAAAAGCTTTGTGGGCAAGCTACAGTATATTAGCCATTTCGTCAACCAGTTGACCACTATGTGCGAGCCCATCTTCAAGCTCATGAAGAAGAATGTAGACACAGAATGGACCGAAGAATGCCAGGATGCCTTTGACCAAATCAAGGCGTACTTAGTACATCCTCTAGTGTTATGCCCCCACATAGACAGAAACCTCTTCTGCTCTATCTCACTGTCACTGATACGGCAGTTGGGGCTATGCTTGCTCAGGAGAAGAAAGACTCTCGGATAGAAAATGCCATTTACTTTGTCAGCCGGAAGCTGCAAGGAAGTGAGCTCAATTACTCAGCATGCGAAAAGACTTGTGCAGGACTGGTCTGGGTAGTCGGTAAGATGAAGCACCACCCAGTGAATTTGGTCTCGAAAATGGACCCTATCAAGTATATCTTCGATAAACCTTCCCTCTCGATGCGTCTAGCAAAGTGGTCCTTCTTCTTAGCTGAGTATGACATCAACTATGTGACCAGAAAGGCCATCAAGGGTCAAGCGTTATCAGACCATCTGGCGAACTTCCCCAGTAATGAGGACCGCGGGCCTGAACCCCAATTCCCAGATGAAGGGATCTTTGTAGTCGAGCCTGAAAGCCGATGGCAGCTTTTCTTTGACGGGGCTGCTAACAAGAGAGGAAATGGCGTAGGGATGCTACTGGTCGATCCGAAAGATGAGCACACGCCCATAGCCCTTAAGTTGAACTTCCCTGCCACGAACAATGTTGCCATGTACGAAGCTTGCATTGCTGGTTTAGAGGCTGCTTTAGAAAGAAATGTCAAGGAGCTCGAAGTTTATGGAGACTCAGCCCTGATCATCAACCAGGTCTCCAACAAATGGAAGACTGTGGACCCTAATCTTCAGCGGTATCATGCCTATATGGAGGAGTTGACTGGACAGTTCAGAGAAGTGACTTTCCACTACTTGCCAAGGGAAAAGAACAGATTCGCAGACGCCCTAGCTACTCTAGCCTCACTGGTAGAAATCCCTAAGGGAAAAGCCATAAAACCCTTCAGAGTGGGTAGAAGAGAAGCCTCGGCTTTCTGTTATGAAATAGACTTGGGACCCGAGCCTATCAAGGAACCCTGGTACAGTCAGATTTACCAGTTCCTCAAAGATGGAGAGTCAGCCTTTAGAGATGAAGAAGGTAGACCGAAAGAAGGCATCAAAGCCAAAAGCTTGCAAGCCCTGAAAAGGTTGGCCTCCCATTATGTCATTTTAGGAGGCGACCTGTACAAGAAGCGGTACCAGGGACCACTCCTCCTGTGTGTCACCCAAGAAAGGGCTAGAGAGTTGATGACTGAAGTCCATAATGGTCCCTGCGGTCCTCATATGAATGCTAGAGCCCTGATGCAAGTGATCCTCATAATGGGTTACTACTGGATTTCTATGGAGGCAGACTGTGTCCAGCATGTCCGAGTATGCAACAAATGCCAACGGTTGCCCACCTCAACCACCTCCTGCCTCATGACCTGTACTGCATGACGACTCCTTAGCCGTTTGCCACTTGGGGTATTGACGTGATAGGGAAGATAGCCCCGGCAGGAAGCAATGGGCATGAATTTGTGTTAGTAGCAGTCGACTACTTCACCAAGTGGGTAGAGGCCAATTCCTACAAGGTCCTCACTTCCAGGAAAGTGGCCCAGTTTGTCAAAGAAAACATAATGTGTAGATACGGGGTGCCCAATGAGATCATTTCTGATAACGGGTCACACTTTGAAGGAGACTGCGATAGATTACTGTCAGAATTCAGAATCACTCGCCACAAGTCATCCCCATACAAACCTCAGACTAACGGAGCCGTGGAAGCTGCTAATAAGACGCTCGAACGGATCATCCGGAAAATGGCCACCCGTGGTCGTGATTAGCCTGAGAAGTTGCACCTAGCACTCTGGGGCTACCGAACGTCTGTCAGAACAGCTACGGTAGAAACTCCTTTTGCCCTAACCTACGGAACGGAAGCAGTGTTACCAGTGGAGTTGGAAATCCCGTCATTAAGGGTCCTCCTGGAAAACAGTGTCAATGAAGTAGAATAGCTACGTAGCCGGCATGATGAGTTGGCCCTGCTCGATGAAAGAAGGCTCAAAGCCATGGAGCACACCCGAGCCTACCAGAGGCGAATGGCCAGAGCATTTGACAAAAAAGTCAAAGCCAAGGACATCAAGGAGGGTGACTTAGTGTTGAAAGTGAAGCCCCTACCGCAGGCAACCCCACAGGAAAATGGGAACCCGTTTGGATCGGCTCGTATGTGGTGCAGAAGATACTATCGGGAGGAGCCATGAAGCTTGCAGACCTGGACGGCAATCCCTTTGTCCACCCAGTCAACGGCGATAAGCTCCGAAGGTACTATGTCTAAAAAAAAAAAGAAATAAGAAAAAAAAGAGAAAAAAAAAATAAATAAAAAAGAAAAAGAAAAAAAGAAAAATCTTAGTGCGAAAAGAGTAATACCCAGCTAGGCTGAAAAACCCAAAAAGGGCGGTCTAGGCAAAAAACAGGGTTGCACATAAAAAAAAAAGAAGAAAAAAAAAAGTCTTAGTGCAAAAAGAGTAATGCCCAGCTAGGCTAAAAACCCAAAAAAGGGGTGGTCTAGGTAAAAAACAGGGCTGCACAGAAAAAAATAATAAATAAAAAAAAAAGAAGAAAAAGGCCAAAAGACCTAATCCTGATAGTTCACCAGAATGAACTACGAAGACCTGAGCCCCTTAGTCTTTCTTGTAAAAGGGGAACGTAGGCAGCCATATATGGTTCGGTCTAAACAATAAAAAAAGGACGATCAAGTTTCCATGAAGTGCGTCCTAAACAATAAATAATAAAGGGCAATCAAGTTTTCATAAAACGGGTCCTAAGCAATTAATAAGACATCTGAAATTTCCATGAAATTGTGTCTTGATTAATTTCTAAGATAATATCTCTTGTTCATTACAAGTTAAAAACTTCTTGATGAGTTCAAGCACGGTCTACTCTTGACTCTGCTAACCTGCTACAAAGATCTAAAATACAATAAAATTCCTAATAAACTATTGTGTTTGCAAATGGCAATAAGGGAATCCTAAGAAAAGATCTATCAGCTGTCATTCACTGAGTCTTCTTTGGTCCTCTTCCCTTTACCTCGACCTCGTCGAGTGTTCTTTCTCTTCTTCTCTATGATGTCGGTCTCCCTCACCCCGACCTCAGGTATCCTCACTGGAGCCTCCATCAAACCTGTGTCAATAAGTGCCCTCTCAATACGGGCACGAGTCCGCACTTCCTCCCTCTAAGCCTCAGTCAAGGGAACGACTTCAGATAGTCTCTTGTATCGAGCCTCCATATCCCTGATAAGGTCACCCAACTGGTTATGGCGACTCGCCTTAGCCTCAGTCTCCCTCAGAGTCCTACTCGAGTCACAGTCAGCCCCCAATAAGGCCTAACGTCTCTCTCCCAATATGACCTGAGTCGCTCCCATCTCCCTCTCATACCAGTCCAAGTATGCTGTGGTCAAGATGGTACTCTTCCTGCTCTTGAGAATGGCCCTGGGTGGAAAAACAGTATATGTCCAAGCCCTCGAGAAGAATGAGAAGCTGGCTGGATCCCTCATGTCTAAGGACACCACCTCCATGGTACGGATGTCCTCCCAATCGCCTAACGGCTCCTGTAAGGCCCCGAACTGCCTGGATACCAAGCAGGGTATGTAGAAGGATGACCAACAAAATCCTGGAACCCTCACCACATAGGACTCCTGAAACGTCCTCCGGGTCTGCAACCTCCAGTGAGGTACCCACTAGCGAATATCCGAAGTGGATAACCTAGCCATCATCAGCTCCCAGTCACCCTGGTCCTGCTGCCTAGGCAAACCCCTCCAAGAAATCACCCAAGGGCACTGAGTCGGCAAAGCCCCTAGCAAAGCCCCGAGCCTCTCCTCCAGCAATAAAGTCAACACGGTCGGACTCCCAGACCTCATGAAACAGTCTCCTCTAGCCATCCTGTCAATACCATGCAGGGTCTCACCCAAAACCAATGGGACAATGTCTTTCCCAGCCCTGCAATCCCTGACCATGTCCAAGAGGCCACCATGACAGATCCCCATTGACTCAGCAGTGAACAGAGACGAGAATGTGCAGAGGATATAGGCATCCATAGCCACTGTGGTCGTAGCCATATCCGGAGACCCAAACCTGCTTGGGATATCAGAAAGGTCAATCCTATCCGGAGCTATGATCATCCCCTCAGCCTCTCCCAGAGATATGTGCAGAAAAGATGCCAAGTTTGCCACCACCGGCACATGTTCGATCAGAGGAATCGATATAGCTTCAATTTCTGGACCCCCAATCAAGGCTCGGAAGTCTTCATAGGTTGGGACAATCTCATTGTAAGAAAAGCAATAAACGTGTCTCCGGATATCCCAAAACATTGCTGCTGCTCTCAAAAGGTCCCAATCGGGCGGGAGATCCTTCAAATGCCATAAAGAATTGATCTTGAAAGTGGTATCAAACAGCCTCTTGTTGGATTGAAAGTTATATCTCACCCAAGATTGAAGATCGGACAGAAAACGGTCTCTTTTCCCCTTTTGCAATCTAACAGGTTTCTCCATTGCAAGATGATCAAAGTTGATATCTTTAGGTCAAATATATGCTCTGGGAACAGTTGGGACAAGTCTAGGCTGAAAATGAAATGAAATGGCCAAGCCTTGTTTTTATTTTGAAAAAGACCAGTCCAGACAGAACTGTTAGCCGCACGGCCTCATTTGCTCCCAGGTCCAGACCGCACGGCCTCATTTGCCATCTGCAGAAAAGAATCTGCAGCAACCCAAGTTGCTGCCCAGAGGGTGTTTTCACCCCACTTCTCCAACAAAAACATGTGCAAAAGCACATCCAAACACCAACCATGCAGTTATGTGTCATCACAAATCATTTTGGCCCCGTTTCAGCCTCAATTCCAAGCAAAAAACTGCCCCGAGGCTCAAGCAATATGCAAATTCATAAAACATAAATTAGGAAAGCAAATAATATAGTAATACATTGTTTTTGCCCCATCGGCGCCCAAATAAAAGCAAAAAAATAAACAAAATGTGCATAAAATTGTTCATTGTTTGTTTCCTTCCCAGATCAACCCTAAGGACCTCCTAGGCCTCCGATTCCTCCTCGTCACTACTCAGCTCATAGAAACTCGTCTCCCTCATCAAATCCTCGCTGTCACTCACATCAGAAAGATGGACATTCTCATGTTCATATTTAGCTAGCTGCACCAGGATGCCGGCATTAGGACCCTGTCCCCGAGGCAGAGCACTAGAAGAGTACTCTGAAGCCGATGAGGTGGACGCCGTGCTCCCTACGTGCCTGCTTTTGTGCACGGGCTCCTGCACGTTCGCTGCAGCCTTTGAAGCGCAAGCCAGTTTCTTCACAAGGGACCGGCACACATCCTTCCAGCCCCTGTTCTACCTGACCAAGCCGTCATAAGTGCGAGCTGGAACCTGAGAAAAATAGAAGAAAATCTCAGAAAAATCTCTGAATTACAAGAAAAAAAGCAAAGAAATCTGAAAAAAAAGAAAGGGAAAAGACCCTAAAGTGTACTCACAGTGCTGTCAGGCGGCAGAGTATACTGGGGCTCCCTCGTGTCGGGGACAGGTATCCTGAACCTCCTAGGTACCCCGTTGACCACATAAGAAAGGTGAGCAGGAGGCATCGGCGGGTCAGTAGGCTCGGCCTCCCCATATCTCTTAGTGATAGCCAGCTTCACTAGCTTCTGTGGCATCCTCAATCGCTGCTCCACAAAGGTAGCATATGGGGTAGCCAGATCAAAATACTCCTCAGCTGCCACACCTGCCTGATACCTCGCTATATCATCCGCCAACCAGTCCCTGGGCTGCAGCATCCGTGCTGGAGGATCGAGAGGAGTAATGGCATCCAATGGAGGGATATGTCCATGCTGCCTGAAAAAGCGGTCCCCCAGATAGATGATATCGCAAGTAAGCCCGGTCAACCACCATCTCTGTCTAGTCGCCTCCACGGCATCCCCTAGCTGATTCTCCGGGTACCTCCCCCAAGGATAAAAGTCCACTCCATCGTGTCCATCCCTGTTGATGACAGGTCTAACCATCTTGTAATCAAAAGTGATCCGGGTCTTCCCGGTGAACTTGTCCCTAGCATCTCCCCTCCAGCGGATCATAGCAGGGAAGATGGTGGAATCACTCTGCTGGTTCCACGGAAAGAACCTGATCACCTCGCAAAACCAGACCTACATGTTCAAAACAAAAGGGTCATTTTCTCTCATAAAAGTCTCAAAGATAGAAAAGAAAAGAGAAAGGAAAGAAGGTGAGAATACCTCAAGAGCAAAGGAGAAGCAATCCATAAAAGCAGCCTTATTCAGGCTATACAAATCCAGAGAGAAGTAAAGCTCCGCCAATCCGGCCTCACCCCAAGAGACCATCCCAATCCCATCCACATCCTCCAAGGAGTCAAGAAGGAAAACCAAAGACAAAGTCCCAGAGTTGGCAAAGATGGTGACCGACAGCATCAACCACAGAAAAGCTCTCGCGAGCTGGTGGGAGGTCACCTCATTAGCAGCAAACCCCTGCATGCAATTCGGGACCACCACCTCAACATTCCTAGTCTCCATCCCCAGCCCCTTAGGCTGGAGGTCAAACCCAACCAGAGCTCTAAAATCCTCCGCCGTGATATGGTCCCTCCAAGTCACAGGCATCCCGGTGAACTGTAAGCCAGTGATAGCAGTAAAGTCTGTGGGCGTCACTGTAAGCTCCCCCCAGCTAAGGTGAAAGTTGTGGGTGGTGTCCCACCAGAACTCCGATAGAGCCTGGATCAAGCCCTTGCTCTTCGAGGTCACATGAATGCCTCTGCCGATAGCCTCAACGAACAAATCAAGGCCGGTAGCCCTCACTAGCTGCTTGGGGTTCACCCCATCCTTCTCGAAGTCGGGCATCCTCTCCCATAGCTTCACATCAATCTCAGAAGGTCCCCTAGATTTGCTCTCCTGTAGGAAAACACAACAAAAGGTGTGTCAGTCCTTCATCTCATTTCAAAAGCATGCATATATTCAAAAGTGCACATATTTTCAAAAGAAATGCATTCATAAAAGATTTATAGCATCCTTTGCATAGAAAACGTGTCTTTCATCATTTAAAACACATCATTGCTCTCCTAAGCACAAAATTTTGATTTTCAAAATTATTTGCACATAAGCATTAATTTTTTCAAAAAAAAATGGCATGCATGAATCCTTTTCATCGTCCAAAACCCTGTTTTCTCATCCATGATCAAAAATTGACCTAGTTCTAGCACATGCAAGAACTCCGTCACATTTTAGACACTTATTTTTCTTACTTTATTTTCGAAAAATGGGTCATTCTCATTATTTTTTCAAATAAATTGCACAGGCATGTTCGTTCATCTTCTTAGCCTCATAGGTTAATCATCAAGATTCCAAAATCATCATCAAAATCCTAGGAAAATTCGAGAAATTCCTAAAACTCGGGTCAAGCCCTAAAATCAATCAAAATTCAATCAAAATCAATGGAATCGAGCAAATCAAGAATGCTTACCCCAACCGATTGAGGTTTCGTCGACTTGTGCTCCCTCTTGCCCGGATAAAGCTCCGATGGAGGCGTATTGAAGTCATACTTCCTCTCCGTTTGAACAAGCTCTCTCCTCCTCCTTCGAGAGGCCTCGGAGATGTTCCTCTGTGCTTGCCTTGGCATAGGATTTCCCTCTGGATCCATCCTAAATCAAAAGAAGCAAATGATTGGAAGGATTTTGGAAAATTCTTTCTCTCCTCTCTCTCTATTTCTCGGCAGCAGAGGGCGGAAATGATGCCCAATGCCCATTCAAATCTGATTTTAAATAATCTGGAAAAAATAAACTTCTAGCCGTGCGGCCTCTTTTGCCCCCGTCTCATGCCGGGCGGCCTCTTTTGCTATGAGCAGAAATTACATCTTTACCCCCTGGACTTTCCACTTGGGCATACAACTCCCATTATTTCTTAACTAGAGTAACACTGTGATTCCAAGTATATCCGTTAGAAGAATCAATTTCTCTCCCCAGTCGCCTCCATTACTTCTGTTATAACGGAATAACGCTAGGTGACAACCTCCGAATTGTCGAAATTCAAAACTTTAGCTACCTCAATCACAGATTGAGTAGTACACTCAAGTTCTCCAAACTTTAGCTACCTCTATCACGGATTGAGAAGTACGCTCAAGTTTTCCAAACTTTAGCTACCTCTATCACAGATTGAGAAGTACGCTCAAATTCTCCAAACTTTAGCTACCTCCATCACAGATTGAGAAGTACGCTCAAGTTCTCCAAACTTTAGCTACCTCCATCACAGATTGAGAAGTACGCTTAAGTTCTCCAAACTTTAGCTACCTCTATCACAGATTGAGAACTACGCTCAAGTTCTACAAACTTAAGCTACCTCTATCGCAGATTGAGAAGTACGCTCAAGTTCTCCAAACTTTAGCTACCTCTATCGCAGATTGAGAAGTACGCTCAAGTTCTCCAAACTTTAGCTACCTCTATCGCAGATTGAGAAGTACGCTCAAGTTCTCCAAACTTTAGCTACCTCTATCACCGATTGAGAAGTACGCTCAAGTTCTCCAAACTTTAGCTACCTCTATCACAAATTGAGAAGTACGCTCAAGTTTTCCTAACTTCAGCTACCTCTATCCGCTCGATAGTGATGTAAGCTTTAGTTTCATCATGACAACCTCCATTAATTGTCAATCAGGTGACAACCTCCATTAATTGTCAATCAGGTGACAACCTCCATTAATTGTCAATCAGGTGACAACCTCCATTAATTGTCAATCAGGTGACAACCTCCATTAATTGTCAATCAGGTGCCAACCTCCATTAATTGTCAATCAGGTGACAACCTCCATTAATTGTCAATCAGGCGACAACCTCCATTAATTGTCAAATTAAGGTGACTCCTCCACTAATTGTCAAAACCTCAAAGATCCTAGACATCGTTCCTAACTATCTAGTGATGCTTGAACTACGATCAAGGCTTGATTCCTCTGGGATACGTAGTTAGCCTTTCATAAAAGGTCCAGCCATTTGACCGTAGTGGTCACCCTCTTCCATCATCACTCCTCAGTGGTAAGGCAGCCTTTCATAAAAGGTCCAGCCATCAGACCACATTGGTCACCCCTTTGTCATTCATCACTCCTCAGTGGTGAAGTAGCCCCTCTTAGAGGTCCAGATATCCGACCACATCAGTCACTTCTAGCATATCCCCAGTAGGATCAGTCGCTTGACCTCCCAGGTCACTTTCCCTTCTATTTCCCCAGCAAGAGACCAGTTTCTCTTCGCCTTTCCTCAGCAGATCTTATTCCGAACTACGGCCTGGCTTGATTCCTCCGGGATACGTAGGCAGCCTACTTTAGGTTCAGCCAATTCATCACATATGACACCCCCTTCCCTCAGTGGATTCCAAACTACGATTATGGCTTGATTCCTACTCGGGATACGTAGGTAGCCTTCCAAAGGTTCAGCCACTCGACCACTTTGGTCACCCAATCCGTCTCGGCATTCGCCAGATCGGATCCTTTTCTATCGACAACCCCACTCGCCCTGCAAGTGACATTGCCGAGGGGCTTCTGTAAGTACCCAAATCTGGCTCATGCCTTCCGGTTAAGTTTTCCGGCAATTCCCCGGACTTTCCTAAAGTTCCGGAGCAATTCGGGAACTGTTCCAACCTTCCGAGGGATGAAGGGATTACTTGGAATTAAAAAACCACGTTTTCCTTTTATATAAAAAACCCTTCTAGAATGTCACCTTGCATGATTCTAGAAAGATGCTGTGTCACAAGGGATAATGCCGCACGGCTGCATTAGGAGAGAACTCCTGGCCGAACGGCTTCATTAGCTCTTTCCAGACTGCCTATAAATAGAGGCCTCCTCTACCCATTTTGTAAGACAAGTTTTCAGCATCAAAACTCTATAAAAACACCATTACGCAAATCCAGTAGGCTGAGAGTGCCAAGAGCCACCTCCCTCCTCCTTGAAGCCTCCAAAAGTTTGTCCCTTCACTAGGCAAACTCCAAAGAGAAAGAGGCCACCACCATTGGTAACCTCTCATCCCCTTTATCTTGCATTATCCTTGTATATATGTGATATATTTGCTCCTTGCTTTACATATTACTATACATTTGCTTGGGACTTGGTATATTGTTGTTAAAGATCATATCTTTGAACATGTAAATCATATCCCCCTCCCTTGCATCCTTTGCATTAGAATAGCATCTTTTGCTCATAAAAATGTAGTCTTTGCATTAAAGGTGCATCCTTTGCACCTAAAAATCTCTTTTTTACATAAAAGTTGCATCTTTTGCACTTAAAAATGATGCCTTTACATGAAAGGTGCATCCTTTGCACCTAGAACCCATTTTCATGCATCCTTTGCATTAAAAATCATTTCTTTAACATCAAAGTAGCATCCTTTGCTTTCAAAATGACATCTTTATGCATCCCTTGCATATAAAATGCTCCTTTTCCACAAAAAATGCATACTTTGCATTAAAAATCATTTCTTTACATAAGAAGCATCCTTTGCCAACAAATAGCATCCTTTGCACCCAAAAATGTCATTTTTTTTCATTAAAAATGTCATTTTTATCCTAAACATGCATTCCCCATGTCCCCATTGGTATTTGATGCATCCTTTGGAGCGGACCGGTGTAAAGATCCTATCTTTACATCGTTTCTTCCATTAAAGGTGGCACAATCTCTTTAGAAAGGGATAAACCTTGAACCCTATATCTCCGATTATCACTTGAGACGAGTATAGTAGTCCCTACACAAGCTCAATCATCTTAAGGTGTAGGATTGATGGGCTAAGGACACTCCTTTCTAAAGAACCTCATTTTGGACCATAAAAGAGAGTCTTTCTCTTGATCACGCAAGACCCAAGTTCAAATAGCAATGATCACAAAGTCCAAGATGAGGACGGGATCAAAGTCCCGAACACATAAAAATTCAAGGAATCCCGAGCGATAACCAACTAAATGGTTTATACGTCCGGAAGACAACTTGGAACATTTCCCCCCCCCCTCTTTTCAACACATGCACACAAGAAAGCACACAAGCAAGCACGAAAAATGGAATCTTGGGAGACTTGCTACGGCAAGGCACCTTGGGTGAACGACGATCCGTGCTTCCCAAGGGGTAACTTAACCTCCGAACCCTAAATCCTTTTTTTCAATGTTTTGAGCAAATCAAAATGGTTTGGCGACTCCGTTTTTCAAATTAAACCGGATGTTTTCAAACTCGATTGAATCCAAACTAAAAACACAAAAAATAGAATTTGGGCACACATTCACATAAATGTGCAGGGACTAAGGAATAGGAAGCTACTCAAAGAAGGTGAAGTGGACCTATGTGTGGGGAATGGAGTAAGAGTTGTTGCATTAGCCGTAGGGACATATGATGTAACTTTACCTAGCGGACTAGTACTTGTTTTGAACAATTGTTATTATGATCCGGATTTGAGTAGGAATATTATTTCTGTTTCTTGTTTGGATAATGAAGGATTTAGTTTTCTTATTGAGAATAAGAAGTTATCTATTTATTTAAATGATATGCTCTATTGTATTGCAAATTCATTTAATGGCCTTTATGTTCTTGATGTTGAGAAACAAGATAATGTTGAAGATATTTATCATGTAAACAAGAAGTCTAAATCGAATGACGTGAACAAAACATTCATGTGGCATTGCCATCTTGGTCATATAAATGAGAAACGCATATCTAAACTCCATAAGGATGGACTTTTAGACTAACATAATTATGAATTATATGAGGTATGCAAATCTTGCTTATTGGAAAAAATGACCAAACCACCTTACACTAAGAGTAGTGAAAGGGCTAGTGACTTATTGGCCCTAATACATACTGATGTATGCGGACCAATGAGCAGCATTGCTAGGGGAGGATTTCGGTATTTCATTACATTTACCGATGACTTATCAAGATATGGCTATGTCTATCTAATAAAGTCCAAAAGTGAATCGTTTGAGATGTTTAGAACATTTCAAAAATGAAGTACAAAATAAACTTGGCAAAACTATAAAAGCACTTAGATGCGATCGTGGTGGAGAATATTTAAGCCAAGAGTTTGATAATTATCACAAAAACTGTGGAATTGTTTCAGAGTTGACTCCACCCGGAACACCACAATGGAATGGTGTGTTCTAGAGGAGAATAGAACCTTGTTAGACATGGTTCGTTCGATGATGAGTCAAGTTGACCTTCCTATTTCCTTTTGGGGACATGCATTAGAGACTGCTGCGTTCACACTGAATGGAGTCCCTACTAAATCGGCTCCTAAGACCCCACATGAGATGTGGCATGGAAGAAAACCAAATTTGTCTTTCACGAAGATTTGGGGTTGCGAAGCTTATGTGAAGAGACTTGTCTCCGATAAGTTAGCACCAAAATCTGACAAAGTTATTTTCGTTGGTTATCCTAAGGAAACTAAAGGATATTACTTTTACAACCGCAATGCGAATAAAGTGTTTGTTGCTCAATATGGTACTTTTCTTCAGAAACAGTTTCTCAATAAAGGATCTAGTAGAAGTAAAATTGATCTTTAAGAATTTCAAGAACCCAAAGATAACATGGAACTGAGAGTAGAGACGGAACCAAGTTTACAAGGAGTTGTGGAACCGATTCAAGATGCACAAGTCCATCGTAGATCGGATAGGTTACGATCTGAACCCGAGAGATATGGATTTCTCGTATCGAAAAGTAATGAAGCGAAAGTCATTGAGAATGACGAACCTACTTCCTATCAAGAAGTGATGTCCACTCCTGATTTGGATAAATGGCTAGGAGCCATGGAATCCGAATTACAATCCATGCATGATAATCAAGTTTGGAACTTGATTGATCCACCTGAAGATGTAAAAACCATAGGGTGCAAGTGGGTCTTCAAGAAGAAGACCGACATGGATAGGAAGGTTCATACTTACAAGGCTAGGCTTGTAGCAAAGGGATATAGGCAAATTCATGGTATTGACTATGATGAAACCTTTTCGCCAGTTGCAATGCTTAAGTCTGTTAGAATTTTAATTGCTATAGCTGCATATTACGACTATGAGATATGGCAAATGGATGTCAAAATGGATTTCCTAAATGGGAAGCTACTTGAGGATGTGTATATGACACAGCCTGAAGTGTTTATCGATCCAAGAAATTCTAACAAAGTATGCAAGTTGCAAAGATCCATATATAGGTTGAAGCAAGCTTCTAGGAGTTGGAATCTTCATTTTGATGAATCAATCAAAGAGTTTGGCTTCATCAAGAACGAAGATGAACCATGTGTATACATGAAGTTCAGTGGGAGTGTAGTACTAATTCTAATATTGTATGTTGATGATATCTTACTTATTGGAAACAACATTCCTGCACTTCAGACTGTCAAGTCTTGGTTAAGGAAGTGTTTCTCAATGAAAGATATGGGTGAAGCCGCCTACATCCTTGACATCACGATCTATAGAGATAGATCTAAAAGGATGATTGGTTTGAGTCAAAGTACTTACATTGACATAGTTTTTAGAAGATTCAAGATGGAAACTTATAAGAGAGGAAACTTGCCAATAGGCCATGGTATTACTCTTAGCAAGACTCAGTATCCTAAGACAACTAGTGAACGAAAGAGAATGAATGAGATTCCATATGCTTCGATAGTTGGATCTATCATGTATGCCATGATTTGTACTAGACCTGATGTCTCGTATGCTCTAAGCATGACGAGTCGATACCAATCTGATCCTGGTGAAAACCATTGGATGGCAGTTAAGACGATCCTTAAGTACTTAAGAAGAACTAAGGATGTGTTCTTGGTCTTTGGAGGGATGAAAGATGATCTTGTTGTAAAAGTTTACACAAATGCAAGCTTCCAAACTGACAAAAATGATTTTAGATTGCAATCGGGGTTTGTGTTTTTGTGTAAGTACGCCAATCCAATTCGCGACCCTTTTAGATGCATTTTAATGTGATAAAATTGCATTAAGGGGCATTATGGTAAATTCACGGTCCGTCCCGAGACTTCCGGAAATATTTCATAATTTTCCCGCGAAGGAAGTACCTTTTGGTACCTTGCTCATGCCAAAGGACCTGCTGGGAATAAACCTTTTTGGACTTTTTTTAGGTATTTATGCCTGAATGTTCCAGAAACTGGTTTTGGCGCCAAAAACGGTTGTGTCACCTTGTGTCACGCGACAAGTCGAGGCATGGAAAGTGGTTACGTAACGTCGTGCGACACAAGGTGACCACTAACTGCAGCCTATAAATAAGACCCTTCCCCTCTTAGAAATGGATCCAGAACCTGACCTACTGTTACTCTGCAGAAATTGCGTCGTAACAAAGCACCCCAAACACAATCCTCTCTCTCTCCTACCTTCAACCTACCCCAATTCCCTCCAATTCAAACCCCTTCCTAAACCAAACCACTTGAGCCCCTTGCACCAATCCTCCTAAGCCTCCCAAGACCAGAAGCTGCAGTTGAAGGATTCTGTATCTAACTTGATACAGAATTCGTGGAAGCAACAAGGGTAACAATCCTCAAACCCCTCTTCTCTCTCTCTTCAACTTAATTTCTTCATAATTCTATTGTTTACTTTCTCTTGGATTCAATAATTAGACTCTATCCGTCTAGATTACTGAATCCCAATCGCAATCTCTCTGTTTAATTTGATCATTCTGAGTAATTGAGATTTCATTGTTGGATATTGTTTGAATTTGGTGTTTAGACCCCAAGGGGGTGTGGATCTATCCATATCCACACTCCCGGGGTCGAATTGTTGTTAATTCTACTTTTCGAATCTAATCTGTTCAATTAATTAGATCTGTGTTGGCTATTGTCGATTTTGTGTTCAAATTTGTAAGTTCCTACAGATGGTCATTATGTGTCACGCGACACATTGTTCATATGTGATCTTGTGTCACGCGACACATCTGGTCATCTATGTCATGTGTCATGCGACACATTATGCCCGTTTGCAGGAACCATTTCCTTTTGTAATCTGTTCTGAATTGTTGTAATAGGGATGTGGCCTCCCTAAATAATTGGCTCACAAGTTGTAAGTCTCAATTCATATCAATAAAATGCATGTTTACCACACTTGTTTATTATCAATGGTTGCACACACCAATGGATTGCTTGGATGTTTGATTAGGAAGACTCGTCCATGGACAAGGCGTGTTAGGTGAACTCTCGGTTCTTTCCAACACATAACCTGACCCCCGAACCCATTTTCTCTTTCAAAAAGGTTTTTCAAAGTGCACCTCATAAGCATGGCGTGGCGACTCTCTTTCATTTTACCTAAATCTTTTTCTGGGCGAGCGCGCATTCAGTGGCGACTCTGCTGGGGATTACACATTGAAAACCTGTTTTTCTAAAGTAAAGTGGGTAAAGCTTCCATTAAATTGAACATCCAATACATCCATTTTTGTGTGCATCTTTGATAATCATTTGTGGTTCATGTATTTTGTTGATTATGAGACTTGTGAGCCTTGTGTTTTGTGGCCTTTCTTGTTGTGCTATTAGATATTATTCTTTGTCCCTTGCCATGTAGAGGCAGGGGCTGATTTGATTGCTTGTAGGGGCTTTGGTTCAGTGACTACCCTGGTCGTGCGACATCTTTGTCCTCTGATGTCCTGTGTCACGCGACAGGAGTAGCCACTGAACAGGTTTCCAGAAAGCTGGTTTGAGGGCAGTCCCTTGAATCGAATGTGGCTCAGTTGATTATTGTTCCCCCTTTTTCCCTGTGAGAGTGTGTGTGTTGTTCCTTTCTTTTCTTTTCAAAAGTAAATAAAATTAAAAAAATTTGTTTTTCATAAATAAAAGAATTAGTCATCCGCACACTACATCACTTAGACTTAGAACCCTCGGGTGCGATTGACGGCATCGCGGATGGCCATGAAATTCGCCTACGCTTGAGCGCCTGAAATCAAACCTAACCCCCTAGTGCGTTATAGGTGGCACCACACTTTAACCTTACCCATGGTTGGTTTTTGATACAACGTTTTTATTACACCAAAATGAATTGTTTTTGAAACGTATCGTAGGTCCTTATACCTTCCCCCAAAACCTCGCATCTTGTGGGCATGTTGCCAACGCAACATGATTTCACGTGGGGACATGTCACTCCCATGGCGTGTTCTAAACGAGAGATCATGCCGCATTGCCAACGTGCACCGACGAGAGGTCATGCCGGATTTTTCTTTGAAATTCTTCAAGAATACCCGTTATGCTGCCCAAATTTCCCCAGAAATTTGGACAACTTCTCCGTTCCATATGATGTTAGGATTTGGTTAGGTATCATTACCTATTATATATTTCAACGCAAGGCATTTAATGTAATTTGTTCGCTGCGTCCCTAGGCTTCCCCAAGGTGTAGTTAGTATGAATAAAGTCTTTTCCTTTCCCAACCGTACTTAGGATTTAAGACATTGATTTATACTTGAAGATAAATAAGATTGTTTGCGCGAGTCTATCCCTTGTTCTTTTCCCTCTCCCGTTCCTCAAAATTTCCCTTCAATACCTTATGAACCCAAATCTACCCTTTTGTAGTAGTGACAAGTTGGGTGCGTGCTCTGTTACGAGGAGTGATCAGAAATATTTGCAATTCTTCCGAAGTTCCCATCTGTTCTACTGTTCAAGATGTCTGGTGCAAAAGTTACACCCTCCGTTCAGTCTGGGATTCCTCTCACTTCTGGTCAGCTAGACATGAATGATTTGTCGGTGGCGGAGTTGCGAGCTGCTCTTGATGCTGCCATGATTCGTGAATGTAAAGCCCAATTGCTCGCTCAAGTTGCCAAAGCCCGAGAAGAAGAAACGCACACTAGATTTGTGGAAGCGATGCGCGTCCGAGGGATCATACTAATTCGTCATGAAGATGGGTCGTACGAAGAAATCATCGATGCCAGTAATGTTGAACAGGGAATGGGAAATGTGACGAAAAGGACAGATGAGGATGAGCAAGATAAGATTCTTCCCCCAGCACCTCAGGTGGTCCAAACTCAGATTCCGGAAAGACAAGTGACTCTCGACATTCTTGATTCTCTTAATTAAATTGGTTTGCAAAGTCAGTATCAGACAGACTCCCAAGGATCATGTCATTATTTCACTCAGAAAGGATCACTGCTACTCTACCCTGACCAAGCCCCACTCCATGGAAGTGTTTCTCAACCACCGATGTGTTCATACGGCTCCAATCTATCACCTCCCCAGGATCAGCGTCCAGGGCCAACCTCATACGTAACTGTGAATCAGATGTCTTTCATTCCTGCTATGAGCCCTATCCAGTAAGGGACGCCAATACCCAAGTCTCCTTCAAAGGCAGTTCAGATGGAAAGAAAGAAAGCGTACTGGGGAAAGGTGGGAATGCCTATGACTCAATTCCTCAAAGTTTTGGTGAGTGGAGGATTGGTTCAACCATTAACCGATTATAGTCCCCTGCACAACAACTTGAAGCTGGATCCAAACAAATATTGCTATTATCACCAGTATCATGGCCATAACACTTGTGAATGCAGGCAGTTGAGGGTGATTATTCAAGAGCTTATTGATGAAGGGAAGATCGAAATTGGCTCTCAGGTAGAAAGCGGTGTCCAGAGTCATGGTCAGTTTCCACCGCGCAAGAAGCGAGAATTTGATGATCTGGGAATAACAACTGAGGAAGCTTTCAACGGATTGATGCGAAGGGGAATGATAAAGCCACTTGATAATTATCAACCTAATAAACCCATTCTGAATTTGGATCGTAGCAAGTACTGTTACTATCATCAGTACCCTGGGCATGTAACTATCAATTGTTCCGTTCTAAAGGTGCTTATTCAGAAGCTGGTTGATGAGGGAAGAATTGAGAAAGCTCCTCCAAAGGTGATCGATAATCCTCTCCCGCAATTCCAAGGATACCCCATGTGAAGAAGTCAGTCAGTCAGGCATCGTAGGGTCCTAGATTGTTTTATTTTGTTTTGCTAGCAAGTGTTCCCATGATTTAAATCTACTACATCCATGTTATGAGTCTTTTTATTTCAATAATAAAATATTTGTTTCTATTCCTGCTAGACTCGAGACAGTACTTGCACACCTGGGTTACACTCAATTGAAATGGTTTTATTCTAAATGATCACTTGTGCTGCTCACCGACTAACGCTTTGAAATGACTAATGTTTAAATTGATCGGAGTGAGAAAATCGACTGATATCATTCTCTAATTGGGGCTTGCCAACTCCCCATCTCGCGTCTCCCGTGCTCAAATGTCTTCCTTCGTCCTCACCATCTCGTTGTTCGATGAATTTGCATGGATCTTCTCAGAGTAAACTTAAGCAAGCAAATGAAGACTTGATCTCGTTCGGATCATCCGGTAGGGACTGCGGTTGAAACCTTCACCCTTAGGAAAACCATTACCTTACCCTCACTAAACAATACCCCTTCGGTTCAAGATCGGCATGTTTTGAAACCCATTTAGCCATCGCCAGAAAGAAGAGGGACTATCCTTGAGACTCCCGTGATTCAAAAGAAGATCAACCTGGTCCAAGTTCAAGAGCTGCAAAAAGCAATGATCCATCTTGGGGACTAGTTGAAATGCTCCTCTAAAAAAATAAAAAAATAATATATATATATATATATATATATATATATATATATATATATATATATATATATATATATATATATATATATATATATATATAAAAGCAAAATAAAAAAAAAAAAGAATATAAAAAAAAGAGAAGAAAAGAAAGAGAGCATAGTCCCCAGCGATTCTCTCAAAAGCAAAAGTCAAAGGATCCGGTCGTTACTCAAAGAGAAGTCTCAGAGTGAATAAAGAGACAGCACGGATGTCCCTCACCATTACCTCTAACCGACTCCAAGCCGTCCTCTCGATTTTAGGGGACATTCCCGTTACCATTACCCTTACCTTTGCCTTTAGCCAAAGCCAAGATTGACCTATCATTTTTAGAGGCATTGAAGATGCAGTCATGGATTCCCTCACCTTAGAAATCCCAAACACATCCCTGCAAGCCAACCTCTCGTCTTTAGAGGTCCAGTCAGCAAAAAGCCTAGCCGACCTCTCGTTTTAAGAGGTCATGATATCCCGAATTACCCAAAGACCGATCGAAACCCCGAGACCCAGTCGCAGTTCCTACCGGGCAGCAGTTTCATTCCAATATCGTCGAGATCTAAAACAGATTATTGCTTAAAGCGGAGCCAGATCCATCCCAGCTCAAAGGACCATCAATTAAAGATTGTGCAAATTTCGTCCGTTTATTCGACGTTTTATGTGAGTATATTTCATTTCTCCTCCGCAAACACCTGCCGTGAATGTCCTACTGGGGCTTCACATCCGTGTCTCCCATCGATACTCCAAGAGGACATGCCTTTAAATTCCCAAAATCCTCAAAAGTCCTCACATCCTCGAATTTCAACGTTCATTCTTTTCATTCAGGATAAGCCCGAACTACGGCGACCTGAGCTCCTCCTATGGAGGGGAACGTAGGCAACCATAATTGGTTCGGTCGAAATCACAAACAGATCTCAGAAAATCCGGTCTCAGCAAGGACCATTCCCATACACTGTCTACCCTTTCGAGTTCGATTCTCGATATCAGTGGGCTTTCTCCTCAGGATTGATAAAAAAATATTTGCTCATATCGGCTTTGGTGGTTGAATAACCCGAACATCAATAAAGGGTTTTAAGCAGCTTTGTGATCATCGTGAATAAGACGGATTTTCAAGTGTCTCGGCAAGTCTTCCTCTCTACATTTTTAGGGATATATAGAGATAAACATTGTATTTCTGTCAAGCAGGGGCTTCCATACACTCTCCACACCTTCTGATGCTTATACTCTCCCAAAAGAGTCAAACCTAAAGCGAGAATGTCATACACAGGTCCAGGATTCATTTCACCTTCGAAAAATATGCCCCTGCACATAAATGTTCCTAAGTCTTGTCCGCCGACTGACTGGCTGAAACTTGAAGAATAAACCCCCCTGAGTTGCATGATTGTGTTGACTACAATGAGACTATGTGTCAAACTGGGGCTTGGTCAGAGGAAAAGGATGATGTGTGTATTTGTGCAGTTCCCGGAGTTGGTTTTATAATCTCGATACTTGAGAATGATTTCGTTATATGAGGATTATTTCATGATGAAACCACTGAATTTCATACCCAAGGCAAAAAGGAAGGGCTTGGAGGCAATGAAGAAATCTGATTTTGAAAGCCTGTCAGCATGACTTGTTGTGTCACGCGACATAATGTGCCCAAGCTATCCTGTGTCGTGCGACACAATAAGTCCAACACCAGACATCAGAAGACTGTAGTCTGATCTGTACCAGGGCACGCCCCGACATGTTCAAGGCTACAAACCAAACCATCCTCCTGCAAATAAACCTGGGAGAGGGATTCATTCAGTTCAAATGCATACAAACCCTCATACACATGTCATACACAATCAAGCCATCCAAACCACATTTGCATCAATATAAAAAAACCATTCCAAAAACCATTCCTTCCTATTCTTCCAAAAGGTGGACTCGTGCAAACAACAAGAATAACATAAAATCTAATAATTTACTGAGTCTAGGAAAGGCAAAAAGCAAATAAGTTTTTTTAACAAATAAAAAGAAAAAGTGTTTGTCCGTTCCTTCCAAAAGATGGGTACAATAATCAAAAGGGCTGCATTTTGATCCAAGAGGCTACTCTGAGCCATCGCCTTCAGAAACATAAGCGTCTCCGTCATCACCAGAATCAGAATCGTCACCTCCTTCGCTCTCCTCTCCATCTGCATCATTGTCCTCCGCATGTGCATGATCGGGATCGATAGCAGGGTCGTGATAAATAATGGGATCATCTCGGAAAAGCTCATGAACAGCGGGAATAGCCCTGGTCTCAAGCTCGTGAGGATCTCCGGAAGCGTCACTCTCATAATCAGAGCTAGGAGGACTAGGTGGACGACGAGGAGCAGTCTTGGTCCTGGGCCTGTGTGTATCATCAGCAGACATATCAGTATGAGCCCTCTTCCTGTCAGGCAAGCTAGGCGTGGAATCACTATCATTAGAACTCTGAGCCAGACACCGCTCCCTCCAATAACGGTTGCTCCTCACCAGCTGATCAATCATATCCATGGCTCCGGTATAATGACGAGCAAAACCCCAGTAAATATCAGCTGAGACCTGGTACAACCAAGCAAAGGAAGAATCAGAAACAAGTCATGATAAAAGACAAGGGATGCAAACAGTTCAAAACAATAAAAGAAGAAAAGGTAGTTGCTTACAGATCGAGTGCCCTCAGGAAGCTGAAAATATGGGTAAATCCGACTGGTATCGAGAGGGGCCCGCCTCATATGGTCCCCATCCTGAAAGTCAATGAAGGAAGGAGGTAAGGGAGCATCCGCCACATACCCAGTAGAGGGGTCGGCACCCTGAGCATCACGTCTCGGAGCCACCTGTGGTGACCTCAGCCTCGTAGCCACACAAGCCCCGCACTCCGCTGAGTATCCCCGATGGCCTTTGCCATCTCAAAAAACCGACCCAGCCCTGCAGCATACACCAAGCCCTTAGGCGAATGCTCCAACTCCTCACTACCGGGCAAGAGATCCCATAGCCTACCAATGACCTCTGGTTAGCCTCGGGTATGCAACTCCTGCAGGTAAACACAGCACAGGTATGAATATCCCAATTTCTCAAAAGAAGCATGTCAATAATTTGATTGTAATTTAACATTTCCCCCTTTTTCTCAAGTGAAACTAGGGTTTGAGCATTTAAGCATGCATTCATGATTTCTAGATAACTCAAAGCATTCATGAGTTCACAGAAAAAAAAAAAAAGAGCTCAATCATTTTGGCACAAAAAATCAAATTATCATTACAAACGAAGAGCAAGAATTACAAAAATTACCGTCTTTTTCTTATCCGGCGCCGAGGTATGCTCTCTTAGTTGCGGATAAAAATCTCCCCTCACTGTTTGAGGGATGAACGGCCTTTGATTCCGTTGAGCATTTTTCCTCCGAGCGGCCAACTGAGCTTGTGAAGGTCCCTTCTTCGTGGGACAAGGTCTGGGAGGCATGGTTGCAAGACAAAAAACCTAATCAAACCCTAAAATCCCTTGATTGCACTCGAAATTGAGCAAAAGGATGGTTTCTCCTCTCAAAACCGCTCACCTCCCTCTAAAATGTGTTTCAAAAAATGAAGGCTGTTCGTTTTTATAAAAGACTATTCACAGGCTTTAGACAGTCATGCGACACAATGAGCCTCTTGGCCAAATTTTCAAAATTACCCCTGTGTTTTGCTGATTTACAATTATAACCCCTGATGGTATACTCTACAGCCCTTGGAGTGTTGTTCCCCCTGTAGGTACAATGATCAACTGAGCCTCACCGAACCTCGAAGATTTGCCCTCAGTCAAAGCCGAGACAAAAACAAAAAGTCCGTATCTAGCAAGCAATGTCCCCGGCTTACTAAGCGAAGCTCAGGACACAAGAGTCAACCGTCAACAAAGACCGTCCAACATTTGGCAGAACCAGTAAATTACCAACAAAAGGAAAGCAGTAGCGTGAGTCCCCCGGCAGCTACACTTATCCCCAAGAGAACCAGAAGTAGCGTGAGTCCCCTGGCATCTACCTGACACCAACAAAGTGGTATGAGTCCCTCCAACATCCACGAAGAGAAGCAACAGTAGCGTGAGTCCCCTGGCAGCTACCTTGCACCAACAAAGTGGTATGAGTCCCTCCGGCATCCACGAAGAGCAGAAGCAGCAGTAGCGCGAGTCCCTCCGGCAGCTACCTTGCACCAACAAAGTGGTACGAGTCCCTCCGGCATCCACAAAGACCAGTTATAGCGTGAGACCCTACGGAAGCTACAACCCGTCAACAGCGATAGCATGAGTCCCTCCGGCAGCTACTCGCCAATACCGCTAGTTGCAGCATGAGACCCTCCGGCAGCTACAACCTGGCACCAATGGCAGCTACTAGCCTCCCGCAGTAGTACCAAACCCTCAAAAAGTCACAGGTAAGCACATCAAAGGTATGAAGACACATCTCTACCCTTTCTTGCTTGTTTTTTTTAGTTTTGGTAATTCCGAACTACGATTTGGCTTGATTCCCTTTTAAGGGATACATAGGAATCCTTTCCCCAAAGGTCCATCCACCCGGTTTCCCCAGTTCACCGTTTAACCCTCTTCCTTATCCCTTGCCGCTAATTGGGATTGGGTCTTATTTTATCAACAACCTCACTTTTTCCCAAAAGTGACGTTGCCGAGGGGCTCTGTAAATATGCCAATCCAATTTGCGACCCTTTTAGATGCATTTTAATGTGATAAAATTGCATTGAGGGGCATTTTGGTAAATTCCCGGTCCATCCCGAGACTTCCGAAAATATTTCATAAGTTTCCCGCGAAGGAAGTACCTTTTGGTACCTTGCTCATGCCAAAGAACCTGCTGGGAATAAACCTTTTTGGACTTTTTTAGGTATTTATGCCTGAATGTTCCAGAAACTGGTTTTGGGGCCAAAAACTGGTTTTGGTGCCAAAAACGGTTATGTCACCTTGTGTCACGCGACAAGTCGAGGCATGGAAAGTGGTTACGTAACGTCGTGGGACACAAGGTGACCACTAACTGCATCCTATAAATAAGACCCTTCCCCTCTTAGAAATGGATCCAGAACCTGACCTACTGTTACTCTGCAGAAATTGCGTCGTAACAAAGAACCCCAAACACAATCCTCTCTCTCTCCTACCTTCAACCTACCCCAATTCCCTCCAATTCAAACCAACCAAACCACTTGATCCCCTTGCAACAATCCTCCTAAGCCTCCCAAGACCAGAAGCTACAGTTGAAGGATTCTGTATCTAACTTGATACAGAATTCGTGGAAGCAACAAGGGTAACAATCCTCAAACCCCTCTTCTCTCTCTCTTCTACTTAATTTCTTCATAATTCTATTGTTTACTTTATCTTGAATTCAGTAATCAGACTCTATCCATCTAGATTACTGAATCCCAATCGCAATCTCTCTGTTTAATTTGATCATTCTGAGTAATTGAGCTTTCATTGTTGGATATTGTTTGAATTTGGTGTTTAGACCCCAAGGGGGTGTGGATCTATCCATATCCACACTCTCGGGGTCGAATTGTTGTTAATTCTACTTTTCGAATCTAATCTGTTCAATTAATTAGATCTGTGTTGGCTATTGTCGATTTTGTGTTCTAATTTGTAAGTTCCTGCAGATGGTCATTATGTGTCACGCGACACATTGTTCATAGGTGATCCTGTGTCACGCGACACATCTGGTCATCTGTGTCATGTGTCATGCGACACATTATGCCCGTTTGCAGGAACCATTTCCTTTTGTAATCTGTTCTGAATTGTTGTAATAGGGATGTGGCCTCCCTAAATAATTGGCTCACAAGTTGTAAGTCTCAATTCATATCAATAAAATGCATGTTTACCACACTTGTTTATTATCAATGCTTGCACACACCAATGGATTGCTTGGATGTTTGATTAGGAAGACTCGCCCATGGACGAGGCGTGTTGGGTGAACTCTCGGTTCTTCCCAACACGTAACCTGACCCCCGAACCCATTCTCTATTTCAAAAAGGTTTTTCAAAGTGCACCTCTTAAGCATGGCGTGGCGACTCTCTTTCATTTTACCTAAATCTTTTTTGGGGCGAGTGCGCACTCATTATGCTTAACGGAGGTGCAATTTGTTGGAAGAGTTCCAAGCAGAGTATCAAAGCCGATTCTACAACTGAGGCCGAATATATAATGGCATCCGATGCAGCTAAAGAGGCAGTTTGGATCAAGAAGTTCATTAGTGATTTGGAAGTCGTTCCAAGTATCACCAATTTGGTGGAACTTTATTGTGACAATAATGGTGCCATTGCGCAAGCAAAGGAACCAAGGTCACATCAACGATCCAAACACATACTTAGACGTTTCCACCTCATTCGAGAATTCATAGAAAGAGGAGACGTTAATATATGCAAAGTATCAACCGATGATAACATAGGGGATCTGCTTACAAAGACCCTCGCACAAGCAAAGCATGATGGTCATGTTAGGTCCATGGGTATACGATGCATATGAGATTGGGCCTTATGCAAGTGGGAGATTGTTGGTGTTATGACCTAGGCGTATAGTTATTTTGACTCATAAGTAATACCGTTATGTAATCGTCTTTACCATTTATAATAGAGAATGTTTATCTTGAGTATTATATGTTTACATGTTTGTTATAATATTCTGTGTCCCTAGTTATTATGTATAACTAGTATAAGTTGGTAATGGATAATCGTAGAGATGATTATATGCATGGGGATGCACATTACGCTTATGGGTACTTGTTAGAGAACAAGGTATAGGACTGACCCATCTATAAGATTTATGACATGGTTTAATTTCATATATGTCATGATTAAATCTCATGATAGTCGTGTCATTGGAATCCTTAATACCTGAGATTATCATCGTCTTCCACATGATGAATGTTGTGTTTGATGTAGTCTAACACTATCTTTATTAGGATAGCAATAAAGGCTATGTTGGCATGATTGGATTCTTGTAGGGAAGAATGATAGGTCAAGATGGGATTTGTCCCTCGTTAAGAGAGATGTCTGCTTGGGCCCCTCGATGAATTGTGTTGATGAAATGTGTGGCCACGCTCGAGAGATTTGATAGAAATCAAATGCACTTGGATTATCAACATATTCGGAATCAAGAAAGCATTGAACAATATAAGTTGACGTGGAC
Organism: Adenophora triphylla var. japonica; assembly: GCA_022495995.1. NCBI lineage: Eukaryota > Viridiplantae > Streptophyta > Magnoliopsida > Asterales > Campanulaceae > Adenophora > Adenophora triphylla. Next base: position 150,279 of record JAFEMH010002295.1, on the reverse strand, counting down.
CATGACTTATGTTCAATATGACATCGTGAGACAAAGGGATTGTGACATTGATATATCAAGGAATCAAGCTTTGATGTTATATTTAATTGGGTGGACATAATGGCTTGCTAGAGATCACATATTTCTTATGAGGTTGATCTTTCAACTCACTACCAACATAAAATATAATTCCTAATGGGTCACACACAAAGAACGGATTGAAAATGGCTCAAATATGGAACTGTACAGCTGGGCGACCGCCCACAAAGAAGTTCCAAAAGGTTATAACCCGCTGTACAGCTCGGCGATCGCCGGGGTGTTGTGAGCGACCGCCCAGAATGTTTTTCCAAAAGACATAAAAGGTTGTACAACTGGGCGGCCGTCGGGAATCTTAGTGGGCAACCGCCCAGCCCTCGTTTCAGCAAATCAGTTTTTGACTTAGATTAGGGTTTCTTCCTAATTGTAAGGAATATTTATAAAGTATAAATATACCCTTTTTCCTCAGCCAAGACACATGAATTTTAGGGCTTGAGAAACATAAATATCTTGATTTTGAATACGAATCAAAGATCAAAACACCCTTGATTCAATTCCATATTAGCCATAGATTGTTGAAAAGTGTTTCAACAATCGGGGATCATCTAGCAATCCAACAAGATTCGATCTTGGTTCGTTCAGGTGTGGATTACTGATAGAGGGTGATTGCTTTATCACCTAAAGCTTGAAGGCCTTGCATTGTTGATTCATCACAAGGAAGAACAAGGAAGAAGATCAAAGTTTTGTCTACGACTCAAAGGTGAATTACGAATCATGTACGAAAGATAAACTGGCAACCAAGGTTAGTAAATCTATATTCATAGTTTTAATTTCTTCATGTTAGACGGATTCATGGCTAGGGTTTTGTGAATTATGTAAATCTTCCGCTGCGCATGTAATCCCAAAACCCAACAGTGTTATCAGAGCCGCATTTTTACATGATTAGGCTAAATTGCCATGCTAGATATAATTGGATTATATGCTTTAACATGCTATTTGTTATAGATTGATTATTTTATGTTTATTGTTTTGTGAAAACAATTATATGCGATGTAACCCCAAAACCCAACACAAACTTGTTATGGATTGGCTCGAGTGTTCCTTCCCATTAAAACTTTCCTTTGGGGTGCTTTCTTTGCTTTCTTCCTTGGTGAACGAAAGCTCGACCAAGAAGTTTGCCAAAGGTTGAGCTTTTAATGCCTTTCGAGGCCTGTACTCTATGTCAAACTCTGTTAGTTCTATTGACCAGTTGAGTAGGCGGCCTGAACTCTCCGACTTTTGCAAAATATTCCTCATAGGTGCATTTGTTAGCATGACAATAGGGTGAGCTCAGAAATAAGACCGTAACTTTCTGGCTGCTACTACTAAGGCATATGATACCTTTTCAGCGTTATAGTATCTTCCTTCTACGTTGGACAATGCCTTACTCACATAATAAATGGGCTTCTGAACCCTGCCTTCTTCTCTGACCAACACTGCAGCCACAGCTCGATCCCCAGCAGATAGATTGACAAACAAGTTTTCTTCCATGATTGAGCTACTCAAGAAAGGGGGAGAGGCTAGGTATTCTTTGAGTTGATGGAACGATGATGAGCATTCGATCGTCCACTCAAAACTTTTAGTCCCCCTCAATGTTTTCAAGAAGGGGAGAGACCTCTCTGTTGACTTTGCTATAAAGCGACCTAGAGCTGCCACTCTATCGTTTAGTCGTTGTACCTCCTTAATGCATATTGGCTCCTGCATTTCAACCAGAGCTTTTATTTTTTCTGGATTAGCCTCGATGCCCTCTGCGACACCATGAACCCCAAGAACTTGCCAGCTGCTACCCCGAATACACACTTGCTAGGATTCAACTTCATTTCGTTTGCTCGCAGATTGGCGAACGTTTCCCTTAGGTCGACCATATGATGTCTGGCCTTTGTTTTTATGACCATATCGTCGATGTAGGCCTCCATGTTTCGGCCAATCTGATTTGCAAAGACCTTGTTGACCATCCTATGATAGGTCGCTCCAGCATTATTTAGCCCAAAGGGCATCATCTTGTAGCAGTACGTACCTCCAGCAGCTTGGAAGGCAGTCTTTTCTATGTCGTCCTTATGCATCTTGATCTGGTGGTAACCTGAGTAGGCATCGAGGAAACTCAATGTGGCATGTCCAGCTATAGAGTCGACCAACTTGTCAATCCTTGGTAGAGGATAGCTGTATTTAGGGCAAGCTATGTTTAGGTATGTAAAGTTGACGCACATTCTCCATTTGCCATTTGCTTTTTTTACCATCACCACATTTGCTAGCCAGGTGGTATAGGTCGCCTCCTTAATGATACATGCACTAAGGAGTTTATTTACCTCTAGCTTGATGGCCAACTCTTTGTCACGAGGAAAAATCCGTAGCTTATGCCCTTTGAATTTGATGGTGGGGTTGACCCCCAATCAATGCACAGTGACCTCTTCCTTTATCCCCCTCATGTCTTCTACTCGCCAGGCAAAGAAGTCCGTGCTTTCTTTCAACAACTTGACTATTTCTGCCCTCTCTTCAGGTGACAAATATTTCCCTATTCTAATGAGTTGCTCGGGGTAGGAAGGATTTGTAACAATTTCTTCCAGCTCATCGACTGGCTCTAGCTCCGGACCATTTCTGAATTGCAGGGTTTTAACGATGATCTATCTCACCCTTATTCCATCTTCAGCCTCCAAGTGTGAAGCTTCTTCGACAATCATATCATCCAACTCAGCTGCAATTTCCCCATTGGTGGCCCCCCGAGTTATGGTTGATCTGGAGGCTTAGGTCGCCTATGATGACTTGATCGACCATAACTGTATCTGTTTTGACCATAGTGTTTTGGGAGGGACGTGTCGACTCAGTCATGACATTGTCATGTGAGGGATTGGTTGCCTCTTCTACACAAGTGATTGTGGATAGTCTCGAGGTTGTGGTGACTGATTTGGAGAGCTTCTAGCTCGCTTTCGGAGTATCAATCTCTAGCTCTCTCTTCTTTTTGGATTTTAGGACGTGATCCAGGTATGCTCGAGCATTGCTAAGAACGCACCCCACTCCTGACAAGGTAGGGAGCTTGACCCTCTGATGGGGGATTGATGGAACCTGTTGGTCCTAAAAGTGGCAACAAGGGTGAAAAACTTCTAGAGGGGGGGGGGTGAATAGCTGTTATAAATTTTTTGCCCTCTTTTTGAAAACTAAACCTCCTACTTACAAAACCACTTGCAGTGTATCAAAACCGCAAGTAGGTGAATGAACGCTCGCCAAAAAAATATAGATTTTTAGGAGTCGCCACGCCATTTTAAAGGAAACAATGAAAACCCTTTTGAAAGAGAAAATGGGTTCGGGGGTCAGGTTATGTGTTGGGAAGAACCGAGAGTTCACCCAACACGCCTCGTCTGCAGATGAGTCTTTCTACGTTCAACATCCAAAACATTCAAACGTGTCTGTGAAATGTGTATGACAAGATATGTGTAAAATGCATGGAAATGCTTTGTTTTATTGCTCAAAGGGGAACATTACAACTTGTGAGCCATTTACTGTGGGAGGCCACATCCCACTTACAACGAGGACAAGACAGATTACAACTGAAACTGATCCTTCTGCAAAGGACCACTTGTGTCGCGTGACACAGGACCTGGAGCTCATGCTGTGTCGCGTGACACCAATGATCGCCCTGCAGAGACTTTACAGGACTCAATTACATCAACAACAAATGATCACAAAACACAGAGATCAACACAGTCACTTCCTGTGAATGTAGATATTGAGGATCTACACTCAACCTTGAGAGACAAGCAAACCAGAGGAACGAATTACAACTGAAATAATAGTCTCTGCAGAGGTCTACTTGTGTCGCGTGACACATGACCCCTCATGTCCAATTGTGTCGCGTGACACATGTTTACCATCTGCAGGAACTTTACAACTTTGAAATCAGAAACAACAAATGCCAATCCAGATCAAGTAATTATACCAAATTAACTCAGGACGACATGAATCAACAATAGATTGACCAAGGGAGAGTGGATATGGGCAGATCCACCCTCCCTTGATGAACAAGCAAAGAGATATGATTCCAATTACATCACAAGCATCAATTATACCAACCAAGCAATTTAAACAGAGAGATGGCAGTTGCCACCTAATAATTAAAGCGGATGGAGCTCAATTATCAAATGGATGGATAGGAATTGTGCAATGAGCAAGTAAATGAGAGAGAGAGGGATGGAAGGAATCGTTACCCTTGTAGATCCACCACCAATACACCAAGTTAGATGTATTGTCCTTCAGTTCAGCTACTAGAATGTGGATTGGTGCACATATGGAGTACTGAGCTTTGGATCATCAATTGGTATGGATTGTGTGAAGGTATGTGGGGTGAATTGGATAAGATGGAGGTTGAATTGGGGTGAATTGATGTGTATGTTGTTGTGGAAGGAGGAGAGAGAGAGGTTCTGGTGCGAATTTGGCAGAGTGACGTTGTGGAGTCAAAAAGGGATCCTGAAATGAGAGGCAGAGGGTCTTATTTATAGATGCAGGTGAGGGCTTATTCTGTCGCACGACTTCCAGCATCAACTTTCCATGGCTTCGATGTGTCGCACGACTTAAGCAAGCAATAACTGTTTTTGGCGCCAAATGCTGCTTCTGGAACATTCTTGAATTAATTCCTTAAAATTCCAAAGCAGTTAATTCCCTGTAGGTCCCTTTGCATGGAAAAATTACCTAACATCACTCCCTTCGCAAGAAACTTATAAAAAGATTCTGGAAGTCTCAGAATAGACTGAGAATTTACCAAAATGCCCCTTAATGCAATTAAATCGTATTAAAATGCATCTAAAAGGATAGCGAATTGGATTGGCGTACTTACAGAGCCCCTCGGCAATGTCACTTATGGAAGAAGTGAGGTTGTCGATAAAATAAGACCCAATCCCAATGAGCATCTAGGGGATAAGACGGAGGGCTAGACAATGATCTGGTGAGATCTGATGGCTGGACCTTTGGAGAAAGGATTCCTACGTATCCCTGGAGGGAATCAAGCCTGTCATAGTTCAGACTATTCAGAGGTGTCTGACCCAAAGAGACTATTAGGAGGTGCCTGAACCCGGTGGAAGATTGTTGGGAGGCGTTTGAACCCGTTTGAAGACTGTTAGGAGGCGTCTGAACCCGATTGAAGACTATTGGGAGGCGTCTGAACCCGGTGGAAGAATGTTGGGAGGTGTCTGAACCCGATTGAAGACTGCTAGGAGGCGTCTGAACCCGATGGAAGACTGTTGGGAGGCATTTGGACCCGATGGAAGACTGTTGGGAGTCATCTGAACCCAGTGGAAGCTATTAGGAAGCATCTGAACCCGATGGAAGACTGTTGGGAGGTGTCTGAACCCGGTGGAAGACTGTTGGGAGGCATCTGAACCCGGTGGAAGACTATTGGGAGGTGTCTGAACCCGGTGGAAGACTGTTGGGAGGTGTCTGAACCCGGTGGAAGACTGTTGGGAGGTGTTTGTACCCATTTGAAGACTGTTGGGAGGCGTCTGAACCCGGTGGAAGACTGTTGGGTGGTGTCTGAACCCGTTTGTGCGAGATGACCTAAAGAGAATGATTTTTCGAGAATACCAGACATGATGATTTGAAAATTTGAATGGGATATGGTTTCATACATGTGATGTGCTTACTTGTAGCTGCCGGAGGGACTGACGCTACGGCTGATGATGGAAGGTTGTAGCTGCCGGAGGGACTCATGCTGCAACTGATGAGTAGCTGCCGGAGGGACTCACGCTACTGTTGATGACAGTTGTGGATACCGGAGGGACTTAGACCACTGGATGGTGTAGAGTAGCTGCCGGAGGGACTCACGCTACTGTTGATGACAGTTGTGGATGCCGGAGGGACTTAGACCATTCAATGGTGTAGAGTAGCTGCCGGAGGGACTCACGCTACTGTTGATGACAGTTGTGGATGCCGGAGGGACTTAGACCACCGGGTGTTGGGTAGCTGCTAGGGGACTCACGCTACCGTTGGTGATGGTTGTGGCTGTCGGAGGGACTCATGCCACTGCTTATGTGGAGTAGCTACCAGGGGACTCACGCTACTGGTTAATTCTTACTGGGGATATATGTAGCTATCGGGGGCTCTCATGCTACAATTGTTGCTGGTGGTGGTGGTTGCCGGAGGGACTTAGACCAATGTTGTTGATGGATTGCTAGTTTGCCAGGTGAGGGACGGCCTTTGTTGATGGTTGGTTGACTTTTGGAGTCAGGAACTTTGCTTGGTAGGACATGGGTCTCTCTTGCTGATGCTTTGGTGGTGGGGCCGATACTGATGAACTGTTGCATGGGGGAGACTGCTAGATTTGGAATCTTTGTCTCGATTTTGCTTTGAGGGACGGTCCTTGAGATTTGGTAGTGCTTTAGTTGATTATTGTACCTGCGGGGGTGGATGTAGCTGCCGGAGAGTCTTAGGTTATTTTTGATGATGAACGGTACTGACCCGAGGATTTTTGACAAGAGGGGTGGACCCAACGATTCTTTGTCTTGAGGGCTGGGCTTGGATGATAACTCGCTGTGCGGAACATGCCTTGATGTCGCTGAGGCTGTTGAGCATTATTGCTTGGATATTGGGGTAGCTGAAACCTCTTTTTTGACAAGCATTGCTTGGGGACTGAGGCAGCTGAGGCTCTTTTTTGACAAGCATTGCTTGGAGGCTGAGGCAGCTAAGGCTCATTCAGATGATGCTGATGAGTCCAAAGGTGACAGGCCTATTGAAGATTGTAAAGGCGGGGTCTGCCACCTGCAGGATTTGGAATCCTTGTCCAAAATTGTGATTCGAGGGGCAGTCCTCACGATCAAATTGTGATCACTTGATTATTGTACCCTGCGGAGGGAAAACACAACACTCAAGGCACCTTGCACTTTATTCAATTATTGAGTTTTTGCTTATGCATTATTATTTTTTTGTTGCACGAGTCCATCTCAGCTGGGGATGGGAATGGAGGGAGGATTTTGGACGGCTTGGCGAGTAGATGTGTATGTAGCAGTTGTGCTATGATGGATTGTGTATGGAACGAATGTGTATATATGATGATGTATGGGTTGGACCCTCTCCCATGAGGTGGGGAAATGTACGAGTGGTGGATGATATGATGCAGCTTAGGCAAGTCGGGGACGCTCCCGAGAATACTGGTTGCAGTAGGTTGATTGTTGCTGATGAGAACAAAGTATGTCGCGCACCCAAGACGGCAAGCAGCAGAGAATGTGCAGAGAATGATCCCGGCTTGACGAAGCCCCAGTTGATAATGCGAAGTAAACCTAGAGGGAAATCTGGTCCTGAGAGAACAACATAGCAAAGCCCCCAGCTTGATGAGATTCAGTGCAGCCTTATTGCAGACAGTATCATCTTTGGGCCGAGGAGGCAATCCATCATTTCAAACCGCAGTCAATCAATCACTGGAAAAGACTCAAAAGTGTTTACGTGCAGGGGCACATCTTTTGAAGGTGGGAATAGATCCCGATTTTGTGTATGACACTCTAGCTTTTGGGTTTGACTCTTTTGGGAGAGTATAAGCATCACAAGGTGTGGAAAAGTGCATGGAAGCCCCTGCTGACCAAAACAGTGTTTGGCTCTATCTTCCTATGATGTAGAAAGAGAAGACTTGTCGAGACACTTGAAAACTTGTCTTATTCGTGATGATCACAAAGCTGCTTAAAAACTTTTATTGATGTTCGGGTTATTCAATCACCAATCCTGATATGAACAAATATTTTTATCAATCCTGAGGAGAAAACCAACTGATATCGAGAATCAAACTCGGAAGGATGGAAAGTGTATAGGGACGGCCCTTGAGGAGACCGGATTTTCTGAGATTTGTTTGTGATTTTGACCGGACCAGCTATGGTTGCCTACGTTCCCCTCCATGGGAGGAGCTCAGGTCGCCGTAGTTCGGGCTTATCCCGAATGAAGAGAATGAACATTGGAATTCGAGGATCTGAGGACCTTTGAGGATTTTGAGGATTTGGAGAATTAAAAAACATGTCCTCTTGGAGTGTCGATGGGAGACACGGATGTGAAGCCCCAGTGGGACGTCCACGGCAAGTCTTTGCGGAGGAGAAATGAAATATGCTCACATGAAACGTCGAATGAACAGATGGAATTTGCACAATATTCGATTGATGGTCTGAAACTGTTATCCGGTAGGAACTGTAGCTAGGTTTCAGGGCTTCGATCGGCCATCGGGTGATTTGGGATATCATGACCTCTTAAGACGAGAGGTCGGCTAGGCCTTTTGCTGACTGAACCTCTAAAGATGAGAGGTTGGCTTTTGGGGATGTGTTTGGGATTTCTAAGGTGAGGGTATTGGTTGCCTCTGAGGGTGAGAGGTCAAAATTGGCTTTTCCAAGGGCAAGGGTAATGGTAATGGGAATGTCCTCTAAAAGCGAGAGGATGGCTTGAGATTGGCTTCTGTAATGGGAATATCCTCTAAAATCGAGAGGATGGCTTGGGATTGGTTTGAAGGTGTTGGTGAGAGGAAGTCCAAGCTATTGATAACTTTTGCGAACTTGTGAGGATTCGGGCTCTTTTTGAACATTGGAGAGCTTCTTGAGAAGTCGGGGACTCTTGCTGAGTTGTGAGGATCTGAAGTCCTTCTTTTGAAAAGCCTCTTGAGATGTTGAGGATTCTTGCTGAACTATGAGGATTTAAAATCCTTCTTTTGATAACTTGGAAGGCCTCTTGAGGAGTTGAGGATTATCTTTGTCCTTCCTTCATGGCTTGAGTATTTTATGCATCGCCGACTCTCGAAGTTAATTTCTTGGAACTGCTTGGACTTCTCTTAGCATGGAGCAAAGATGACGGCTGAACGGGGTTTCAAAATATGCCGATCTTGAAATGAAAGGGTATTGTTTAGTGAAGGTGAGGTAATGGTTTCCCTATGGGTGAAAGGCTTCAACTGCAAACCCTACCGGATGATCCAAACGAGATTAAGTCTTCACTGCTTGCTTAAGCTTGATTGAGGAAGATTCATGCAAATTCTTTGAGCGATGAAATGACGAGGATGATGAAAGGGGTGTGAGCACATGAGATGCAAGATGGGGAGTTGGTAAGCCCCAATTTGAGAAGGATATCAGTTGATTTTCTCACTCTGATTAATTTAAGCATTAGTCATTTCAATGGATTAGTAATTGAGCAGCACAAGCGATCATACGGAATAAGACCATTTCAATTAAGTGTAATGTGGGGTGCAAGTGATGTCTCGAGTCTAGAAGGAAGAGAAACAAAGATTTTATTATTGCAATGCAAAAACTGGTCCAAAGTGGACTTGACAGACTCATGTCTGAAAGGGACATTCTAGAACCTACGAAGACTGATTGACTCCATCAACTCCGGATGGAAGGAAGAGCATTGTTGACATTGATGGGGTGAGGACCCTTCTCGAAATTTCTATCATTCACAAGTCGTCTTCTTTAGCTTGAGCAATCTGAGCAAGCAACCGGGCCTCCCGCTCACAAGGAAAAGCGGCTTCAAGGGTAGTTCGCGGCTTTTCGATGGACATACCGTTTGCACTCTGCTGACCCATGGGATACGAACTTCCAGACTGGTGGGCCATAATCTTCTCTACACCAAGCATTTTGGATTCCGAATCATATGGACGATCACTCGGGCACTTGAACTGCTTCCGCCTCGGGAATATGGGCCAATGAGCTCCGGGAACAGGAGCACGCACCCAATTTGCCGTAGCCTTGAGATGGATAGGAGATGGTAAGGTGGTAGAGGAAAGGACCTTGAGATGGTATGGAAGAGAGAAAAATGGGAAATGAGACGGACTCGCGCAACATCTTATTAATGTTCAAGTAAAAATCGGTGTCTTTTAAATCCTATGAACAGTTGGGAAAGGATAAGCCTTTATTCACACAATCTAGACCTCGGGGGAACCTAGGGACACATCATCCAAAAATACACCAAATGTATTGATTAAAAATTAATAATAGGCAATAATACCTAAATAAAACCGAAGAATTTATGGGACGGACGAGCAATTCCAATTTCTGGAGAAATTTGGGCAGCATAACGGGTATTCCTGAAGAAATTCAAGGAAAAATCCGGCATGACCTCTCGTCGGTGCACGTTGACAATGCGGCATGATCTCTCATTAGAACATGCCGTGGGAACGACATGTCCTTTCGTGAAACCATGTTGCGTTGGCAACATGCCCACACGTGCTAGGTTTTGGAATAGGTACGAAAGTCTATTAAAAATTTTGAAACAATTCATTTTAGTGTATTTGAAAATGTCGTGTCAAAACCAACCGTTTTGGGTAAGGTTAAAAGTGTGGCGCCACCTATAACGCACTAGGGGGATAGGTTTGACATTAGGCGCTCAAGCGTAGGAGACATACATCACCGTCCGTGATGCCGTCAATCGCACCCGATGGTTCTAGATCTACGTGACGTAGTGTGCGGATGACTATCTTCCTTTATTTGCGAAAATGATTTTTTATTATTTTTTATTTGAAAACAGGGGGAAAAAGGAAGAACATACACACACACACACACCACAGAGATATAATAATCAAGGGATCATGCAATTTGATCACGGGGCAGCCTACCCCACAATCACAACCTGCGCCAAAAAACGAATCCTGCAGAGTGTCAAGAACTGTCGCAGGACATAGAAGTAGCACCTTGTCGCACACTGGTCAAAATCATTTTCCAGGACCAAAACAGCACAAGCCCCATCCTCCAAGCAAATCATTCAAACCAAGTCCCAAAATGACAACACAAGATACATGGAGGGGAAGGCAACAAACAAAGCACATAACATGCACATATCACATAATGTCATACACAATGCACACACAAATGAGTGAAATGGACGTTGAACAAGACCGAAAGTTTGACCCACTTTTTGAAAAACAAGTTTCAAATGTCCCCAGCAGAGTGGCCACTGAATGAACGCTCGCCGAAAAAATATAATTTTTTAGGAGTCACCATGCCATTTTAAAGGAAACATTTAAAACCATTTTGAAAGAGAAAATGGGTCCGGGGGTCAGGTTACGTGTTGGGAAGAACCGAGAGTTCACCCAACACGCCTCGTCCGCAGACGAGTCTTTCTACGTTCAACATCCAAAACATTCAAACGTGTGTGTGAAATGTGTATGACAAGATATGTGTAAAATGCATGGAAATGCTTTGTTTTAATGCTCAAAGGGGAACATTACAACTTGTGAGCCATTTACTGTGGGAGGCCACATCCCACTTACAACAAGGACAACACAGATTACAACTGAAACTGAGCCTTCTGCAAAGGACCACTTGTGTCGCGTGACACAGGACCTGGAGGTCATGTTATGTCGCGTGACACCAATGATCGCCCTGCAGAGACTTTGCAGGACTCAATTACAGCAACAACAGATGATCACAAAACACAGAGATCAACACAGTCACTTCCTGTGAATGTAGATATTGAGGATCTACACTCTACCTTGAGTGACAAGCAAACTAGAGGAACGAATTACAACTAAAATAATAGTCTCTGCAGAGGTCTACTTGTGTCGTGTGACACATGTTTACTATCTGTAGGAACTTTACAACTTTGAAATCAGAAACAACAGATGCCAATCCAGATCAAGTAATTATACCAAATCAACTCAGGATGACATGAATCAACAATAGATTGACCAAGGGAGTGTGGATATGGGGAGATCCATCCTCCCTTGATGAACAAGCAAAGAGATATGATTCCAATTACATCACAAGCATCAATTATACCAACCAAGCAATTTAAACAAAGAGATGGCAGTTCCCACCTGATAATTAAAGCGGATGGAGCTCAATTATCAGGTGGATGGATAGGAATTGTGCAAGGAGCAAGTAAATGAGAGAGAGAGGGATGGAAGGAATCGTTACCCTTGTAGATCCATCACCAATACACCAAGTTAGATGTATTGGCCTTCAGTTCAGCTACTGGAATGTGGATTGGTGCACAGATGGAGTGCTGAGCTTTGGATCTTCAATTGGTATGGATTGTGTGAAGGTATGTGGGGTGAATTGGATAAGATGGAGGTTGAATTGGGGTGAATTGATGTGTATATTGGTGTAGAATGAGGAGAGAGAGAGGTTCTAGTGCGAATTTGGCAAAGTGACATTGTGGAGTCGAAAAGGGATCCTGAAATGAGAGGCAGAGGGTCTTATTTATAGCTGCAGGTGAGGGCTTATTCTGTCGCACGACTTCCTGCATCAACTTTCCGTGGCTTCGAAGTGTCGCACGACTTAAGCAAGCAATAACTGTTTTTGGCGCCAAATGCTGCTTCTGGAACATTCTTGAATTAATTCCTTAAAAGTCCAAAGCAGTTAATTCCCTGTAGGTCCCTTTGCATGGAAAAATTACCTAACATCACTCCCTTCGCAAGAAACTTATAAAAAGATTCCGGAAGTCTCGGAATAGACCAGGAATTTACCAAAACGCCCCTTAATGCAATTTTATTGTATTAAAATGCATCTAAAAGGATAGCGAATTGGATTGGCATACTTACAGTAGGTGATAAGCTTTATCGCAACACCTACAAATTACTACAAGGACTCCTAATAATGTAGATAGTGAAAGTCCAGGATCGATCTCAGGGAACAGTTTTTTGTTTGTGTAATAGTCACAAACCAGTTTGGGGGTTGTTTGATTTGTTTGTTGTAATTAAACTAAAGCAAGAAACTAGAGTTGTAAACAATAATTTAAAGAACACCTTGGATAAATAAAAATATCATTGTTTATCAATCAATATCATTGGTTCATTCTTTCAGTTCTTCCCCTAATCACTTGATCAAGAGATATAAAATCTCTATCTCTTCTTTGATAGTAGTTAATAGCGGCGACACGCTCAACTAGAAACCCTAATTGATAAATAAAATCTTGCCGACACGATCAAGATTCTAAATATTAATTGATGAAATTCTAAGAGATGAAGATCAAGAAATTATTCTATTCTTTTTCAAATAGAAGATAAAGCTAATTTTACCCTACTCACAATTCATGATGGCACATACAAGAATTATGAAATTGCTACAATGAAAACCCTAGTCCGACACGATAAAAGGGAATTCTAGCAAAAACCAATTAAAAAGATTAAGAAATTGATCAAGTTTCAAAACCCTAGAAATCGATTTAACAATAAGCACGAGTAAAATTATAATTAGGGAGAAAGAGATAGAAAGAATAAAACCTCAATTGATCTTCAAAACAGATCAAGATTTATTATCCAAAGCGATAGAAGTTTAAGCTTCCATTAAAATCCAAAAATCCCCACTTTGAATTTGTTCTCAGCCAAACATAAAATGTTAGTCGTCGTTCTATTGAAAAATAATAAAAAGAGAGTATTTATACTCTCTCTCCTCACCTAGTCTAAAAAGGAAAGAAAATAAATTAAAACATAAAAAGCCCAAATCCTGTCGCTTGCCTTTTCCGCTCCAGCGCTGATGGCACGAGTCGTGCTATCTTGGACGAGTCGTCCCCAAATGCTTCCTCTCTGATTCAGACGTCCCTGCGATGGGGAATAGTTAGCTAAGGCTGGTACGACTCGTCCCCTGAAGTAAAATTCCAGAATTCTTCAATCTTTGACCTCTCTTGATTCTTTGGCTTGATTTTGTTGGCTTCCATGGATGTTGAGATGATGTTCTTGAGCTCCTTGAGAACCAAATTCAATTACAAGGTAAAAACTCTCCAAATCTCCCTCTCATTACATTGTTTCTCAATAATTTCTCACAATACATGGTTCACTCAAAAATACATCAAAATATACTAAGTACATGAAAATTGAACATAATAAGCACGGAAAATATAGGAATTAGATATTATGAAATACGCCACATCAAATACCCCCACGCTTAGACCATTACTCGTCCCTGAGTAATATCCTAAACTCCAATCTAACACAGGTCTAAAAACAGATGCATGGGAGGTAAATGATCCCTAATCTCCTCTAATCCGCCAACAAAACAATGTCAACCAAAATAAAAATAACCATCGAAGTATAGAAACTCCGTCTCCTTATAACACCAAAATAAAAACAATGAAAATAATGACCTTAGCTTGATACCCACTCCCATAGTAAACGGTATCCAAACTAAGGTCCATACACAAAAGCCAAGGGGAACTAAAAATGTCCTATGTTTCCCCCACGCTTGGCTCACACTACATACACCCTCATAAAAAGAAATCTATGCAAGGTTGCGATCCTAAAACAAAGATTTACCTAGTGAAAAGCACCAACACCCCCTTATAACTCCAACAGTGAACGAGGGTTTCTAAATCCTAGGCACCACTATCCGAACCTCCTACTCCAATAATGGTCCTACCCGATACTCCAAACCTCCCTTATGTCTCTACTCCGGTGATATAACAGATAGAAAATACTCAATTCTCACCTTTTGCCTAGGTGCCGTTTCCGATTTTCACCTAGCCTCTCATTCATTTTTTTTTCATTTTTTTTTATTTTTTTTCAAAACACACCCTCTCCTTTTGCCTAAGTGCCCTCTCGGGTTTTCACTTAGCCTCTCTTTTGTTTTTGTTTTTGTGTGTTTTTTTTTTAAACAAAAACAACGAAATTTACAATGATACAATCTCCCTATACCCCCACGCTTAAACTAGACATTGTCCTCAATGGATTAAACAATTAAAAATAGAACAATAAAAACATGGGGGAAAGGGCACCAAGGGACTAAATAAAGGGACGGGAGGCTCCACCAACATGAGCCTCATCAATGTAAAGTGGATGAAAGTAATCTTCATTTACCTCTAGAAGATGTTTGGTTTCCATGACATGCCTCCTCGTTGGAGACCATTTCAGCTTCCCCTTCTTCTTCTCCTTTGCTCTCTTCCTTGGTGGCTCTCCTTTCTTTTTCTCACTCTTCACTTGTGGAGACTCATCAATATCTACTGCACCTCCATCCTTGATACTCGGCTCCCTCAAGTCCATGGCACAAACTTTACGAACATTGTTCTTAGGAAAATTCTTCTCATCAAACATATCAAATCCAATTTTCTTCCCATCGAACTCCATCGTCACAGAACCACTAGCCACATCTAGCTTGGTATGAGAAGTAGACATAAACAGCCTACCCAACAGAATAGGAGCCTCAAAATCCGTCTCCATCTCAAGGACATAAAATCTGCCGGGAATATCAAGTCACCAACCTGGACTTCAACATTTCTCACTACCCCCTTGGGGTATGCGTTGGACTTATCCGCCAACTGAATCACAACTCTAGTATCCTCCAATTCACCCAACTTAAGTTCTTCAAACAATGTAAATGGCATTACATTGATTGAAGCTCCCAAATCGAGCATAGCCTTCTGCACCGGGCTACCCCCCAACGATATCGGAACCACGAACATGCCCGAATCACTACACTTTTTGGGCATCTTTTTCTGATAAACTGCGCCCACATGCTCAATCACCTTCACTTTCTTCATAGCCTTCAGCTTATTATTCCTCTTGGTAGTACACAGTTGCTTCAAAAATTTGGCATATCTAGGAACTGTTTTGAGAAGATCCAAGAAAGGAATATTTACTTCAATATTCTTGAAGGTATCAAACATGCTCTTCTCCGACTCTTGTGATGTATCTCTGCTCAATGCCATTGGAAAAGGGACTTTCGGCTCATAGACACGCAACGGTGGTGGAACATATTTCTCTGAAACCTTCTCTTTCTGCACATCCTTCTCTACCACCAACTCCGACTCAACTCTCTTGTCAACTTTCTGATCAGCATCTATAGAAACCATCTGTCCATCAACTTTCTTCTTCCGCCTCACATACACTGCGCTAACATTTTGCTTCGGAAGGTTTTCAGTTTGAGGTGATGATTTTGCCGCCTCTCTAGCTTCCATTCTTATCACTGCCTCTGCAATTTGACCCATTTGCCTCTCCAGACCACTGATACTCGTATCAGTCCTCTGCTGATACTGCTGAAAATTGCTGATACTCGTATCGGTCCTCTGCTGATACTGCTGAAGACTGCTGGATAAGGTGCTCATACTCTGAGCCAGTGTACGAAACATATCTTCTGATGACTATCCCTGCTGTTGCGGCTGCTGTGGCTGCTACGGTGGCTGTCCAAATGGTGGTCTATAAGCGTTGAACTGATTACCCTGATACTGCTGCTGCTGATAACCCTGCTGATTACCAAACTGTTGTCCCTGACAACCAGGTTGATTCTGCTGCTGACCTGTACCCCATCTGAAATTAGGATGATTTCTCCAGTTGGGGTTATAAGTGTTACCCATCGGTCTCTGTCCCTGCTGCGTAAACCCAACTGCATTGACATCCTCCATCTCACCCGTATGCAAAGAAGGGCACGAATCTGTAGGGTGCGTAATGTCATAGCAAATCCCACATGGCTTCGGTGTCTGTCCCAAAACCAACTGCTTTACCATACCCTTAAGATCCTCCATATCTGTCTTGAGCTTACTAGTCAACCCACTGCTAGAACCTGCTGCGCTAACCTGTCTCACATTTGACCTCTTGCCATGGGTCCTTGTACTCTTGCTAGCTCCTCGATCAACTTTTTAGCTTCATCGGTGGTTTTATTCAAAATACTTCCCCCACAACATGAATCCACTAACCCCTTGTCCTGAATAGTCAACCCTCCATGAAAATAGACAATCAGCTGATCCTCAGTAAACCCATGATATGGACAACTCCTACAAAGCTTGTGGAAGCGATTGTAGTAGTCGTATAGAGTCTCATCTGCCTTTTGTTCCATATTACTGATGTCCCTCTTCATTATATTAATCTGATCCTGAGGGAAGAAATCATCTAAGAATACCTCTTTCATCTGTTGCCATGTTGTGATGTTGTTGGGTGGCAAATGATAATACCACCCATTCGCGTTATCTTTAAGTGTGAAAGAAAACGCCCTCAATAACAGATGCTCGATCGGAAGCGATGCCGGCTTCATACTCTGATAGATTTGCACAAACTGAGATATGTGCTGATTAGGATCCTCTCCGGGCATCCCTGTGAAGTGCGGTAGCTGATTCAGTAGTCCCGGCTTCAACTCAAATGTCACTCCTACAGGTAAGGTGGGGAATTGAACGGCATGTGGCTGCTCAATCCAATTCGGGGCTGTCCTTTGCCTCAATGTCTGTGGTGGAACTGCTTGTTCACCACCACCTGTATTATCTCCACCCTGCATCTCTTCAGCTAACAATATCCCATTGACTCTCCTGCTTTGTTATCGCCCTTTCCTGAAAGATCATTCGATTTCTGGTTCAAGGGAAACAATCAAATTGTTAGTAGAACGGGTGTGGACCATACACGGTTCCACACCACGAAGAGACAGGGGGTGAAACTAATCAAGAGATAAAAGGCAAACAAATAAAATAAAATGACAGAAATTAAATAAGAACACAAACAAATAAACACTGTTCCCCATCAACGGCGCCAAAATTTGATAAGCTTTATCGCAACACCTACAAATTACTATAAGGACTCCTAATAATGTAGATAGTGAAAGTCTAGGATCGATCTCAGGGAACAGTTTTTTATTTGTGTAATAGTCACAAACCAGTTTGGGGGTTGTTTGATTTGTTTGTTGTAATTAAACTAAAGCAAGAAAATAGAGTTGTAAACAATAATTTAAAGAACACCTTGGATAAATAAAACTATCACTGTTTATCAATCAATATCATTGGTTCATTCTTTCAGTTCTTCCCCTAATCACTTGATCACGAGATATAAAATCTCTATCTCTTCTTTGATAGTATTTAATACCGGCGACACGCTCAACTAGAAACCCGAATTGATAAATAAAATCTTGCCGACACGATCAAGATTCTAAATATTAATTGATGAAATTCTAAGAGATGAAGATCAAGAAATTATTCTATTCTTTTTCAAGTAGAAGATAAAGTTAATTTTACCCTACTCACAATTCATGATGGCACATACAAGAATTATGAAATTGCTACAATGAAAACCCTAGTCCGATACGATAAAAGGGAATTCTAGCAAAAACCAATTAAAAAGATTAGGAAATTGATCAAGTTTCAAAACCCTAAAAAGATTAAGAAATTGATCAAGTTTCAAAACCCTAGAAATCGATTTAACAATAAGCACGAGTAAAATTATAATTAGGGAGAAAGAGATAGAAAGAATAAAACCTCAATTGATCTTCAAAACAGATCAAGATTTATTATCCAAAGCGATAGAAGTTTAAGCTTCCATTAAAATCCAAAAATCCCCACTTTGAATTTGTTCTCAGCCAAACATAAAATGTTAGCCGTCGTTCTATTGAAAAATAATAAAAAGAGAGTATTTATACTCTCTCTCCTCACCTAGTCTAAAAAGGAAAGAAAATAAATTAAAACATAAAAAGCCCAAATCCCGTCGCTTGCCTTTTCCGCTCCAGCGCTGATGGCACGAGTCGTGCTATCTTGGACGAGTCATCCCCAAATGCTTCCTCTCTGATTCAGACGTCCCTGCGATGGGGAATAGTTAGCTAAGGTTGGTACGACTCGTCCCCTGAAGTAAAATTCCAGAATTCTTCAATCTTTGACCTCTCTTGATTCTTTGGCTTGATTTTGTTGGCTTCCATGGATGTTGAGATGATGTTCTTGAGCTCCTTGAGAACCAAATTCAATTACAAGGTAAAAACTCTCAAATCTCCCTCTCATTACATTGTTTCTCAATAATTTCTCACAATACATGGTTCACTCAAAAATACATCAAAATATACTAAGTACATGAAAATTGAACATAATAAGCACGGAAAATATAGGAATTAGATAGTATGAAATACGCCACATCAGTAGGATTGCAAAATGCACAGCGGAATTTCTTATGTATTAGAGTTCGGTTTAGAGGTGAGGTTTTGTGTGCGGTTTTCACAAACAGTAAAATGTGGTTTCGAAAAGATTAACTAGAAACACAATTTACAACAATGGATAACCTATATAAAGATCAAACAGATAAGGACAAAATAATTGGTGATGAAGAGTAAGTAAAAATACAGAAATATAAGAACACTATATTTAGAGTGGTTTAATCGTAAATGATTTACATCCACTACCAAGATTGTTAGTCTTGAATTTTCTAATGCTAGATTTTTTATTAGAGTATGAGAGAGATTACAAAGTACAAGAATCAAACTCAAATCTAAAATCTATTCTATGAAGATTAAATCCTAGACTATAACCAGTGTATCTCAAATGATTAATCTATGTGATTAATCAAGTGAGGTGTGCATGTGATAACAAGAATCAAGGCTCTTTGAATCTGTATGATATAGAGCTCAAGAAATCTTGGTGATACGGCTTGATTTCTGGGCTGGAGATATTTTTTTGAAGGAAGAAGATGAAGATTCTAAGGGTTGAATATTTCTGGTAATAGCTTCAATCTTCTATGAACTCACTGTAAAATTAATTTCTCAAGGAATCTTCAAATGTTAAAGAGTGGGGTATTTATACCCAAGCACCAAGAAAGTAGCCGTTATGATATAGTTATGCAAGTATTGTATTGGAGCAGTCTGATTGGTCCACGTGTCCACTTTTGTCCCTTTTTTCAGAAGATGCAGATAAGGCTGATCAGACCTCAGCTATATTTAAGGAATGAAAGACATCTGTCACCTTTACAGAATCCTTGTAGATCCTGTCTGACATTTAGTCACGTGACAAGATTTTGTGGTTGACTTATAATATTGTTGACATGGATTCCAACAGTCATAAGTGGTCCAACTTCAAGTCTTCAATCATTGGATACGGTTTGGTGAGGATGCGGTTTAAGTAGTGTGGTTTCACCAATCGAGGTTTCACTGTGGTCTTCAAAGGCAGTTTCAAGGTAAGAATTCCACATATTGGTTTACTGGTGCAGTTTCATACGTGCGGTCTGAAACCTTTTGAATTGAAACTTCATGTCTAATGAGTCTTGTGCCAGTCTTCAAGCCTAAATAAACCTATTCTATAAAATGGACTTATACTAAAAAATTGAAGTCTAAGCTTCATTACATATGGGCCTAAAGTCTAGAAAATACAGATAAGGTTATGGTATCAATCAAATTAAAGCTAAAGCTAAGAGTATTAAAGTATGCATACCAAACAATATCCCCCTATTTGATTGATGCCATTACCTACTATAACAAAAGCAAACATTGTCCTTGGTAAAAACATGTCCATAAAAATTAACATGGTAAGTCATGTCCCAAGTTAATGCTCACACTAGCTTAAGTTATAAATTTCTATACTATTGAAAGATAAATAACTTACAAGTTGAAATTATAGAAATGCATTCAGTGCATACAAAAAATATGAGTTATAGTTTAAGTATGCGGTTTAAGCTGAATGTATAAACTTCAATTCAAAAATATGATTTTTAAGTTAAGGATATTTTAATGAGGTTTAAAACCAATGCGATTTCATTGTTCTATAAACAGGCTGTTTGAATGAACAAGGTTTTGGAACCATGATGCAATTTTCATTAATTCTAAGAGGTTTGAGATTTACAAGTACAAGGTATGAAAGGAAATTACATGGTTGCAAAAATAAACTAAGCAAAAAAGTTTAGACAAAAAAAATACATTGAGAGTGTGGTCTAACTAAGGATTCACCTACTGATTTTTGATGTTTGGTGCTGGCGGTCCATGAACTTCTTGATTTTCTCATCGCAATATGGGTTCGTTGAATGCAGAATTTTCAGCTCTGGGCGCCCTTCTCATCCTTCTAACTTCTTCTGTGGTTCTATCTTGAGCGGTTTCCCATTAATTTCATCTTCATTTTCAACTCCTCTTTAAGTATATCAGTCTCAGTTTGGAGGCTAGCTTGCATGGAATCCAAGACTGATCTCAAGTCTTGATCAGGTTGCGGTTTGAAGGATTTGAGGAATTCAGTCTTCAGAAGTCCAAGATCCGTCTCTATTGCTTTGAAAATATTCTCATAGATTTCATAGAGGATCTTGTTGATCTGGGTTAAAGAAGCCTTATCTCCTAATAATTTAAGCATTCCATCTTCCAAGGATTGTAGAAAGGCGTTGAAGCAAGATTCAGTTGCGGTTTTGACAATGTTTGCGGTCTGATCTATTGCGGTTGAAGGTATTCTCTCCCCCTTAATGGCATCAAGCAATTGAGCTTTAAGGATGGCCATTTATTGGGTTTGAGAATCCACCTTATATTGGAGGGAGCAGTTGGAGGCTTTAAGGGAGGAATTTGAAGCTGTGAGTTTGAGCATTTGGCCTTGATTGGAGTGGAACTGCCCTTGAATGATATGGAGGGTTGTGAAAATTTGGGAGAAGTTAGTAGGAGGTGTTGTTTGGGGTAAGGGAGCGGTTTGGTTTATGGGATCGGTTTGGGTAGGGGGTACGGTTTGAGGTAGTTGGGGTTGAGGTTGTGATGGAATAGTAGGGACTAGAAATGTTTGGGTAGGGGCGATTTGAGTAGGTAATGTTTGGGGGCGGTTAAGGTTGGTATGGTTGGAGGGGCGGTTTGTGTTTGGGGAGGAATGGTTGAAGTGGGAGGAATTGTGGTTTGAGGAGGGGTGAGTTGGATGGAGTGGCAGTGTGAACAGAAATGTGGGAATGTAGAGGTTTGGTTTGTTGCGATTTTGGTGATTGCGCTCTGGGTGAAAAAGGAGGTGAAGGTTGACCGCGGTTTGAGCGAGGAGGGGAAGGAGTGAGTTCCTTGCGGTTTGAGGTGGAAATGGTAGGGCCTCCTGAGGGTTGGGATTTCCAGGGTTGATAGGTTTTTGGGAATGGGGGGGGTGATAGTTGGAATTTGAATGGTCAGAGTCAGAATCTGAATTAGAATGTGAAAGAATGTTTTAGCTAGATGTTGAGGGAGAAGGAGAGGGTGAAGGTGAGGGTTCCATTGTTTTACCCTTCATTGAGGTTTTCTTGGCCCTCATTTTCAATTTTTTCCTTGGGGTCTCCCACTGAAGTGGTGCATCTCCCTGCGGTTTAAGTGGTGAAGAAGGTTTAATAGGTGAGGAAGGTTGGATGGGGGATTGAGGTTGGATGGGAGAGGATTGTGGTTGAGTAGGTTGCGGTTTAGGGGCTGGTTGAGGTTGGGGAGGAGGAATTGGTTGTTGTGGTTGAGGAGGAGGCTGCGGTTTGGAGGAATGAGCGGTCTGCTTCCCTTTTGTAGCTCTCTACGCAGCAGCTTTCTTCTCAAGTTTTTCCAATTCATTTATGTGAAATAGTAGCAGATCCTCATTGGTCACGATCTTTTCTCTAACCACCTTTTCAACTCTGGCTCTAGCAATCAAGGAAGGAATAGTAGCATCTTCTTCTTCATCAGCACCATCATTTCCCTATTGGTTTTTGGGGTTACAAAGGCAGCGGAAATCTTTATAAAACAACACAAAACCCTAAGCCTTGAATCAGTCTAGCATGAAAAGATTAGAAACATGAAATAGAATTTACATACCTTGAATGCGATTAAGTTTGTTCGAAAACGGATCTTCAAAATGAATCTCAAAACCGTTGATGAAGGTTTTGATCTTCTCCTTTTCCTAGGCCTTGTGATGAATCAAAGATTGAAGTCTTCAAGCTTTTGGTGATAACATAATCACCCTCTATCGATAATCCACACGCGCACGAACCAAGATCAACATCTTGTTGGATTGCTAGATGATACCCGATTGTTGAATCAATATTCAACAATCAATGGCTGTTGGTAGAATGAAGCTATGGAGTTTGATCTTTGATTCGTAATCAAAATCAACCAATTAGTGTTTCTAAAACTCTAATTTTCGTCACTTTTTGCTGGGACAAAAGGGTTCTATTTATACTTGTTATAAATCCCTAACACTTAGGGAGAAGTGTCCTTTTTCCTTGCAAAAATGGGTTTCTAGCGCCGCCATGACGAGTCGTCCTACAGGGCACGAGTCGTCCCATAGGGAACGACTCGTCCCTTATGGCAAGCAACCTGATTCAGTCTTCCCTATCTTGGGGAATAGTTGGGCCAACACGGGGAACGAGTCGTCCCCTAGGGCACGAGTCGCCCATAGGGGACGAGTCGTCCCTTGACCCCATAATTCCTTAATTTAGCCATTTTCAATTCGTTCTTTTTGGGTGTGACCCTTTAGGAATTATATTTTATGTTGGTAGTGAGTTGAAACATCATAAGTGACTTCTAGGAAGTCATTATGTCCACCCAATTAAATATAACATCAAAGCTTGATTCCTTGATAGATCAAATGTCACAATCCCTTTGTCCAAGATGTCCAATTGAACATGAGTCATGATCCAAGTCAACTCATATTGTTCAATGCTTTCTCGATTCTGAATATGTTGATAATCCAAGTGCATTTGATCTCTATCAAATCTCTTGAGTACGGCCACACATTTCATCAACACTATTCATCGAGGGGCCCAAGCTAACATCTCTCTCAACAAGAGGGACAAATCCCATCTTGACTTATCATTCTTCCCTACAAGAATCCAATCGTGCCAACGTAGCCCTTATTGCTATCCGATTAAAGATAGTGTTAGACTATATCAAACACAATGTTCATCATGTGGAAGACGATGATAATATCAGGTTCAAAGGATTCAATGACACAACTATCATGAGATTTAATCATGACACATATGACTATAGACCATGTCATAAATATCATCGATAGGTCATGTCCAATACTTGTTCTCTAGCAAGTATCCGTAAGTGTAATGTGCATCACATGCATAATCATCTCCATGATTATCCATTACCAGCTTATACTAGTTTTTTTTTTATGATTACTTTTTTTTTTCACTACTCACACACCCACACACATACTCACACACACACACAGAAGCGCTTAGGAAATCCTAGGGAGAGAAAGTCTTCCCTCTAACTTCTGGGGGGGGGATCGAACCCATGTCCTCCAGGTTGGAAGCCATGAGCTCTGGCCACCAGGCCAAAGCCTGATGGTTACTTATACTAGTTTTTTTTTTTTTTTGAGGCTTGCCCATCTCGCGTCAAGCCCCTTTTTTGTGTAAGTCAATTTACTAACAAGTCCCTCAATTCTCTGAAATTCCCTTAAAATCCCCCTAGAGGCGCCTAATATTAACTAGGGAGGGATAATCATCCACTCTAACCACTGGGGGGAGTCGAACCCAGGACCTCCGTGTTGGTGTCCCACTCTAACCACTAGGGACGCAGTTCAATATAATAAACATGTAAACATATAATGAACCAAATAAACTTTCTCTATAATAAATGATAAGGACGATTACATAGCGGTTTAGATTATAATTCAAACATAACTAAACGCCTAGGGCATTATGCCAACATTCCCATCCCCTCAAATTCTTCAATTATTTCTTCATCAACGACATCTTCATCAACAAGGGGCTTCTTCTTTATCTTCTTAGGCTAACTTGGACCAGCACCAGTTGAAGTATGTGATTTGGGGACAGGTGCGATTTTGGCTCTCTTCTAAGGCGGTTCAGCTCCACCTTGCGTTCTTGCCTTCTTGACCGCTTTGCCAATTGCTTTATTGGTGGTCTCAGGATTCATAGGAACATAATGTTCCATGGTGGGAAGGGTGTCAGTATCACAAAGCCTTTTGTAGTCCTCATCACCAAATTTGAGTCTGAATGTGTGGCATACATTTAGACCAAGAGTTTCTTCAGTACCCCATTCAACCATCACCTCAGGGTTAGCTAATCTGAGGTCTTCCAAGTGTTGATAATTTGAGAAGAGTGCGGTCAGGAGTCTGCAAAAGGGCCTCCACCGTTGATTAACTCCTTTCTCTTTGGATTGATAGGTAGTAATATGAGCAGAGAGTTCTCGAAAGAGGATCTTTGGCCAGTGTAGACGAATCTCGCTGAAAATGGCTGAGCAATACATCCACTATTGGCTTGTAAAGTTATTGTGGTTGCCATTCTTCCCACAAACAGACTTGCCCACTAGAAAGCATAGGTGGCTCATCAGCTCACCAAAATCTTTTCTTGGGACTGCTTTGTATCTGCCTACCGGAGTTGGGATTCCAGCAGTTGTTGACGCGGTTGCATCCTGAACTTCCTGATTCACTCTTTCAGGGGCATTTGGAACATAAAATTGAAAAGTTCCCCTGATATCTAGGTAACCTATTGTGATATCCAACCCTTCTATATTGGTGGTTAGACAAGAAACTTTCATACCATCTTCTAAAATTCTTACCCCTAGTTTGGCATTTGTGTAGAACTGATCTACAAAGGAGGAAATTGTGTAGGACTACTTCTTTGTGAATAGGGGTAGGATTCCAGAGGTGCTCATTTTTCTGAACATCTCTATGCCAAGGGCATCATGTTTTAATTCATCTTCGTTTATCTCCCAACCTGGCAAGAAGAAATGAGGATCCTACAAAATGAAAATTTTAAGTTAGATCCATTTTAAGGGATCACAGTTCACGTGCGGTTTAAGCACCCATGCGGTTTAGCAATGGTGCGGTTTGAGAAGTGAAATACCTCAACCTCCAAGTGATCTTGTGAATACAAGGCAAGGAAATAAATATGAGAACCTAATAGCATATTTACTAGTATGTGGCATTGTTAAACCAATTTTATCTCACACTTCCATGAAGTGTTGAAGGAGAAGGTTATAGTTTCCAGCCTATATACTAAGTAAAACTTAGGAAAGCACAAGGATAAGTGAAAAATAGCATGCGGTTTAAGAGAAGAAAACATGAGGTTTCAAATGATATAGACATGCGGTTTCATACATGCTGTTTAACCTTAAGGGAGCATGCGGTTTACAGAAGCATGTAGTTTTAAGAGATGAGGCTCCAAGGCATGTTCAATACCAAAAATTTTCAAAAAAATTTCTAAGTAGGGAAAAACATAAGTTGAAATCATGGAATACAAAACATAAAGAATTTTCAGAAAAAACATAATGAACAGTATGAGCATACGAAGAACACGAAGAACATGAAAAACACCAAGAACAGACGCATAATGAAAGTTCATCAAAATCATCAAACAACATATCAAAATGATCACAATGGGCAGTGGAGTAACAATATAACAATAAAAATCCAATTTACCCAGAATCATCAAGAAATAGTCAAGAACACAAGAATGAGTTTCGGAAACCCTTTACTAAATTTCTCAAAAATTAACAACCAAAACATGTATTGATCATTAAATAAATTGCATAATCTGAATCCTAACAACATTTCGAGCAAAACCTAACAAGAATCATTCAAAATGAGCAAGAAATGAGTCATCAACCAAGTAAAATCAATTCATGGCAGATGATGGGGTTTTCTCCAGTTCAGTAATGGAGATTTTGCAGAAAGCAAAGATTTAAGGTAGAAATCATACCATATCGATAAAAGGTTTCTTAGGGGCTCTAGGAACTGCAAATTCTCTATGAAATTGTCTCTGGCTTAGAAAAGTGAGACGAAACTCACAAAGTGAGACCAAAACTCACAAGTGTTGTCCTTAGTATCGGCAACACTAACAACAACACACACCAATTCGAAAATAACAAATAAATAGAAATAAATCTAATTTGCAGCGGAAGTAAATAAAGATACACAAGAATTAATTTTTTATCAAGTTATATAAATATATAACTTGATGGGTGCCAGGAGGGCAAGACCTTTCAATATATATAATGAATTAAATACAAGGTCGAAAAGTTTCCTTAATGATAAATAAGCATTAACATAGGGGAACAACTAAACTAGAACTCTCTCTGAAATCTAACACTCAAAACCTCTGAAAATACAAAGATACATGTGAAAACTCTCGAGTGTTGGACAAATTGTTGCCAACCAACACTGAATGGCGACACTTGAAGAGCAGAATTCTTTCTTGTGCAGATTTGTATCTTCTGAATTGGATGATCACTCAAGCTGATGGACTGCACTATATATAGGCCTCTTAAACATGGAGCCTACTCAAAATGATCAGATAACAACCTTGATGTTGTTTCCTCCAAAATAGCTCTTCTCGCCTCTTTTGTAGAAGACTTGGTCTTCATGGCTTCTCTTGCTTGTACACCTCTGTTGTAGATATCTTGTACTCTATCCTAATCTCCCCCTGAATAGCTAAATAATAGCACTTTTACTTGGTTATCAATTTTACATATACACAACATGTTTATATGTAATTTTCTTCATCTCTTCGAAGTTCATGCCTGGGCATCCTCTGTTGACCTTTTCAAGTTCACAAACAGCAGACTAACAACTGATATTTAAACATTAATTTACACATTATTATTTATGAAAAATACCATAACTATTCTGGTGTTGCCAAATCCAAATGGCAACACCTATGGCAACACCAGTGGCAACACTGGTTTGGCAACACAGAGAATGACATACATGGCAACACATGTTCTAACATTTACAATCTCCCCCTTAGTAACTGATTTCTTCACAAAATTCCAGTGTGATGTTCTTTACATAACAGCTAGTCATACTTAACCAAAAATAAAAAAAATGCCACATCCTCATTAGTGACAACATCAACCTTCAGGTAATGTTAAAATATTTTTCAACCAAAGTATCACACTCACAAGAGTGGCAACATCAACCTTCAGGCAAACATAGTCAAATAATTTTGAATATATCTCCCCCTTAAATACGAAATTAATAACTAAACAAAATAATTATTAATAACTTCAAACAACCACCCAAATGTTTAGCAAACCAACCAACTAAGTTTGAAGAAAATTCCTGCCGAAACAAAAAGAAAAAAAATAGAATTAAAATTGTTTAAACATCACAAACCAAAATAAAACAAATAAAATTGTTTTTGAACCAACCACCAAATCAAACATAACCATTCAACCTTCTACATTACCTGCTTCTTTATCACCTCCCTCAGCTGCATTCGTGCCGCTAGGTCCAGCTCCATCACACCTTGGTCTTGTTTGATCTCCCCCTATTTTGGAAGAAATCAATTCCACCATATTCATCATGTCTGACCGCATATCCAACCACCCCTGCATAGCTGATTCAATATGCTTCACCTGCCTATTGAAAAAATTCAGTACCATAGCAGCATCTAACATAGCAGGAGCAGTGTTGCCTGGAGTGTTGCCAATATCAGGGGCAACACTTGGGGCGACACTGGTAGCAGGGGCAGTAGTAGGAGCAGCTGTTGTAACCAAAACCCAGGGATAATCTCTGTGCCTATTTCCTTCAGTAAAGTGTTTGCTAATTTTATAGAAAATAGGCTTTTCAGAGATGTTGTCCGCATTCTATGGTTTGAGCTTTTGGAATAGAAGGACATTATAAATGAGGGAAGGAAAAATGAAGGAGGAGGTTTTATTCTTTTTGGCCCATGCAGCTAGGTGAGCAAAAGCCAATCTTCCAAAGTTAACTCTTTGTTTCTTACCTAATTTGTATAATAACAATGCTCGCTCAAAAGTAACTGTGTTCTCATTTGCCGTAGGTAACCAATTTGTGATGCAAATCTCATGAAGAACACTAAACAAAAATGAAAGATGGGTTGCTTTGAAATGATCACTCCACACAAAAATTCTCCCTCCAGTCCGAAAGCTAGCTAGGGTATTAGGTTCGACATCCAAACACTCATCTTTGATACTAGGAAGGCCAAAAGATTTGTTGATGATAGAGGGATTAAAATCATAAATTTTACCCCTAACAAAAAAATTTCCATAATGAGGAGTGTTCCTATCATCTATGTCCTCCCTTAGATGAGCAAAAAAGTTCTTAACCACGCTTTTGACATAAATTGAAACCTTAGTAACAGTAGGCAAAAAGTTTCTATCCTCCAGAAATTGGTACACCCCTAGACTTCTGAACTGAATCTCATTGATGTTCCTTTCATTCAAAATCCTCTTATCCAAGTCTTGAACCCACTTATCTAATTTGGATTCACAATAAAACTCATCGGATAGGAATGGACGTTCATAATATCCAAATAATTTATAATCTGATTTAGATTCTTGAGAGTGAGTAGGGGTTGTTACCTCAGGCCAGGAGATGGGAGAATAAGATGTAGAGCTTGACTGTGGTTTGGACTTGGCTGCTGGTGTTGTCTCAGATGTTGCCATTGGATTGGCAACACTTGGGGCGACAATCTTGTGAAATTTCTGTCTCTTTGCTACTCTGTACTGGGCTTGTTCTTGTAAGTATGCCAATCCAATTTGCTACCCTTTTCGATGCATTTTAATGCGATAAAATTGCATTAAGGGGCGTTTTGGTAAATTCCCGGTCTATTCCGAGACTTCTGGAAACATTCCATAAATTTCTTGCGAAGGAAGTACCTTTTGGTACTTTGCTCATGCTAAAGGACCTCCTTGGAATAAACCTTTTTGGTCCTTTTGGGTATTTATCCCTGAATATTCCAGAAACTGGTTTTGGCGCCAAAAGCAGTTGGTGACACCTTGTGTCATGCGACAAGTTGAGGCTTGGAAAATGGTTACAGAAGGTCGTGCGGCACACTGTGACCATCAACTACAGCCTATAAATAAGACCCTACCCCTCTTAGAAATGGATCCCAACTTCACACACTGTTACTCTGCCAAAATTGCAGCGTAACACACACACTAAACATACACCTCTCTCTCTCTCATCCCAATCCACCTCCAATTCCCCCCAATTCAACCCACTTCCTCCATCACCTCTTAGATCCACCATCAATCAATCCTCTCAAGTTCACCAGGACCAGAAGCTACTGTAGAAGGGTTCTGTAACTAACTTGGTACAGAATTTGTGGAATCAACAAGGGTAACACCCTCAATTCCCTTCCCCCTCTCTCTTCTACCTTGTTACTTTGATAATTCCATCATTCTATCTTCCTTGGATTCAGTAATCAGACTCCATCCGTCTTGATTACTGAATCCCAATCGCAATCTCTCTGTTTAACATAGTTGTTTTGGATAATTGGTTGTTTATTGCTTGATCATTGTTGAAATTGGTGTTTAGATCCCAAGGGAGTGGGTATCTCTCCATATCTATACCCCCTTGGTTGAATTGTTGTTAATTGTGTATTTCGAAGCTTAACTAATTGGTTAATTAGATCTGTTTTGACTATTGGTGTTGCTGTGTTCAAATTTGTAGGTCTCTGCAGATGGACACTATGTGTCACGCGACACTCTATGTCCATTTGCAGAGATCCTTTTCCTTTGTAATCTGTTATGATCTGTTGTATCTGGGATGTGGCCTCCCTGAATAAATGGCTCACAAGTTGTAAGTTTCCAAGTTCATATCAATAAAATTCATGTTTACTACATTTGTTCATTATCAATGTTTGCACACCTTTATGGATTACTTGGATGTTTAGTTAGAAAGACTCGTCCACGGACGAGGCGTGTTGGGTGAACTCTCGGTTCTTCCCAACACGTAACCTGACCCCCGGACCCATTTTCTCTCAAAGGTTTTTCAAAGTGTACCTCTAAAACATGGCGTGGCGACTCCTTTTCTTTTTTCATCATCGAAATAAACAAAAATTTCGGGCGAGCGCACATTCAGTGGTGACTCCGCTGGGGACTACACTTTTGAAAACCTGTTTTTCAAAATTAAGAGGGTCAAACTTTCATTCGATTGAACATCCAACATATCCATCCTTGTGTGCATCCTTGATGATCTTTTGTGGTACATGCGTTTTATTGCATTATGAGACTTGTGAGCCTTTTGTGTGTCTTTTGTGGCCATTTTGTTGTGCTTTAGTTATTATGCATTGTCCCTTGACATGGAGAAGCAGGGGCTGATTTCATTTTGCAGGGTTCTGGTTCAGTGACCACTCTAGTCGTGGGACATCTCTGTCCCATGCTGTCCTGTGTCACGCGACAGGAATGGTCACTGAACATGTCTTCAGAAGCTGGTTTGAGGGCAGTCCCTTGAATCAAAATAGCTCAGTTGATTGTTGTTCCCCTTTTTCTTGTGAGAGTGTGTGTGTTTTCTTTTGCTTTCCTTTTAAAATTAAATTGAAAATAAATAAATAAAAAAAAATTTTAAATAAAAGAACATAGTCATCCGCACACTACACCACATAGATTTAGAACCCTCTGGTGCGATTGACGGCATCGCGGACGGTTATGTATGTCGCCTACGCTTGAGCGCCTAATATCAAACCTATCCCCCTAGTGCGTTATAGGTGGCGCCACACTTAAAGCTTACCCACGGTTGGTTTTGATACAACGTTTTTAATCACACCAAAATGAATTGTTTTGAAACTTACAATATGTCCTTATTCCTTCCCCAAAACCTCGCACCTTGTGGGCATGTTGCCAATGCAACATGGTTTCATGTGAGGACACGTCACTCTCGTGGCGTGTTCTAACGAGAGATCATGCCGCATTGTCAACGTGCATCGACGAGAGGTCATGTCGGATTTTTCTTTGAAATTCTTCAAAAATACCCGTTATGCTGCCCAAATTTCCCCAGAAATTTGGACAACCTCTCCGTCCCATACGGTGCTTAGGTTTTGTTTAGGTATCATCACCTATTATAAATTCCAATACAAAACATTTAGTGTGATTTGAATGTTGCGTCCTTAGGTTTCCCCAAGGTATAGTTTGCGTGAATAAAGGCTTCTCCTTTCCCAACCGTACTTAGGATTTAAGACAATTATTTATACTTGAAGATAAATAAATTGTTTGCGCGAGTCTGTCCATCGTTTCCTTTCCCCCTCCCGTACTTCCTCAAAATATCCCTCCACTACCTTATGAACCCGTATCTACCCCTGCAGCTACGGCGAGTTGGACCCGCTCATCTGTTCCAGGAGCTCGTTTGGTCCGTGTTGTTGGAGAAGTTCAAACAGTTTTGGGGTTTTCAGTCAGCTCAGAATCATATATGGTCGGAAATGGTGATGTGTTTGCTGCTCAGTCTACAGGAGGTTCAGTTTCGATGGGTCAATTGGGTTTGAATGACATGTCTGCAGAAGAGTTGAGAATAAATTTGGAAGCTGCTTTGGCCAGGGAAAGTGAGGCCCGTTTGTTGGCTCAGAATGCCAAGGCCCGAGAGGAGGAAGCCCACGCCCGTTTTATCGAGGCCATGAGAGCCTAGGGAATCGCAATACTCCGCCGAGAGGATGGTTCTTACGAAGAAATCACTGAGGATAGTAATAACGGGATCGGATCTACTTCTCTTGTCCAACCTGCTCAAACCAACTACCATGCTATGCCTCCTCCCGTAAGTTATGCTCCTCGCCCGAATCGGATGCCATCTCCAGAAATAGCCATGAATACCCAACGAAGGGTTCCTCTCCCAGTCTCTCAGACTCATATTCAAGTTGCTCAGCAGGGTTTCAACAAAAGCGATGGCCAACCATCAAACTTCTTTGATCTCACTTCCTCTCCAGCTCCCAATGCTCCAGTGCCCCAAGCTCAGTACGGATCCCAGTTTCAAGGAGGCTATTCCCAACCCCAGTTCAGCATGTATTCAGATAGCTATCAGTATGCTCAGCCCAATCAGCAGCAATCCAACCAGTACCATCTGTCAGGAAACCAGATTTTTCAGGACAGTATTCCACAGTATCCCCAGTCCCAGTTCCAGAGCAACTTCTCTCAGCCCGCAATGTGTTCTCCTCTCACCCAGCATCTGTATGGTTCCACCCCGTATTCAACTCCATGTATTAGTATCGGATTTTCTGCCCATGGTCAGTTTGGAGGTCAATCAGTGCAGTTTGGTCCACAGAATCCAAGTGTTCAGTTTAATGGGTACGACATGTACGGGAATAGGATTCCCAGCTCAGTTAGTCTATTGGAAAGCAATATCAGCATCCCCAGTACTTTCGGTCTTCCTTCGGCTGCCTTGCCCATCAGATCCGCTTCAGAATTTCCTATGCCGTCTTCAACTGTGGCTCCTGCTATTCCCCAGATTCTGGGTTTGACTCCGAAAGTGACAGCTTTATTGAAGCAGATGCAACAGCAAATCGATAGATTGACTGTGGGTTCCAATGGCCTCAAGGTGGTTGACCCGGCTCAAGTAACGCCTCTTCCCCATAAGTTCAAGATGCCAAAGATGGATTTTGATGGTACTGCCTGCCCAAAGACTCGTGTGGATACCTACGTAATGACAATGGGGGCGATGGGTTGCACCCCCGAGTTTATGGCATCTCATTTTCATCTAACTTTGAAAGGTCCGGCGCTCACTTGGTTTTTGGCCTTGAAGCAAGAATGCCGCTCCACCTGGAGCCAGATCACTGAGACTTTCTTGGAGAAGTATAGGGGTAACCTAGAGTGGCGCACTACCTGAGACGATCTAGTGGGCACCATTCAGAAAAATGATGAGTCGATCACAGAATTCTATAAGAGGTGGAATGCCAAGCTCAACGAGCTATCGGAGCCAATCCCCCTTCAAGATCATAAAGACATTTTTCTGTCATGCGTGAAGCTGGTGTTAAGGGAGGCCATTGGAAAGGGTTGGTATCCAGATTTAAGGAAAATGGTCGTAATGGGCGCTCGAAGCGAGAACAGGCTTTTTAACCAAACCCCGGGTATGAATGTTGGTGGTAGTAGCGGAAGTGGAGGATTCCGGTACCGGGCACCTAGCCTAGTTTCTGCCATGCTGCCAAAAGGAAGAGAAATGGTTAAGGATAACAGCATCAACAACCTGTAAAGGGGAGGTGGCAATGTACAGAATGGAGGGAGATTCCAACCCAGGCCGCAACCGAGGTTTGATGACTTGGGTATGTCTACGGAAGAAATCATCAATGGTCTTCTTCGGACCGGCATGATCAAACCGCTGGACAACTACAGCCCTGTCCGTCCCAACCCCAATCTAGACACCAGTAAATACTGCAGGTTTCATCAATACCCAGGGCAAACCACCAACACTTGCGTAACCCTTAAGAAGTTTATCCAAGGCCTCGTGGATGAGAAGAAGATCGAAAAGTCTCCTCGCCCTAATGTCGTCAACAACCCATTGTCCAGTAACAATGTGAATCTCATCGATTTCGGTCAAGATTATTTCATGAATGTAATAGAGTTTGGAGAGTCTGTAAATGGAAATGCTAGTTGTGATTGTAATGAACTCATGACTGATGTAAATCCTTGTTCCAATGAAATGAAAGACAACTTTGGCTACGTCTTATATCTTGATGATTTGTATGATTTAAATAATGCTGCTGATTACGACGAATATGAAGAGCGTTTGGTCATCAACGCTATATCCTCTATGGTTCCCAGAGAGTCCCCAATCTCTTTGGAGGAGCTCAGGAAAGTAGCTAACTTGGAGGCACCATTGTCCGTGAATGAGATAAGACAGGCAGCGTGGCCATACAGCACTCGCCCTGCTCCGCTTACACTAGCTGAACTCAAAGAGGCTAGCAAAAATTTTGTGGTTGAGAATGATCAAGAGGTTAATTTGTTGACACTGTCGGGAAGAATGTTGGGAATGGATAGTGTTGATCCATCCGAGAAAGGTAAAGGAGTTGCGGTTTCGAATCCCCAGGCCTCTCGAGATCCCTACAGATCAACAGGAAGTGAAGAAATCCAAGAGGACCCGATTCTGACGCAGTTAAAGAGAACCCAGGCTGATATCTCTTTATGGTCCCTGCTCACATCCTCCTACCCCCCACAAACTAAAGTTGGAAGAGGCTCTATCCAAAACCAAGATGTCTGTCAACGCAACTCCAGATGAGGCCTGCCAGTTGATCGGAACTGCACAGTATGGGAACATCATCACTTTTACAGACTTGGATTTGCCTTCTTACGGTCTAAAGCATAATGAGTCTCTACACATTACTGTGCCCTTGGAGGGGCATCGAATCCCCCATGTGTTGGTGGACAATGGGTCGGCAATGAACGTGCTTCCTGCCAAGATGATGAGTATGATAGACATTGACGCACTGAGCCTTAAGCCATCCAGCCAGACTATAAAAGCCGACGATTCAACATCCAGAGCAGTGTTGGGAATCATCTCTTTGAATCTGTTATTTGGTAGTAAGGAGATGGCAGTAGAATTCTAGGTCATTGACATCCCTGTCACATTCTCGGAGTTATTGGGCAGGCCATGGATACATGAAATCGGAGCGGTAGCCTCCACCCTCCACCAGTGTTTGAAGTTTGTGCAAATGGGGTTCTGACAACCAATTACGGGGATAGTGTCACTATCGAGGAGACCAACACCAACACCATGCTGGTAATGGAAATCAAGCTTGACCAAGAAAGTCTGATGCTCAGTGGCTTCATGATCGAAAAGCCGAAAGGTCAGGTCTGCACTATCGACTTAACAACTTCCTCAGACAAGATTCCCCCGGTATTGAAAATGATGAGAGGCATGAGCTACATCCCGGGCCTGGGGCTAGGAAAGCGTCAACAGGGGCCGTGTAAGCTTGTGATGCCGGAACCCAAAAGAAACAGGCGAGGCCTGGGATATGTTGTGACTGGAGAGGACAAAGCATATGATAAGGCCGAAGCGCTCAAAGAAAGGATGACCTTAGCTGTCGGCAGGAGATACAAAAGGCTTGACATGTGCCCTTATAGCTGGTCTCTAAACAAGCACTTTTTCAAGGAGGATGGGGAAATGTTCGTTTGCCCGGAGTCAAAGCTGAGTCAAGCAGAAGAGAGGATGAGAACAATTTGAAGGTTTGTCAACAATTAGAACCCAGTGAAGGAAATGCTCGTTAGTATGCCCAGAAGGCCAGGTGTTGATGCTACATATGAGAATAGCTGTAGACACCCCATTCTGAACATATCGGATCATATTTATACCACTCTAAGTCTCGCTTTGAGTCAAGAAGTAGAAATCC
Source organism: Adenophora triphylla var. japonica (assembly GCA_022495995.1). NCBI lineage: Eukaryota > Viridiplantae > Streptophyta > Magnoliopsida > Asterales > Campanulaceae > Adenophora > Adenophora triphylla. The sequence goes on along the minus strand of JAFEMH010002295.1, from coordinate 114,662 downwards.
ACCATTTCGTCATGTTTCGTTAAGTTTTGACTAACCACCGTTAGTTTGGGACTAAACTGCATGCGAGATAACGAGGGAAGGACAAAATTTTCCACAGGAGCAATATCTCGCGCGGAATGGCGTGTCTCGCGTGAGATATTGTCCCTCTGCAGCATGCAGATGACAATTTCCTCGTCGATTTCAACCTCTTTTCGGGATAAAAATTCATCCATCTGGCCAACCAATAGAGTTTGGAGTCTGGAACCTTCTTGAAGTGTTTGATCTCATCCTCAACACCCCTCCAACACCTATAAATACTTGGTGACTTCCAGGGTTCAAAAGGTCGACAATTCCACAATTCACACACATTTTACTGGTTTCTCTCCTTGAAAGATTCCTGTAAAATCACCCTAAAAACACCTCAATGTTTGTTTGTCAATCTTGTTGATAAACAAACATCAAGATCCGAGTCAAGGACTGAGGCGAAGCTCTGTCCGTATCAAGATTCGATTCTAAACTTGAGTCGAAACTCTGCCCAAATCACCTCACGTAAGGTAACTCCTAAATCCCTTTCTAATTGATTATTAGAGTGGTATAAATCCATAGAATCTAGGATCGGCCTATAGCCTCTCCAAATCATGGGGACAGTCTCGAAGCAATCGATCCTACATTCCGTTTAACCCTGTTAAATGGATCTTTGTTTATTTTATTTGCAATCTTCTTCTCTTTTTTTCGAAAACCTCTCTTTTATTTAGCAAGACCGATCTCCGGATTGGGTGGAATGGGTGCTCCTTGACCTTCCCATTCCATAACCTAAGCCCCGAACCCAAATCTCTTTTCAAAAATGGTTTTTCTATCTTTTCCAAATGAATAATATAGGTGGCGACTCAAAAAGATGTTAAAAAATACTACGCATCGCTACAATAGCTACCATTTTTGGGGGCCCGATTATGTCAACCAGTTTGAGAAGCTTGCTCTGAATGAGCCCGTCATACACAAGATCCGTGGTGCAGACCCTGTAGACATGGATGGTGACTTGGCAAATCTATTCGAAGATCAGGGGCTGTCAGAGCCTGAGAATGGTGTGTTTACAGAGGAGATACCGGCAGAAAGGGTTGTTGTTACAAAGGATCCCCGGGACTTGATTGATTTTTCTTCGGATGATGAGGAAGTGGCTATGTTTGAATTTGAGAAGGGACCAGTTGTAAATTCGAGCATTCTGGAGACAGTTGCAGAGAGGCCGTTGCAGAACTGGACTTCATTTCAAGGACCGTTTGCTGACAGGGAGACTATGATCAAGAAACATGGGCTCAAGCCTCGTCCCCGTCCCTCTGCGTCTATGTTTGTCCCTCGTGTCTTGAGTCGTTCCCCTGAATCCCTTGTAATTGAGTTCGAGTCCTCTGATCGGTCTGACATCCTCACGACGGAAGACCGTCATCGTGTTGTAGACACTGTTTTCCCATTCGCTCTAAATAAAATGGTCGATCTTTCCGAGTATCCTGTGATTGCAAATCTAACAATTGGGCGCTTAACCAAAAATGATCATCAAGATTTAAAAATAATTAAGCCATATTCAATTGAAGATAATGCAGACTTAATAGATGAACAAATTTTAGAAAATAATTCAAAGCAGGTTTGCGAGCAAAAGGAAAGTCGGGCTCAAGCTGCCGACGAGATATTGACAACGGTGAACCTGGGAACAGCTGAGAAACCCAAAGAAATGCAAATTGGTAGCTTCTTCTCCGGAGTTGAACGGGATACATGATCGAGCTACTCAAAGAGTTTGTAGACGTCTTTGCTTGGTCCTACAAAGACATGCATGGGTTGGATACATCTATTGTAGAGCACCGGATAACCCTGGATCCAGAGATCAAGCTGATCAAGCTGAAACTGAGGCGGATCAAGCCCGAGTGGTCTTTACAGGTCAAGGAAGAGATTGAGAAACTCCTACGGGTGGGCTTTATCAAGGTGATTGAATATCCGACTTGGATGGCAAACATCGTAACTGTCACAAAGGCAAATGGAAAAGTACGGGTTTGTGTAGACTTCAGAGACCTCAACAAGGCTAGTCCCAAAGACGACTTCCCCCTGCCGAACATTGACATGCTTATGGATGCAACAGCAAACTATGAAGTCAAATCCTTCATCGACGGCTTTGCGGGTTATAATCAGATTAAAATGGCCGAGGAAGATCAGGACAAGATAGCATTTACCACTCCTTGGGGCACCTATTGCTACACAGTGATGCCATTTGGGCTGAAGAATGCTGGGGCTACCTACCAGAGGGCCGTCACTATCCTGTTCCACGACATGATCCATAAGGAGATTGAAGTGTATGTTGATGATATGATTATTCATTCGAAAGGGTCAGATGGACAGCATTTCACCGACCTAAGGAAGTTCTTCACAGACTTCGGGAGCACTCCATGAGATTAAATCCAGCCAAGTGCACTTTTGGGGTTATCCGTGGTAAGGTCTTGGGATATATGGTCACAGAGCGCGGCATCGAGGTAGATCCCAGAAAGGTCAAGGCGATGGTTGAGATGAAGCCGCCCAGAACTGTCTTCGAGATAAAGGGTTTCATGGGCTGTCTACAGTACATCAGCCGATTTGTCAACCAGCTGACCTCCATGTGTGAGCCAATATTCAAGCTGTTGAAGAAGAATCAGGAGGTGATTTGGAACGAAGAATGCCATCTATCTTTCGAGAAAATCAAAGCTTATCTTGTTAATCCTCCCATTCTTTATCCACCTCATGGAGCAAACCTCTACTTCTATACTTGACGGTCACAAATACAGCCATCGGGGCCATGCTAGCGCAAGAGAAGAAGGACTCCAAAGTTGAGAACGCCATCTATTTTGTCAGCCGCAAATTCTAAGGTAGCGAGTTGAATTACTCTTCCCTAGAGAAGACATGTGCAGCTCTAGTTTGGGTGGTCAAAAACCTAAAACACTACATGCTATCCCACATAGTACATCTGGTCTCCAAAATGGACCTGATTAAGTACCTATTTTAGGGCGACAGAGGTAGCATTTCCACCAGACTGGCAAAATGGACCTTCTTCCTAGCTGAATTTGATATTAAGTATGTGATCCGGAAAGCAATCGAAGGACAGGCTTTGGCAGATCAGTTGGCTGACTCTCCCAGCACAGAAGCCCGAGGACCAGATCTCCAGTTTCCAGATGAAGGGATTTTTGTTGTAGAAAATGGCAGCCGGTGGCAGCTATTCTTTGACGGTGCAGCGAACAAAAGAGGTAACGGCATCGGGATGGTACTAGTAGACTCGAATGACATGCATACCCAACAATGCAGTCGAATATGAAGCTTGCATAGCCGGTCTTGAAGCTGCCCTTGAACGAAATGTGGATGAATTGGAAGTGTTTAGTGATTCCCAGCTGATAATCAATCAAGCCGCCAACAGATGGAAAACTACAGACCCATGTCTCCAGAGGTATCATGCTTATATTGTAGAGCTCGTTGGCTAGTTCAAGGAAGTGTCATTCCAGTTCCTGCAACGGGAAAAGAATAGATTCGCCGACGCACTAGTTACTCTGGCTTCCTTGGTGGAAATACCAGAGGGAAAGTCAATCAAGCCGTTCAGGGTCGGAAGGCGAGAAAATCCTGCATATTGTTGTGAAATAGAGATTGAAACCGTCGATGAGCCGTGGTACAACCAGATCTTCCAATATCTTAAGCATGGTGAAGCATCCTTCCCCGTTAATAAAGAAGAGGACTTAAAAGGTGTTCGGGCCAAGAGTTTGCAAGCTCTGAAAAGGCTATCAGCACATTACATCATACTTGGCAATGAATTATGGAAGAAAAGGGAAGGTTGCCCACTCCTGCTCTGTATCAGCAAAGAAAAAGCTCAGAGAGTAATGGAAGATGTTCACAACGGCGCCTGCGGACCTCACATGAATGCTCCATCCCTTATGCACAGCATTATCAAGCTGGGTTACTTCTGGATCACTATGGAGACTGATTGCATCCAGTTTGTGCGGACTTGTGATAAGTGCCAGTGGTTCTCCAACCTAAACCACATCCCTCCTCATGATCTATATTGTATGACAACTCCTTGGCCCTTTGCAACATGGGGAATAGATGTCATCGGGAAGATAACTCCATCAGGGAGCAATGGACATTCATTTGTTTTGGTCGCGGTAGATTACTTCACAAAGTGGGTGGAAGCCGCGTCCTACAAAGTGCTCACAGCTAAGAAGGTTGCTCGCTTCATAAAGGAACAGATCTTCTGCCGCTACGGAGTCCCGAATGAGATCATCTCTGACAATGGGTCCCACTTTGAAGGAGAAGTTGATCGGCTGCTCACCGAATATAGGGTCAAGCGCCACAAGTCTTCGCCATACAGACCCCAGACGAACGGTGCTGTTGAGGCTGCCAATAAGAACCTTGAGAGAATCATAAAGAAGATGGCCGAACGAGGACGGGATTGGCCGGAGAAACTGCATCTAGCATTGTGGGGCTACCGCACTTCAATTCGAACTGCTACCGGTGCAACTCCATATGCCTTGACTTACGGAATGGAGGCTGTCATGCCCATTAAGCTAGAGATTCTATCCCTCAGGGTATTGCTCGAGAATGAAGTAAATGAGATTGAATGGCTCCAAAGTCGATACAACAAATTGGCACTGTTGGACGAACGCAGATTGAAAGCCATGGAGCACAACCGGGCATATCAGAAGAGAATGGCCCGTGCCTTCGACAAAAGAATGAAACCCAGGGACATCAAGGTTGGTGATCTGGTCCTCAAGATGAAGCCCTCAAATCAGAGCAGTACATTGGGCAAATGGGCACCTGTCTGGGTCGGACCTTTCCTAGTAAAGAAGATATTCTCCGGAGGAGTAATGCAGCTCACAGATTTGGATGGCAACCCGTTCCTGCACCCCGTCAACGGAGACAAGTTGCGGCGGTATTATGTTTGATCAAGTCATTCCCCCTCTGTATAAAAATAAAAAAAGAAAGAAAAATGAAAATAAAGGCGCAATAAAAATTGTCCCAGATGAGACTGAAAACCTCTTAAAAGGCAGTTCATGCAAAAATAAGGGACGCGCCTGGTGCTAAAAGAATATACCCAACTAGACTGAAAACCCTAAAAATGGGCGGTCTAGGTAAAAAACAGGGTTGCGCCATCTCCCCCTTCTATCTCCCCTTTCTTAAACACAAAAGTTAATTGAGTCGAACTACGGAGACCTGAGCCCCTTAGTTCTCTTTACAAAAGGGGAACGTAGGCAACCACTCGTGGTTCGGTCTAAAATGCTGCAAAAACCTCCAGTCCTGCCAAAATGTGTTTTGATTACAGTTCCAAGGCTTTTTCAAAGGTTCATTTTAAGTTAATATTCTTTTTGATGAGTTCAAGCACGGCCTGCTTCTGACTCAAATAACATGCTGCGAATAAAGAGAAATAAATTTCAAAATGCTAACATCTATTTTGTCTGCATTAAGTAATCAAGGGATACTCATGTTCCATACAGTAAATCTCTTTCCCAAAAATACAAACGAAAGGGACTCATATCTCTCAGATAAGGTGTCTAGAAGCTCGTCCCCGCTCCCGAACTTGCATCTCTGTTCTTTCTTTTCCTCGATCCCCGGGAGGTCCTTGGCCTAGGAATGTCAAATAAGTCAGTTTGAGCTCGTCCTAGCTCGGGTATAATGCGTGCCGGTGGCTCGATCAGACCAGTCTCCCTCAAAGCTGCCCTAGCAATTCTCTCTTGCCTCAAGGCCTCTCTGCGAGCTACCACCTCTGGATCATCCCTCAGAGCAGCTCTCCGAACCTCTTGCCTCCGATAGTCCTCAGCAACATCGCCGGTAACATTAGCTGGGTTCCCCTGGGCCTCTGTATCTCTGAAAGACCGGCTGGTTGGGTAGTTTGCTCCCAAGTATTCCCGACGGCGAGCCTCTATTGCCAACTGCACAGGACCCAGTTGCTCCTCATACCAGATCAAATACTCCGTGGTTAAGAACGTAATCCCTCTGGACTGTTGAAGAAGTGTCCGTATGGGAAAGAAACCCTCCAGAAAGGATCTGCTGAAAAACTGCACAGTCTGGGGCTCGGTCATGGCCATCAGGAACAGCATCGGTCGTCAGCCTCTCCCTCAAAACCCGGACAATCTGCTGAGAGTACCTATACTGTCTACTCACCAATGATGGGATGCAGAAAGAAGATACTTGCAGTCCTGGCAGCCTGACTACCACTGACCCATCTTGAATATCTCTCATGGTTTGTAGCCCCCACGCCGAAATCCAGAAGTTCAGATCAGCAGTCCCATACCGCGCCAACCTCATCTGCCTGTTATCAGCAGCCGCATCTCTCAAAACTCTGCATTGCCCGTCACCCAAGGCATGGAAAATTGACCCGCAGGAAGTGGCATGATCAAGCGTAGCCTCTCAGAAAGCCACAAAGACAGTAAACTGGGGCTGCCCGCACCCATGAAGCCTGATCCTCCTGCTAACCTGTCAATACCATGCTAGGTCTCAGCCAACAGCAACGGTACAATATCCATCTCCCCTTGGCCAGACCGGATTTGACAAAGGCCCACACCTCAGTCACCCCTGAGTTGCCTGACAACCTCCAACAATGTGCCCGAGCAGACTCTAATGTACCCACAGAAATAATTAGCTGACAAGCTAAACAACATTAACATGTCCAGAGACGTGGAAAGATCGAACAGCTCAGGACTAGACAAGCGCAACCTAGCCATCCGAGTCAAGTCTATGGACCCATCACCCAGAATCATAGATGGCACCTGATCCGCTGGCAAGCACAGAAAGTCTGATAACTGCTCCACAATCGACCGTCTGTCCCGTGGGAATGCTATAGTCATCGACTCACTCAAGCCAGTCAATGCTCTGAAATCCTCCATGGTCGGCGTCAGATCATTGTATGACAAAGTGAAAACATGCCTCTCCGAGTCCCAAAAGCAGGATGCAGCCCGGAGCAAATCCCAGTCAACCCTCCAATCTTTCAGTGATCAAAGACACAGCATACTGTACCTCCTATCATTGAGCTCCCTATGATGCTTCCGGTGATAATGTGAAATTTTAAGGAAGTCTTGATGAAATTTATACTCCCGGGAAGCCACTTCTCTGTTGTAATGTTCCATCATGATTGAAAGTTCCAACCTTGGCCACAAAAATCGCTTGTCTATCAAGTTGGGGCTGCTGTTGTTCTCCTACTGAAAAGGCAGTGTCTAAAAATGAATCCTCAGCTGATTTTAAAAAGGGACATGTTACGAGCTTCATCAAGTCGTGCGACACAGCTTACCCAGCAGACATGACATGTCGGGCGACACATCAGGTCAACATCAGACAACGTTAAAGTTCATGCAAGTCCACCCCCATGACACTTTCCGACACGCCATCTCTGTAATACACCTCCCATCCTCACATACATTCACATGTAAATGCACGGGAGAGGGTTCCCCTTACCATATGTATCACCACACACTCACCCGATACATTCCCACCATCTCATGTACAAACCCAGCAAAGCCGACCTTTCAATACAATAATCGCATTTCCTTCATATCATTCCCAGAGTGGACAGACTCATGCAAACAGGCTAACACAGTTTAATCTTTGCTAACAGAATAGCATAGTTGGATATAGTGCTTGGAGTGTTGTTTCCCCCGCAGGTACAATGATCAACTGAGCACCATCGAATCTTAAGGACTGCCCCTCGAAGCAGAAATTGAGACAAAGATTCCAAATCTATCAGTCTCTCCAAGCAATGCTCATCAGTATCATCGACCCCGCCGCCTAAGCATCAGCAAAAATCCGCTCCCTAGCAAGCAAAAACTCCCGTCCCACCAAGAAAAGTTCATGACTCTAAAGTCAACCAACCAACAACAGTGATCTAAGCCCCTCCGGCAGCTACACCTATCCCCAGCAGAATCAACAGTAGCGTGAGTCCCCTGGCAGCTACCCTTCACCAACATCCAGTGGTATGAGTCCCTCCGCCATCCACGACCCTCAGCAGTAGCATGAGTCCCTCCGGCAGCTACAACCTTTCATCGACAACGGTAGCATGAGACCCTCCGGCAGCTACTCGCCACCACCAGTTGCAGCATGAGTCCCTCCGAAAGCTACAACCTTTCATCGACAGCGGTAGTATGAGACCCTCCGACAGCTACTCGCCACCACCAGTTGTAGCATGAGTCCCTCCGGCAGCTACAACCTTTCATCGACAGCGGTAGCATGAGACCCTTCGGCAGCTACTCGCCACCACCAGTTGCAGCATGAGTCCCTCTGGCAGCTACAACCTTTCATCGACAGCGGTAGCAAGAGACCCTTCGGAAGCTACTCGCCACCACCAGTGGCAGCATGAGTCCCTCCGGCAGCTACAACCCTCCATCAAGCAGTAGCATGAGACCCTCCGCCAGCTACTTGCCACCACCAATTGCAGCATGAGTCCCTCTAGCAGCTGCAACCTTTTGCCATCCGCAGTAACATCAGTCCCTCTAGCAGCTGCAACCTTTTGATACAGACAGAGCTTTGCCTCGATCCTTGATTTGGATCTTGATGCGGACGGAGCTTTGCCTTGGTCCTTTGATTCGGGCTTCGATGTTCATTAATCAATGTGGTTGAAGGACGAACTTAGGAGTTGTTTGTGAGTAATTTGAAGGAGTATTTCGTGAAAAGAAACCAACAAATTTGTGTGTGCTGTGTGTTTTCTTGATCAAGGATCAGAATTGTCAACCTCCGAAACATTAAAAGTCATCCAATATTTATAGGAGGTTCGAAAGGTGAAGGTGGAGAGGTAAAATCCCCTAGGAAGGTTCCAGAACTCAGTTGTGATTGGATACCCGAATTGATAAGGTTTTATCCAGAAAGAGAGTTTGAAACGGAGAAGGAGAGTGATTTCTGCACATCCTGTCGAGGGGATATCTCGCGCGAGATATGATATCTCGTGCGAGATAACTAGTCATTTGACTATTTTGTCCTCTTCAGTTGTTCCGTTAGTTACTTAGGTCCAAAACTAACGAGGTTAGTTAGAAACTTAACGAAACATGACGAAACTGATATGCTTTCATCAAAACATAAAAGAGAGATGAAGAGTAGTGTAATCATGTAATTATGGGTTCAGAATGGGGTGTCTACAGAGCCCCTCGGCGACAGGTCTTATGAAAGAAGAAGTGTCGTCGATAGAAAAGACATCATTCTGAACACTGGGATGGTCGTGCCGCACGGCTGCCTACGTATCTCTATCGGAGAATCAGACCAAAACGTAGTTCGACTCCAAAACACGAAAAGGTTGCTTTAGGTATTTTAAAAATCATTTTTTTTAAAATCGAGGAGATTTTATTTTTGAAAAGGCAAATCCATACTGAGGAATCAAATCATGACCCAATTCTGAATATACCTGTTTGTCTGAAGATTCGCCTGTTTGGGCTCCAAACCTGCTGGGAAAGATGTTAGAAAACAAAGGCTTACTTGTTCGGTCCTTTGCATTCAAACGATTTGTCTTTTGGGACTGAAGTGAGGTGACGATCATGGCAATTCGGGATCGAGCTTTTGTTGAGGTGACGATCCTGGCAATTCAAGACCGAGCTTTTTGTTGAGTAGTACTCGACATACTACTTGTAGATGCTTGACACACCTACTTGGTGACGATCCTGGCGATTCAAGACCGAGCTTTTGTTGAGGTGACGATCCTGGCGATTCAAGACCGGGCTTTTTGATGAGGTAAGTATTTGACATACTGACCCTAGATGCTTGACGCATATTAGATGTTTGACACACCTAATTGTTGACGATCCACGCGATTCAAGACCGAGCTTTTTGTTGGTGACGATCCTGGTGATTCAAGACCGAGCTTTTTGTTGGTGAGTACTCGACATACTAACCTTAGATGCTTGATACACCTAATTGGTGACGATCCTGGCGATTCAAGACCGAGCTTTTTGTTGGTGAGTACTCGACATACTACATGTAGATGCTTGACACATCTTAGATGCTTGACACATCTAATTGGTGACGATCCTGGCGATTCAAGATCGAGCTTTTTGTTGGTGAGTACTCGACATACTACATGTAGATGCTTGACACATCTAATTGGTGACGATCCTGGCAATTCAAGACCGAGCTTTTGTTGAGGTGACGATCCTGGCGATTCAAGATCGAGCTTTTGTTGGGGTGACGATTCTGGCGATTCAAGACCAAGCTTTTGTTGAGGTAAGTATTTGACATACTAACCCTAGATGCTTGACACACCTAATTGGTGGCGATCCACCTGTAAGGGCGCTGAATCGGGCTTTTTGTTGGAATATGCTTGACGCATGGCACTTGACGCTATGATTGCTTGACGCGATGGTTGCTTGACGCAATGGATGCTTGACGCTATGGTTGCTTGACGCAATGGTTGCTTGAGGCGATGGTTGCTTGACGCGATGGATGCTTGACGCTTGAAGAGATGCTCGATGCACTTAATTGGATGCATTGATATATGGAAAGGTAGGCGAAATCCAAACACTCAACATGTTTGATCTAATTCTTGAAAGTAGGCACTTGACGTGCCTTACACATTTTAATTTCTGCAAGAGGGTTAGTGAAAGCATTTGCATAACAACATATATTCACTTAAGCATTTGTTTGTTCAAGACGATCAATGTGCACTCGACTCCAAGAATCAGCGGGGAGAATGAGTTCTATTATGTGAGAATTGAAAATCATTTGTGTGATTTAGATTTTGGTTTAGGAGACCAACTCGTGAGGTCCATCTAAAGATCGAATGAGACAATCGTCTAATAGGATTCCTTTGAGATAACCCAAGTTCAACACTAAGGTTCAGGATACTTCAAGGATTTTTCGTTGTCGTAGGACTTTTTTTCATCGTCAAGCCCCTAAGTTTTTCATGTGATGATCATTGACTGAACAAGGTCTAAGCTACTCCAATGGCTTTTGATATGTAGAACTTATGCTGCCTAATCCAAAGCACGTATTTTCCAAGGCTTCTCTTGACAATAAGCCCCAAGGCCTCTTGTATGTTGTAGATGACTTTGCGAACAGGCTTGTGAGGCAGTGTAAATTGAAGAAGGATCCCCTCCTTTTTCCCTTTGAATTTTTTTTTGTGACGCACCCTGGTTTTTGCCTAGACCGCCTTTTCGGGTTTTCAATCTAGCGGGCATCTCTTTTGCGCCTTTTGTTTTTGTGCTCTAACTTTTGCCTAGGCCGCTCTTTACGAGTTTTCAACCTAGCGAGCCATTTTTTTTTTAAAAGTATGTTTACTCGAAGGGGACTCAGTTGGAAGAATCTCGTTAAGGAGAAAGATGAGATCTCAAGTTTAGTTGAGGAGAGACGGACTCTATTTTTTTGGAAGGTGATCCAAGCATTAACTCTTTTTATGGAGGAGTATATTCTCTGATGATGAGAGTGAGGAGCGAAAAGGAAAGCCCCTACTGCAAATTAGATTACTCTTGAGATCTGAGTAGAGATTGACTGAGGGAGGAAAGGTTAGGAAGCCCCAGTTTTGATGCTTGGATTCCAAGAGTGTGTATGAGAATGGCTAAGAGGAAGCCCCTAGACTCAACAAAGAACGCTACATGGCTCAAAGGTCTAGAAAAGTTGTTCTACTTTTAATGGACCTTGCATCATCTAGAAATTTCTTAACGAGTTTGAAAAGAAAACCAATCATTAGTATGAATTAAGGCTAAACATTTCTCTTTATGGATTGACGTTGAAAGTCTTCTTCATTTGCGCTGCCATTCAGGCTTCATGGTAAGAGAATGTTGAGGAATCCTTTTTTCTTCATAGGTATTACTTGACTCTTTTTCTCTGTGGGAGAGTCCTTCTTGCCTTTGTTGAAATTTCATCCTTGTTGTGGGGCGATGAAGGCTTGAGAGTTTTTCTTTCTTTTTTTTTTCATTTTTTTTCTTTTCCTTTTTTTTTTCCATGCTCTATTTTTGCCTAGGATGATTTGAGGAGTTTCAACCTAGCGAGCTTTTTATTTTTGTACTCTCAAAGCCTTGAATTGAATAGCCCCACTCTTCTTGGGATGAATGTTGATAGCAGCGCCTTTGGCTTCCTTCGTTTGTTGATCTTCGACTTTCAACAGGAGTAATGTTTAGCCTTAAGCCTTCTAAGGATAGTTTTCATTTCAAACTTGTTTAGAATTTTCTATTTTTTGTGATGCATTAAGGAATGAGTGTCCACTATTCAACATGGATCAAATGATACTCATAAAGAAAAAAAACTCTTGGGACAGTGTTTAGGATAAAGAGATAACTTTTATTGATAAGGAAATTTGAAACAGACTCGATAGTTCACTTGACACAAACTAGAGAGGATAGAGATGTACTAGAATGACTGAACGACTCTTCGAGAACATACTAGGAAGTTGACCTAATCTATATTTTTTTTCTTTTTTTTTCAAAGGAAAAAGGGAGAGGACAATCGGAGCCCCAAGGTGGTGATGCTTCAGTTGATCTTGCCGGCTTCATATAAGTCTTGGATGGCATCCCTCAAATTGTAGCAATTGTTGGTGTCATGACCACTAAACTGATGGTAATCGCAAAATTTGTCGTGGTCCCAATCTTCTCTCATTTTCTTAGGATGATAGTCTTCCATTGGCTTCAATTTTCCTTGGCCTACTAGATCATCGACCATCTCCTTAAGAGTAGCCCCACCAAAATCATGATAGGTACGACTGGTGCTCCCCTTTGTTGGACAATTCTCCTTTTTTGAATTCTTTCTAAGACGGATCAATTCATTAATTCTAAGGCCCGAGTTATGGAGCTCGAGGAAACTAGGGAAGTAATTGCCGACAAGCTTCTCTTGGTACTCTTCGTGGAGACATTGAAGTAGGATATGAATTTGTTCGTCTAGGCTTGGCCTATCAACGATTTCAGCCAGTTTGGCCCTCCATCTTTTGATGAAGTCTGTGAATGACTCATTCGGGAGTTGCTTAGTTTGCTCAAGGTCTCTCCTAGTAGTGCGGTAGGTAGTGTTGTCCTCAAATTGTTCTTGGAAGGCACGACTGGCGAGTGGCCAATCAAGCCTTGTGGAGAGTGGAAGAGTCATGTACCAATCTCTAGCGGCACCATCAAGGGTTTGAGGAAAGCATTGAACTAGCAAGTTGTCATCGACACCCATAGGTAGCATGGCCCAAGAGTAGGTTTCCAGATGGATTTTTGGACAAGTAGTGCCATTGAATTTTGCAATGTCGGGTGTCTTGTACTTTCTAGGAAGCTTCGACATGGATTGGCGAAGGGAGTCATAGTCAATAGAGAGCGAGGCTCCCTTACTCACATCGAGGGATGCAAGTTTCTTTTCTAGCATTGCCATGGTAAGGGGTTCGTTCTTGCTTTCCCTCTTTCTTTCTTTCTTGGAAGCATAACTCTCATTGTCGGAGGAGGAAGATGATGAGCTAGACTCATACACCTTTTTCTTGTGCTTGCATTGGTTTTTAGCCTTCTTAGTGTATGATACTTCATCATCGGAAGAGGTCTCATTCTCTTTCTCCTTTGAGCTTAATTCGGCCAATTGTAGTTTCATGGCTTGGAGTTCGTCAACCATGGCTTTCATTTCCCCGGCTTGGATTCTTCTTTCAAGTTCTAATCGGGCCTCCATTTCATCGGCTTGGGCTTGTAGCATTTCTTCATATCGAATCCTTTGATCCTCAATTTCCTTTTTGAGTGCTTCGGAATTCATCGTGTCGAAAAGAAATTGAGATGCTACCGTTGAAGAGAGGTAAGGGAGCTTGACGACCTTAGAGATGAACTAGGGATATCCCGATGAGACGCCTTTTAGAATATTAGCCCCAAATGATCCTAGATGGAGAAAAGGATGATGGTTAAAATTACCTCACGAGTGATTTTTTTTTGAAGTTTTATTTTTATTAGAGACGGAGTTTTGACTCAAGGAGGGAGCGCACATCGATTATCAATCTCAAACACAGATTCTGCAAATAAAGTCTCGCGCGAGACAAGGGAATCTCACACGAGACAACCATTCGGAAAGATGGATTTTTCCTCCTTTTATTTTCTAAATTCATGGTCGGACGGACAAAGATCCGTTTTCTATCTAGTATCCTAGGTAAATCTTACAGGCATAATTCGAACCAAACCTAAAGACTCGGTAATTGACCATTCTTTGTAAAATAAAGCCACGTAAAATTGATCGAAAGGATTTTTTTTCTTTAAAGGGACTTCCGAAAGGGTCATTCCGAAGGGACATTTCCGAAGGGACTTTTTCTTTTTCCGAAGGGACTTTTCCGAATCCTTTCTCGATAGTCAATGAACTTTATTTTGGTCAAAGACAAGAAAAATTATCGAGTCAAAACCGACCGGTCACGGAGTGTTCCTAGAAAGACAATCTACATGATATGTGGCGATGCAGGGCTGGAAGGCTAGGCTCCCCGCGATATGACAATCTAGGTGGATTGAATACGCGGAGTGGGATGATCCAACTTCGGAGAGACCGGCGACTAGGTGGTTACCGTCATCCGTCCTTAGTGTGGGTCCTGGGTTAATCGGGGTATACAGTGCAATGACAGTTATATCATGAGTGCGCGTGTGTGAGAGTCAATCTAGGTGATAGATAAAATATAGATTTTTTTTTGAAAATCAAAAGGAAAACAGATAATGGCCTCACCAAGTGATTGCCTACGTTTCTCCCATTTTAGGAAGACTCAGGCCGTCGTAGTTTCACATAAAGAGAGAGAAAGAGAGATAAATAATTTAATTTACAACTCCCGAATCCCCAATGGACCGGACTTTAATTAAATAAAACTCAATCGCACGCAGTTCATAAATAATAATCAATTATTTAAATGAAATAAAGATCCGAGTTCTACATCTTAAGGGAGGCCTTAAGATGCGGGAACTCTGCAGACAATAAATTCTGGGATCCCCCTTGCATGTTCGGCTCTCGTCTTGGACTATGAGATGAACGGGAGAAATCAGAAAACAATCAGATTGCCGAGGCGATATCTCGCGCGAGATTTGATATCTCGTGCGAGATATGCCTCGTATGAGAGAAGAAAATCGAATTTACAATTTTTTTTTGAAAACCTCTCTTTTAATTTTGACGCAAGTTTAAGCCTCTTAATTTTAAGTCCCCAGCGGAGTCGCCACTGTAGCGATGCGAGAGAAGAATTTTATCTTTTTGAGTCGCCACCTATATTATTCGTTTGAAAACATAGGAAAACCATTTTGAAAGAGATTTGGGTTCGGGGCTTAGGTTATGGAATGGGTAGGTCAAGGAGCATCCATTCCACCCAATCCGGAGATTGGTTTTGCTAAAGAAAAGAGAGGTTTTCAATCTTTACGATATATATAATTAAAGAAAAACAAGTAAACCCTAATCAATTTCTTGATTAGAAATGTTGGATTGTATGCTTCGAGGTCGCCTCCATTGACTGAAGGGACTCTAGGCTAATCCTTTTGATGGGATTACACTACTCTAAAATCAATAGAGGGGTTGAGAAGAGAATCGAAAGTTTAAAGGATGATTACCTTTTTGAGAAGAGATTCGGACAGAGTTTCGACTCAAGTTTAGAGTTGAAACTTGATACGGACAGAGCTTCGCCTCGATCCTTGATTTGGATCTTGATGCGGACGGAGCTTCGCCTTGGTCCTTTGATTCGGGCTTCGATGTTCGTCAATCAACGTGGTTGAAGGACGAACTTAGGAGTTGTTTGTGAGTGATTTGAAGGAGTCTTTCGTGGAAAGAAACCAACAAATTTATATGTGTTGTGTGTTTTCTTGATCAAGGATCAGAATTGTCGACCTCCGAAACACAGAAAGTCATCCAATATTTATAGGAGGTTGGAGAGGTGAAGGTGGAGAGGTAAAATCCCCTAGGAAGGTTCCAGAACTCAGTTGTGATTGGATACCCGAATTGATAAGGTTTTATCCAGAAAGAGAGTTTGAAACGGAGAAGGAGAGTGATTTCTGCACATCGTGTCGAGGGGATATCTCGTGCGAGATATGATATCTCGTGCGAGATAACTAGTCATTTGACTATTTTGTCCTCTTCAGTTGTTCCGTTAGTCAGTTAGGTCCAAAACTAACGAGGTTAGTTAGAAACTTAACGAAACATGACGAAACTGATATGCTTTCATCAAACCATAAAAGAGAGATGAAAAGTAGTGTAATCATGTAATTATGGGTTCAGAATGGTGTGTCTACAGAGGGAGAGGGTTTTAGGAAGTGGGTATTAAAGAGTGAATAGTGAGGGTTTTTAGTTGATTTGACAAATTCAAATTTCAAATTAAACACCCTTATCCCTAACAACACAGTTATCCGACATTTTCAAAAATGTAATTTTTTTTTATTTTTTATTTTTTTTTAATTTTTAATGTATAATAACTAAAAATAATTTTAGAAATATCCATAAAATTTTGTTTTTCAAAATTAAAAAAAAATTAAATTTTAAAAAATAGATATTTCGAAATTACCTTTAGTTAGAGAGATATTAAATATTTTTGCTAAAAACTTTTTAAATTTCACAAACTCTAAATATATAAAAATAGACTTTTGGATATTCAAAATTTAATTAAAAAATTAAAAATAAGGAATAAAAAAATTATTGTAGCATCTACTAATGTGTTGCTAGCAATGTTGTGTAACACAAAAGACAATATTTTAAATAAAATTCCCTTGATATTTTTTCAACATATATAAATTATCATTTTTTTTGTCAATTTTAAGCAAAACTTTACACCTTCTTTATTTACAAGGTAGCATCGTAGTAGCGAGCTCCGTGTCTCGAGTTTTTTATTAAAGTGTAAAGCTATATGTAGTAAGTTTTATACCTTTCAAGTAGGGTTCACTGTAGTAGCGAGCTCCAGGTCCCTAATACTTAGTATAAAACAACTACATTACACTTCCGTTTTGGCAAGGAAGTATCGTCGTGCCCCGAGTTAATTTGGGAGTATTTTAACAAGCTTTGCCTCTTTTAAATATCAACAAAAACATAAGTGACTTTGTCACTTTAAGCACAAAGAGGTATTTTAACAAAAAATGTTATTATTGGCTCAGAATGGGGTGTCTACAGAGGGAGAGGGTTTTAGGAAGTGGGTATTAAAGAGTGAATAGTGAGGGTTTTTAGTTGCACACACACACACACACACACACACACACACACACACACACACACACACACACACACACACACACACACACATATATATATATATATATATATATATATATATATATATATATATATATATATATATATATATATATATATATATTAAGTATAAATATACAACAAATACACAGTTGTAAGTATCCCAATCTGGATCACCCTCTTCCGAGCACTCGGGAAACAACGCAGACTCACTCAAACGTAGTCTCGAAAACCCGGAACCCTAAAAAAACCCTCAAAAACCTTCAAAAATCCTCAAAGGCCCAAAAAACCACCAATCAAATCAAGGGGGGGGGGCTTTTTGGGACAAACAAACACAAAAGGACTTTTTGGGAATTATGCAAAATTGGGAAAAGCATAGAAGGTCCGTACGGACCTCTTTGCATGCTAAAAAGTCCGTACGGACCTTCTTGCTACCAGACATCATAATTACTGAATCCTCTTAAAGTCCACATTATTTCCTCAAATCCGGGAAAACTAAAACTTTGGTTTTGCACATAGGTCCATACGGACCTTCTTATAAAATTTCCCACACTATAAATAGAGGGCTCCCCCTCCCATTTCATTCACACCATCCTCTTCTATTCTCTCCCTAAGCCTTCTGGCTCCCCCTCTAAGTCCTTCCGAGGCACTCCCGGCCCCTTTCGGTTCCTTCCGAGGCCTTCCGAGCTCCCTTATGGTGCTCCGAAGCTCTTCCGAGCATTCCCGAGATGCTCCTGCGCTGTCTCAAGGCACTCTCGAGGTACTCTGACGCCCCTCGTGGTACTCCGAGGCCTTACCTGGTCTTTCCCGAGGCGTCCCGGCTCTTTTCGAGTCAAACCGGCAACTCGGATGCACGCCGGAACTCTGCCTGAACGGAACCGACGATCCCGACGCATGCCGAACCTCTGCCCGAATCCAGCCAACGATCCCTGCGATCCCAACGCCTGCCAAAACTCTGCTCGAGTGCACACTTGAAAATCCCGAGGCATGCCGAAGCTCTGTCCGCAGACAACTGGCACATCCCGAAGCAATCCCGGTCCGTCCCGGAACACTATTCCATCCTCAAATACTATTCCCCAGCGGAAGACTGACACGAACCAATATTGGTAAGGCTTCCTTCCTACACTATTTCAATACATTTCAGTAAGCATTGTACAATGTAGACATCCAACACAGCATGCATTTTTAAAAGCATACACACACACACACAACATTTAAAGAAAGAAGGGGTGTCGAAAGACTCATTTTTACGAGGGTACTCGGGTGATCTCTAATATTCTCTTCCCGAGGAGTAACCTGACCTCCGAACTCAAAAATCTCATCACACAAAACCAGTTTATTTTTAAACTGATGCCTTTTTTCAATGTTTTGGGCTAAATCAAAACGGCGTGGCGACTCTACAAGCAAAAACACAGCGAGACACTTCCAATGCGACGCAATGCAAACGGAAAATGCGAATGCGAAAAATGCCAGATGTTGGGGCGCGATTGCGCTGCCTCTCGGATCCGGGCAATTTAAGTTGGCGACTCCGCTGGGGACGATTTTGTTTTAAAAAGACTTTTAAACAAAACAAAAGATTTTTAAAACAATGATGAGGGTCAAACTTTCATTTTACCCCTTTCTTTAACTGTTGTGTGTGTGTGCATGTGCTTTATTTTTTATTTTACAAAAAAAAATACAAAAAATGCATCAATATACATCTGTATACATACATTTAAAATTCTTCAAAAAACTTTTGTTTTACTCAGAAAAAGAATTTTAGAGACCGCACACTACTCGCACTGCTGCCTCGGTACACTGCACGCTACGCGCACTGCTGCCTCGGATACACTGCACACTACAACCCTCAACCCGAGGTGGTCTCAGTTGCAGTCCGTTTGATCTTCCTAGGCCTCTTGGACGCGCACGGGATCATTCCAAACATCCCATCCTAGCCAGTGTCAACCATGCACGCTTGAGTCACACTCTGTCCAGACTCGGTTGGTTTTTACCCAGTCTGTGTCATACAGCCTGGATACATATCCCATGCCGGCCATTTTCTGAGTCGAAGCTCGGAACTCAAGATCCCTTGCGCAAGAAAAGCGATGAAAGGTCATGCTAAAATCTTGACCTGATCTTGATTTTCCGAAGCTACACCCAGACGATGTTCCGTCCCGGATATACATCCATGCCCACATGACACCATGTCATCAAGCCTTTAATACGTCAGCCATTACGATATGACCCAGCTAACGCCTAACGTCACAGATCCCTTGCGCAAGCAGGGTAAAGAGAGGTCATGCCGAACTCTCGACCCGATCTTGACTTAGGTGCCAGCTCGGCTCACTATTCACATGGCTAACGCATTAAAACAAACATGACAGGCTCGGTCCTTAGGTTCGATTTTTCTTTTAGGCCGGTGAAAACCGCTTGCCCTATAGGACCCTCGCTCGGGGCTGTCCACCCCGGGATGTCGAAATATAGGTGCAAAACGAGGGGCTTATAGCCGCACAGATGGTCTCCACTGACCCAGGATCTAGCATAGTTGCGAAAAAGAAGAGCAATCTTTTCCAACCTACCTAGGATTCTGAGAAAACACTGTTTTAAGTAAATTAAAACAACAAAAAAAATATAAAAAATAAATAAAAGCAGAAACAGCATGTCACGTGAGCTTTCCCCCTTTTTATCCAAAAGGCCTTCCCATGTCTAAACCTTTCCCGTCACCCCCTCCAGCGAATCGAGAGTGGTTGAGAATACCCGGGAGCCGCCTTTTCAGTATCGAGGTCACAAGGTCCGACAGCCCTTCCGATTCAGCGGTCCGCACAGTCCGCTACTCCCCCATGAGGGGATCAACAGACAACAGTGAAGGGAACAGAACCCCGCCACTAAGAAACCTTCAGACAATGGAGGAGGTGTTGCGAGCCTTCGAAACTCTCAAGAAGCGCCAAGAAGAGCAGCAAGCCTGGATCGTAGACACCCTGCGCCTTTGAGGAACCGTTGTTGTTCCCCAAACTGATGGGACCTTCGTTCTCATAGAAGATGAAGAAATACCAGCTCCCCCGGGTCCTCAAAGCTATCAGCAGGTCCCACCTCCGCCAAGCTACGAGATCCCAGCAACGCAAAGCAGCTCTCGCTCAAATCTCCACTCGGGCATCAGCCAAGCAGCTCCGACGGGCCCGCCTCAGCACAGTCAATTTCCCAGCCATGCGTCCCAAGCTCAGTATCAACGGCACACATACATGCCTGCCCCACCAGATCCCAATGCATCTCGGTATCCCCCAGGATTCAATCCTCTGCCTCTATACGAGCCTCGAAACCATAACAAAAAATCCCAAGGTTTACCCAGGACAGGCATCCCAAGCGGATATCCCGACATTTCAAACCTACCACCCGCTTGTCTGCCACTTGGGGCTAATGAAACATTTCCCCAATTCCCAAACACGACCCTTAGCGGCCCGGGCAATCACGCCCTCAATTTCAACAACCCAGGGTACGAGATGGTATACACTCAACTACCTCCCCAAGACTCCCGAATGGCGATCCCATCGGCCAATCCACCTCCATCTTCGGTTTCCATCCCCGAAAACGGCAACCCGCCTCGATCTGCCAATCCCCACATGGCTTGGTTGATCGAGCAAATGAAGGACATGCAAGGCAAGCTAGCCAGTTCTCGGAAGGACTCCCTCATGCCCACTGATCCCAACAAGGTGGTCCCGCTTCCTTCGAAATTCAGGATGCCGAAAATGGAAAAGTTCGATGGGACCAAATGCCCAAAAACCCACATCGACACCGGTCTTGGGTATAAGAGCTAAAGGGGCAACCCCACAGCAAATGGCGGATCACTTCCAGCATTCTCTCAAATCTACAGCGCTAAGGTGGTTCCTCAATGTAAAGGCAGAAAACCGCTCCACGTAGGACCAAATCAGTGAAATATTCGTGGAGAAGTACCGCGCCAACCTTGAGTGGGAGACAAACCGCCACGATCTGCAAGCCACCGAACAAAAGGACGACGAGCCTGTAGGTGAGTTCTACAAAAGATGGAACTGGAAGCTAAGCGAGATAATGGATCCGCTTTCCATGGAAGAGCAAATGGATATCTTCCATTCATGCCTCAAACCTTCTCTGAGGACCTTGATCAGCCATCACTTCTATCCAGATCTCCGTTCCATGGTCAATGCCGGAACCAAATTCGAAAAGACCCTGAGCCTTCAGAAGACAACAGCAACGTCTTACCGCTATCGGACAAACCTGTCAAATCCAGCACCTGTCCCAAACAAAGGAAAAGAAGCAGCCGGAACGGTACACTACATCCAAAACGGAGCTCAAGTAAACCGTGATCAGGCACCCCCGAGGAACAACAATCCCCCTCCCATCCCACAGTTCCAACATTTTGACAACCTCGAAATGCCTCTGGGCCAAGTATTTGAAGCATTGGTAAAGCGAAACCTTCTCAAGCCTCTCGAGAATTTCCAACCAAAGACTCTCAAGCCCAACATGGATATGCGCAAGCACTGTTCCTTCCACAACTACCCCGGTCACACCACCGACAATTGCTTCGTGCTAAAGCAGGTGGTCTAGGGGATAATCGAAGAAGGAAAGTTGGAACGCCCCCGTGGCCCCAATACCATTGGAAATCCATTCCCCCGAAACGACAGGGTGAACACGATAGCCTTCGACGAAACTCCAGGCGAGAGCAAACCTCCTGCTATCTCCGAAACCGTCAATGTGCTATCACGCTACGACTGGGAATGCGAAACCGGAGTCAAACGGTCCCGTGACCAGGAATCCAGACATGAGCGCCCAAGGGCGAGTGTCTCCCTACGATCTCTGCCATGATCAAGACACACCAATGGATGGATCGAACGCTCCCCGGAGGAGACTGAATCGAACGGTAGCACCGGAAGCAGTCTAGCCTTCACAGACGAAGACTTGCCGATATGTGAAAATAGACACAACGAGGCTCTCCTCATCCTCATAAAGATAGAGATGTTCTACCTCCCGAACGTCTTGATCGATAACGGCTCCACAGTCAACACCATCGCCTTGAGCACATTGAAACGACTACATGTCGACTGCTCCCTGATGAGACCTTCCCCCCGGATAATCCGAGCCTACGACTCCACTCCACGCCCGGTCGTAGGAGTCATCAATCTGAGGATCCAATTTGATGTACAATTGGAGTCGGTGGAATTCCAAGTGGTGGACATCAAACCAACCTTCTCCGCCCTGCTGGGACGACCTTGGCTACATCAGATAAAAGTAGTATCTGAATGTGCGCTCGCCAAAAAAATAAAAAGGAGTCGCCACGCCGTTTTTAAGAGGAAACATTGAAAACCTTTTGACAGTGAAAATGGGTTCGGGGGTCAGGTTACGTGTTGGGAAGTACCGAGAGTTCACCCAACACGCCTCGTCCGTAGATGAGTCTTTCAATTGTTCAACATCCAATTCATTCAAATGTGTGTGCGAAGTGTGTATGGCACGAATATGTATGAAATGCATAATAGTGCTTTGTTTTATTACTCGACAAGGGGAAAATACAACTTGTAAGCCATTTGCCATGGGAGGCCACATCCCATTTACAACTAAGAGGAACAATACTTACAACTGAAATATGGTCTCTGCAGATGGTCACCATGTGTCGCATGACACAGGACATGCTAGGCACGATGTGTCGCGTGACACATGTTTACCGTTTGCAGGGACCTTAAATTTCAAACAACAGATCCAACATAGAACCAATCAAATACCAACACAATATACAAATAGCTCAGAGACCAACGAATTTACAAAGGATTGACCAAGGGGATGTGGATATAGGGAGATCCACACTCCCTTGGCCAATAAACAACAAATCCCACACAATCACATTATGAACATCAATCAAACCAAGCTAAACAGTTAAACAGAGAGATCGGCAGTTGGGACTTGATAATTGGGGACGGACGGAGTCCAATTATCAAGTCCAAGAAATAGATTGCAATGAAACAAATAATAGTAAATGCGAGATAGAGGTGAGGGAGGAAATTCGTTACCCTCGTAGTCCACGAATTCTATACCATGTTAGGTATTGAATCCTTCAATTTAGCTTCGGGATGGAACGAGCCCAGATCGAAGTTGTTTTGGTAGCTCGGCAGTTCCCAGATTGAGTCGCTTTAGGCAATTCCAGAACGTGCGAACTGTAGAGAATTGAGGGAAGCTTGTTGAAGGCTTGTTTCCACTTCACAGTAAATTGGACAGAGAGAGACGCCGGGATTGGAATAGGGCGGAGGGTAACAGGTAAGGTTGGTCATTGTTTTGGCCGGAGTAGGTGGTGGTGCACGGCTTAGGGGTTGGAACAGGGCGGCGTCGGTGGTTTAACGGCTTGGGACTGGAATTGGCGTTGGAGTTGCCGGATTTGGTTTGAACAAGGGAAGCGGTTATTGTTGCTGCCGGTGGTGTTCCCGTTCGATTGGAGTTGAGGGAAGACCAGTTGTTGACCTTGGTTTGGGTGTGAGGAAATTGGTGAAGGTTAGGATGATTGAAGGGAGAAGGAATTGGTTTTGTTCATCGGCTTGATGTGGTTGAGGGATAGATTGGATCCGGGAAGGTTGAGAGAAAATGGTGGAAGATTAGGTTGGGGAAGAAGGTGATTGGAAAGAGGAAGGTCACCGGCGAGGGAGAGCTACTTTGTTGGTTGAGGAAGCTTGGCCGGCAATGGAGGGAGCGTTGCTGCGTATAGAGAGAGAGAGAGAGGAGAGAGAGAGGGAGTTAAAGGGTAGAGAGAGAAAGGGTGAGAATGAGTGTGTGTGTGTGAAATCTGTGAGAGGCCTCTTTTAACAAATGACAGGAATTGGTATTTATACGCAGATTGGGAAAAAGGATTATTTTGTCGCACGACCAAACGCTTCCAATTTCCATGCTTCAAGCTGTCACACGACGGGCCACATCCATAACCGATTCTGGTGCCAAAACCAGATTCTGGAACATTCTGGGTTAATTCCCAAGAGGTCTAAACTGATTTATTCCTTTTAGGTCCTTTTGTCCGGAAAAAATACTAAAATACACTTTCTTCGCGAGAAACATATAAAATGTTTTCAGAAGTTTCGGAATAGACCGGGAATTTACCAAAACGCCCCTAAATGCAATTTTATCATATTAAAATGCATCTGGAAAGGTCGGGAATTGGATTGGCGTACTTACAGAGCCCCTCGGCAACGTCACTTATGGAAGAAGTGAGGTTGTCGATAAAATAAGACCCAATCCCACCCAATCCCAATGAGCGGCTGGAGGATTAGGCGGAGGGCTAGACCGTGACTGGGGAATCGGATGGTTAGACGGTGACTGGTGAGATCGGATGGCTGGACCTTTTGAGAAAGGATTCCTATGTATCCCAAGTGGGAATCAAGCCGGTCGTAGTTCGAAAGGGGGGACGTGTGACTAAGAGAGATGGATGGCTGCCTCGGAGCGAGGACGTGTAGCCAAAGGAACGAATGGCTGCCTCGCGGAGAGGACGTGTAGCCGAAGTAGCAGACGGCTGCCTCGCGGAGAGAACGTGTAGCCGAAGGAACGGACGGCTGCCTCGCGGAGAGGATGTGTAACCGAAGGAATGGACGGCTGCCTCGCGGAGAGGACGTGTAGCCGAAGGAGCAGATGGCTGCCTTGCGGAGAGGACGTGTAGCCGAAGGAGCGGATGGCTGCCTCGCAGAGAGGACGTGTAGCCGAAGGAGCGGACGGCTGCCTCGCGGAGAGGACGTGTAGCCGAAGGAGCAGACGGCTGCCTCGCGGAGAGGACGTGTAGCCGAAGGAACGGACGGCTGCCTCGCGGAGAGGACGTGTAGCCGAAGGAGCGGACGGCTGCCTCGCGGAGAGGACGTGTAGCCGAAGGAACGGACGGCTGCCTCGCGAAAAGGACGTGTAGCCGAAAGAGCGGATGGCTGCCTCGCGGAGAGGACATGTAGCCGAAGGAACGGACGGTTGCCTCGTGGAGAGGATGTGTAGCCGAAGGAGCAGATGGCTGCCTCGCAGAGAGGACGTGTAGCCGAAGGAACGGACGGCTGCCTCGCAAAGAGGACGTGTAGCCGAAGGAGCAGACGGCTGCCTCGCGGAGAGGACGTGTAGCCGAAGGAACGGACGGCTGCCTCGCGGAGAGGACGTGTAGCCGAAGGAGCAGACGGCTGCCTCGCGGAGAGGACGTGTAGCCGAAGGAACGGATGGCTGCCTCGCGGAGAGGACGTGTAGTCGAAGGAGCAGACGGCTGCCTCGCGGAGAGGACGTGTAGCCGAAGGAGCGGACGGCTGCCTCGCGGAGAGGACGTGTAGCCGAAGGAACGGACGGCTGCCTCGCGGAGAGGACGTGTAGCCGAAGGAACGGACGGCTGCCTCGCGGAGAGGACGTGTAGCCGAAGGAGCAGACGGCTGCCTCGCGGAGAGGACGTGTAGCCGAAGGAGCAGATGGCTGCCTCGCGGAGAGGACGTGTAGCCGAAGGAACGGACGGCTGCCTTGCAGAGAGGACGTGTAGCCGAAGGAAC
Organism: Adenophora triphylla var. japonica; assembly: GCA_022495995.1. NCBI lineage: Eukaryota > Viridiplantae > Streptophyta > Magnoliopsida > Asterales > Campanulaceae > Adenophora > Adenophora triphylla. The sequence goes on along the minus strand of JAFEMH010002295.1, from coordinate 89,112 downwards.
GGATGGCTCCCTCGCGGAGAGGACGTGTAGCCGAAGGAGCAGACGGCTGCCTCGCGGAGAGGACGTGTAGCCGAAGGAACGGACGGCTGCCTCGCGGAGAGGACGTGTAGCCGAAGGAACGGACGGCTGCCTTGCGGAGAGGACGTGTAGCCAATGAAATGTGACTGTGCGGTTTTAGGAAAGTAATCGACTGAGATATGCTTTCATACCTGTGCTGTGCTTACCTGTAGCTGCTGGAGGGACTGATGCTACTGCTGTTGTTGACGGTTGCCGGGTGCGGGGCGGTCTTTTGTTGACTGTTGGCTCTGGGATCTGGGACCTTGCCTGATGTGACGGGAAATTTGCTTGCTGGGCAGCGGAAATTATTGACGGTTCGGCTCTTGTGTCCCTAGCTTTGCTTGGTAAGCCGGGGACTTCGCTTGCTGGGCAGCGACTCTTATTGACGGCTGACGATGGGGCTTATGGCTTTTGACGTGCCCTGGGGAGATTCAGATAGGCGCGGACTTTTCTGTCCCGGTTCTGCTTTAAGGGGCAATCTTTGAGATTCGGTGCAGCTCCGTTGATCATTGGACTTGCGGGGGTAGATGTGGCTGCCGGAGGGTCTTAGGCTATAACTGCTATTGGGAGGTAGCTGTCTAGGGTCTCATGCTACCATTGGTTCTGCTGGGAAGGTTATGGCTGCCGGAGGGACCTCTACCACTTGTCGATACTCGCTGGGTGGCCATTCACGGGAAGGTCTTTGCACAATAGGCTTTTGAATCGTCAAGGCTGGTGAGCTTTATTGTCTGGATTCTAGGGGCAGCTGGGGCTCTTCTTTCTTTGACAGGCTTTGTTTGGGGGCTTAGACTATCACTTGTCGACGTTTGCTGGGGAGATTGACAGATGCGGACTCTTTGTCTCGGCTTATCATGCAGAATAGGCTTTTGAAGTCGCCGAGACTGGTGAGCATTATTGTTTGGACTCTGGGGCAGCTGGGGCTCTTTCTTCCTTTTTTTCCTTTTTCGACAAGCATTGCTTGGAGACTGGGTAGCTGAGACTCTTTTCCGACGGTGTCGATAAGATGGTAGAAGCGGGGTCTGCCACCTGCAGGATTTGGAATCACTGTCCAAGATTGTGATCCGAGGGGCAATCCTCACAATCAAATTACGATCACTTGACTATTGTACCCTGCGGGGGAGGAAAACACAACACTTCTAGGCACTTTGCATTTTATTAGGCTCTTGCTTATGCATTATTAATCTTTTGTTGCACAAGTCCATCTCAGCTGGGGAGAATAGGAAGGGACATGGGGATTTTGCACGGCTTGACAAGCGGATATGTAGGTAGCCATTATGCTATGAGGGATTGTGTATAGGACGAAAGTGTTTATGATGGGGTGGACCCTCTCCCGTGAGGTGGGAAAATGTATGAGTGACGGATGATACGGTGCAGCTTTGGCAAGTCGGGGACGCTCCCGGGAGTACTGGTTGCAGCAGGTCCATTGCTAGTGAAGACAGAGTGTATCGCGCGTTTGAGACAGCAAGCAGCAGAGGGGGACAGAGAGCAATCCCGGCTTGGCGAAGCCCCAGTTGATAGTGTGAGACAAATCTGGAGGGAAATCTGGTAAGGAGAGCCGGAGGGATATCTTAACCAAAGCCCCAGCTTGAGGATATTCCATGCAGCTTCATTGCAGGCAGAGTCATCTTGTGGCCGTGGTGGCAACCCATCATTTCAAACCACAGTCAATCAGTCACTGGACAAGACTCGGAAGTGTTTACGTGCAGGGGCGCATCTTTTCGAAAGGTGGGAAATGAATCCCGAATTTGTGTATGACACTCTCACTTTTGGGTTTAACTCTTTTGGGAGAGTATAAGCACAACAAGGTGTGGAAAAGTGTATGGAAGCCCGTGCTGACCGAAACGGTGTTTAGCTCTATCTTCCTATGATGTAGAAAGAGAAGACTTGTCGAGACACTTGAAAACCTGTCTTATTCGTGATGATCACAAAGCTGCTTAAAACCCTTTATTGATGTTCGGGTTAGTCAACCGCCAAAGCCGATATAAACAAATATTTCAATCAATCCTGAGGAGAAAGCCCACTGATATCGAGAATCAAACTCGGAAAGACGGAACAAAGGATTTGTGTATAGGGACGGCCCTTGCTGAGACCAGATTTTCTGAGATTTGTTTGTGCTTTCGACCGAACCAGTTATGGTTGCCTACGTTCCCCTCCTTGGGAGGAGCTCAGGTCACCGTAGTTCGGGCTTTATCCCGAATGAATAGAATGAACGGTGAAATTTGGGGATCTGAGGACCTTCGAGATTTTTTTTTGAGAGTCGAAAGAACGTGTCCTCTTAGAGTGTCGATGGGAGACACAGATGCGAAGCCCCAGTGGGACGTTCACGGCAGGTGTTTGTGGAGCAGAAATGAAATATGCTCACATGCGACGTCGAATGAACGGATAGAATTTGCACAATCTTTGCTTGACGGTCCTTTGAGCCGGGATGGACTTGGCTCTTCTTTAAGCAATAATCTGTTTTAGATCTCGACGATGTTGGACTGAAACTGCTATCCGGTAGGAACTGCGACTGGGTCTCGGGGTTTCGATCGGTCTTTGGGTAATTCGGGATATCATGACCTCTTAAAACGAGAGGTCGGCTGGGCTTTTTATTGACTGGACCTCTAAAGATGAGAGGTTGGCTTTTGGGTATGTGTTTGGGATTTCTAAGGTGAGGGAAATATCTTTAATGCCTCTAAGAATGAGAGGTCAATCTTGGCTTTGACAAGGGCAAAGGTAAGGGTAATGGGAATGTCCTCTAAAATCGAGAGGACGGCTTGGGATCGGTTAGAGGTAATGGTGAGGGGACATCCATGCTGTCTCTTTATTCACTCTGAGACTCCTCTTGAGTAACGACCGGACCCTTTAACTTTTGCCTTTGAGAGGATCACTGGGGACTAAGCTCTGTTTCTTTTCTTTTCTTTTTTTTCTTCTTTTTTTTTGTATATATATATTTTTTTTTTGTATTTTTGTCTCTCTCTTTTTTTTCTTTTGAGAGGAGAATTTCAGCTAGTCCCCAGGATGGATCACTGCATTCTGTCGTTCTTGAGCTTGGAGACGGTCAATCTTCTTGTAAATCACGGGAGCCTCAAGGATAGTCCCTCTTCTTCTGGTGATGATTAAATGGGTTTCAAAACATGCCGATCTTGAATCGAAGGGGTATTGTTTAGGTGAGGGTAAGGTGATGGTTTTCCCTATGGGTGAAAGGTTTCAACCGCAGTCCCTACCGGATGATCCGAACGAGATAGAGTCTTCATTGCTTGCTTGAGCTTTCTTTGAGAAAGATCCGTGCAAATTCATCGAACAACGAGATGATGAGGGCGAAGGAAGATATATGAGCATATGGGAATCGAGGTGGGGAGTTGGCAAGCCCCACTTTGGGAAGGATATCAGTCGATTTTCTCACTCCGATCAATTCAAACATTAGCCATTTCAAAGCGTTGGTCGGTGAGCAGCACAAGTGATCATTTGGAATAATACCATTTCAATAGAGTGTAATGTAGGTGTGCTAGTTATGTCTCGAGTCTGGCAAGAATAGAAACAAAGATTTTTATCACTGCAAAGCAAAACTGGTCCAACTTGGACTCGACAGACTCATGTACGACAGTGGACATTCTAGACCCTACGAGGACTGATCGACTGCATCAACTTCGGATGGGAGGAAGAGCATTGTTGCCATCGGTGCGGTGAGGACCCTTCTCGATATCTTTGTCATTTGCAAGTCATCTCTCCTTATCTTTAGCAATCTAAGCAAGCACCCGGGCCTCCCGCTCATGAGGAAAAACAGCTTCAAGGGTAGCTCTCTGCTCTTCGATGGACACACCATTTGCACTCTGCTGACCCATGGGATATGAACTTTTAGGCTGGTGGGCCATAATCTTCTGTGCACCGCGCATTTTGGATTCCGAATCAGATGGACGACCACTCGGGCACTTGAACTGCTTCCGCCTCGAGAATATAGACCAATGAGCGCCGGGAACGGGAGCACACACCCAACTTGCCGTAGCCTTGCATAGGTGAAGAGGTGAGAGCGTGTATAGACGGAGGGTAGAGAACTTTGAGAAGGTACGGGAGAGGGAAGAACGGGAAAGGAGACGGACTCGTGCAACACTTTATTAATTTTCAAGTAGAAATCGGTGTCTTTTAAGTCCTATGAACGGTTGGGAAAGGCTAATCCTTTATTCACACAATCTAGTCCTCGGGGAAACCTATGGACACATCATCCACAAATACACCAAATGCGTTGTTTCAAAATTAATAATAGGCGATAGTACCTAAACAAAACCGAAGCATTTATGGGACGGACGAGTAGCCCTAATTTCTGGAGAAATTTCGGCAGCATAACGGGTATTCCTGAAGAAATTCAAGGAAAAATCCGGCATGACCTCTCGTCGATGCACGTTGACAAAGCGACATGATCACTCGTTAGAACATGTCGTGGGAACGACATGTCCTCTCGTGAAACCATGTTGCGTTGGCAACATGCCCACACGTGCTAGGTTTTGGGGTAGGTACGAAAGTTTATTAAAAAATTTGAAGCAATTCATTTTAGTGTATTTTGAAAAATGGCGTGTCAAAACCAATCGTTTTGGGTGAGGTTAAATGTGTGGTGCCACCTATAATGCGCTAGGGGGATAGGTTTGACATTAGGCGCTCAAGCGTAGGCGAATATTTTCACCGTCCGCGATGCCGTCAATCGCACCCGAGGGTTCTAGATCTACGTGATGTAGTGTGCGGGATGGCTATATTCCTTTATTTGCGAAAATGATTTTTTTATTATTTTTTTTATTTTTGATTTTTTTTTATTTGGAAAAAGGGGTGATAAAAGAAAATAACACACACACACACTCCCACAGAGTACAATAGTCAAGGATCAGTAATTTTGATCATGGGGGACTGCCCCACAATCACAACATGTATCAAAATTCAAAGTCCTGCAGAATGACACCTTCTGTCGCGTGACACAGAACATGGAGGGTACGCTTTGTCGCGTGACAGAAAGAGTCACATTGCCAGAACCCCCCTGAACAAAAGCACATAACCATCCCCAGCCTCCAAGCACAAGCAACAGATCAACACCAAGCCCCAGCACAGCACAACATAAAATCTCAGCCCCAAGCAACAGCAACACAGACAACAAAGATGGGACACAAGGAGGGAACAGAATAAAACAAAGCACATAAGATGCATTTAAGCACATAAAATGTCACACAATCAAAGCACACACAAATCAATGAAATGGATGTTGAACAAGGACGAAAGTTTGACCCACTTTTGAAAATCAAGTTTCAAGTCCCCAGCGGAGTCGCCACTGAATGTGCTCTCGCCCGAAAATTATAAATAAGGAGTCACCACGCCGTTTTTAAGAGGAAACATTGAAAACCTTTTGACAGAGAAAATGGGTTCGGGGGTCAGGTTACGTGTTGGGAAGAACCGAGAGTTCACCCAACACGCCTCGTCCGTAGATGAGTCTTTCAATTGTTCAACATCCAATTCATTCAAATGTGTGTGCGAAGTGTGTATGACAAGAATATGTATGAAATGCATAATAGTGCTTTGTTTTATTACTCGACAAGGGGAAAATACAACTTGTAAGCCATTTGCCATGGGAGGCCACATCCCATTTACAACTAAGAGGAACAATACTTACAACTGAAATATGGTCTCTGCAGATGGTCACCATGTGTCGCATGACACAGGACATGCTAGGCACGATGTGTCGCGTGACACATGTTTACCGTTTGCAGGGACCTTACATTTCGAACAACAGATCCAACATAGAACCAATCAAATACCAACACAATATACAAATAGCTCAGAGACCAACGAATTTACAAAGGATTGACCAAGGGGATGTGGATATAGGGAGATCCACACTCCCTTGGCCAATAAACAACAAATCCCACACAATCACATTATGAACATCAATCAAACCAAATAATAGTAAATGCGAGATAGAGGTGAGGGAGGAAATTCGTTACCCTCGTAGTCCACGAATTCTATACCATGTTAGGTATTGAATCCTTCAATTCAGCTTCGGGAAGGAACGAGCCCAGATCCGAGTTGTTTTGGTAGCTCGGCAGTTCCCAAATTGAGTCGCTTTGGGCAATTCCAGAACGTGCAAACTGTAGAGAATAGAGGGAGGCTTGTTGAAGGCTTGTTTCCACTTCACAGTAAATTAGACAGAGAGAGACGCCGGGATTGGAATAGGGCGGAGGGTAACAGGTAAGGTTGGTCGTTGTTTTGGCCGGAGTAGGTGGTGGTGCACGGGTTAGGGTTTGGAATAGGGCGGCTGTGATGATGTGTCGCCATTTCGCGGGAAAAAATATTTTTTGCGTTTCTTTGAAAAAACCAAATAAAACCCGGGAAAAAGAACGGAGTCGCCACGCCATTTTTGTTTTAAGGGCCAAAACTTTGAAAAAAGCCCGAGATCAGAAATTTGGGTTCGGAGGTCATGTTACACGCCGGGAAGGACGTTAGTGTGCACCCGGAATGCCTCGTAAAACGAGTCTTCCAAGCTGAAAATCATTTGTGTGTGTGTGTGTGTGTGTTTTGGCCAAAATAATTTGAAACTCAGAAAAGTAAAAATTGGGATATCTTTTTAAGACTTTAAACTGATCCAATGATTTTTTGGAAGATTTTTGGATTGAGATTTGGTACTCAAAGGACCTTTTGAAGTTGAGAGCCACTTCTGCCAGAATGAAAAAGGCAATGGACCTTTGATTTTGAAATGGATTCAAGGGTCTTAAAACTTCATAATCTGGATAGACTCAGAGAATGAAAGTTGTTCCAGACACCTTAAATAAGATTTTTGCGAAGGAATTTTCCATTTTGGAGAAGATTTGAGGGGTCAAAACCTTCTGAAAATCTCAGATATGCAATCTGGATTTCCAGAAGCTGATGAACTAGCCTCTAAAAGAAAATTTGAAAAAGAGAGTTTTACTCACCCAAAAAATAAAGTAAAAATATGTATGGAAAGGTCTGGATGTTTGCTACAAAAAGTGTATTGTAGTCAACACCAAATTCCAAGTTAATATGTGTCCAAAAATTAAGACAATGGACTGGGATCTTAGAAAATTGCTACTGGACAGCAACTTCTCAAGAAAGAAAATATGATTTAAAGGGGGGTTTTGCATCCATGCTTGTCCCCATTTCCCTATGTTTTGGTTGGTGATCACTTGACATTTTAGTGGTGAATCAACTATACCAAACCATCCTTGGGGTACATTAGGACTAAGCACTTCATTTGCTTGGGAAGGGGATTTTTATCCTTTGAAAATGAGATTTGATGCTTGAAAATGTTTTTTAGGGTTTTGAAAATGTGTTTTCTTTGCAAGAAAGTAGGAGAACTTGAAAATAATGTTGATCCTTGTAGAAGATCATCCATGGAGATGAACTTCCATGGTGATCTTCTTGGATCTAAGACAAAAAGATGAATGAACTACATTTTGTAATTTGAAAATGCATGCATGGATGAGAGATTTAGGGTAAGAAGAGGGAGGTTATACCTATCTTCTTTGTATTTTGGGGCTTTGGCTTGAATATATGAGTGTTTGAGGCTTGAATGCAAGAATGTTTGGGTTTGATTTGAGTGAGTGAAAGTTGGGAAGATTCAAGAGAAAAAGGTGACAATTCTTATGGAATTCTCACTGTTTTCTCGAGTATATTCGCCAGATACTATGAATTGTGCTCTTGTTCCTCTTTTTTTGTGGTGGAGGGCTCAATTTATAGCCCTACGAAAATTGCAATCTCATCCGCGCGGATAGGACTGCGGCGTGCCTTTGTTCATTAAATCTTTGCTCCGGGCTTTGGACAAGAGGAATAATCTTTTTAAAATTCAAATTAACTTGACGAGATTATGTTTCCGGCCATTTCTTTTGTTGGTTTTTCTTATTGCTTTTGCTTTTTTGATTCTTTTCCTTGGTTTATCTTTTTTTGGCAATCCCCATTTTGCCCTCACTTTGTTAGAAAAGTTAGGAATGTTAGGAATTGTTAGAAATGTTATAACTTTCGTTAATTTTCTAACGAAAATTATAACAAGCTCAAATTGGAGCACTTACAGTAGCCCCTCGGCGACGGCGCTTTCGAAGGAAGCGGGGTCGTCGATAAGAGTAAGGCTCCATATTTGGCGGGATGATCGAGTGATCGGGTGGCTGAACCTAGCGATAGGCTACCTACGTATCCCGAATGGGAATCAAGCCGACCGTAGTTCGGGTCTTTGACCACGGAGATGATGGCGTTTTAGGTGCCTCGAACGAGAGTTACTGCGGTAGTTCTTTGGAGAGAAACTCTGGCAGGGGTAAGAGATGACCATTTTCGGTCGGATGGCTATCCGCTCTTCTGGGGATAGGAATGACCATTTTCGGTCTGGTGGCTATCTGCTCTTGCTGGGGATGATTGGGATTTATTGCTTTCCTAGTGTTGTGTGTGATAGCGTCTTAGGTGCCTTGAACCTTGGAGATGGCATTTTAGGTGCCTCGGACCTTGATGATGGCGTTTTAGGTGCCTCGAACCTTGATGATGGCGTCTTTGGTGCCTCGAACCTGGATGATGATGGCTTTTTAGGTGCCTCGAACCTTGGTGATGGCGTTTTAGGTGCCTCGAACCTTTGGAGATGATGGCTTTTTAGGTGCCTCGAACCTTTGGAGATGATGGCTTTTTAGGTGCCTCGAACCTTGATGATGATGGCATTTTAGGTGCCTCGAACCTTAATTTGAAAAGGCCTTTCGGTGGACTTTGTCTGCTGCCGAAGGAGAGGGTGACCGTTTTGGTCGGGGGGCTGGACCTAATGATAGGCTACCTACGTATCCCTAGTGGGGAATCAAGCCCTTTCGTAGTTCGAGATTTACTCGAGATTTTGTTGGCTTTTGGGATTCCGTTAACTTTGCTGGGGATTTTGTTAGCCTTTGCTGGGGAAAATCAGACGTATTCGTCTGGGAAATCGATCTTACGTTTGACTGCCGGGGAAGATTTTGATGAAAGATACGGGATCTCGTTATCTTTCTAAGGGAGATCAGTCTTACGTTTGACTGCCGTTGAGGAAATTGATGAAAGATACGGGATCTCGTTATCTTTCTCGGGGAGATCGGTCTTACGTTTGACTGCCGGGGAGGATTTTGATGAAAGATACGGGATTCCGTTATCTTTCTTGGGAAATCGGTCTTACGTTTGACTGCCGGGGGATAATTTTGATGAAAGATACGGGATCTCGTTATCTTTCTCGGGGAAATCGGTCTTACGTTTGACCGCCGGGGGTAATTTTGATGAAAGATACGGGATCTCGTTGTCTTTCTCAGGGAGGTCGGCCTTACGTTTGACTGCCGAGGAGGATTTTGATGAAAGATACGGGATTCCGTTATCTTTCTCAGGGAGATCGGTCTTACGTTTGACTGCCGGGGAAGATTTTGATGAAAGATACGGGATCTCGTTATCTTTCTCGGGGAAATCGGTCTTACGTTTGACTGCCAGGGAAGATTTTGATGAAAGATACGGGATCTCGTTATCTTTCTCGGGGAGATCGGTCTTACGTTTGACTGCCGTTGGTGATTTTCTTGACAAGGGGCTGACTTTGGTTAACTTTGGTTAACTCTGTCAAGTTGGGGACTGAACTGCAGAGTCCTGGATTTTTAAAGGGCAAAAGGGTCATTTTGACCCTGACAATCCTATCCGCGCGGATAGGAGCGTGTTTAGAGGGTTTTAAATGAGGGGCCGCCCCCTTTCTTCTTCCCCAGTCTGTTTTTACAGAATTACGAGAGAGGAAGAGAGAAAAAGCAAAAAACCGCCATTGTTGGGCAAAAAAGCTTCGAAATCTTCCGATTTTCTTCGATTTTCGAGCAATGGAACACGGGGAAGGTGCTTTTCAAGGCCAAGGACGTGGCCCGGTAGCGGAGAGACGATTGGAGCTCGTCCGGATGAGGAGGCACTATACTCTTTCGCAATCGATTGCGGAGGAGCCCTACCCCGATGCTTGGCAACATTGGGCTTCTGATCCGAGTCTCCGAACGGTATACTTCGAATCTTTTCATTCCCTTTGTTGATTTCTTGTTTGAGATTTGAATTTTGGGTGATTTTTGAAATATTTTTTTTTTTTTTTTGAAAATTCGAATGATTGATGTTCTTGGCTTTGAATCTTGATTTTGATGCTTTGCATGTTGTAATGATTATGTGGGTATCCCAAAATATGCATTTTGCTTGGAGAAAGAATTGGCCTTTTTGCCATTTTTTTTTTGTAAATTCGAAAATTATGGATGAAAATTGTGATTTTTTTTTTTGAAATTTGAATATTGATCTTGATGATATGCATGTTGCAATGAATTTGTTGGTGTTTCAAAATGTGCATTTTGCTTGAGAAAAGAATTGGCGTTTTGCCAACATGAGATGATGATATTAATGTATGATTTTTGATTTTTTTTTTTTGAAAAGTGGGACGGATTTTTCCTCCCGTTGATTGAATGCATGTTATTTTATGAAAACGGGACGGAGTTTTTACTCCCGTAGGAATGCATTTTTTTTTTGATGAATGCATGTATGCATGTCTTATGAAAAATGGGACGGAGTTTTTGCTTCCGTAGGATGTATGAATGTAGGATTTTTTTTTTGAGATGATGGATGATATGCATGCATGCATAGGAACTTCTTCTTTTTTTTTTTTTGAAAATGGGACGGAGTTTTTACTTCCGTTGACTCTTTGTATGAAATATTTTTTTTTTCATGAATGTTGATTGGGATTTCTTGAAAACTTGTCTTTTTGTGCGAGAAAAATGGGGCTATGCTCATTGTATCTTTGTTATCTTTGTCGAATTTTCTTTGAAATTTCATGATGCATATGTATGCCTCTTTTTTTTCGTGCAAATGCAAATTTTTTTTGACATTTTCTCTTTTTTTTTTTTGTTTTATTGCAGGGTGGAAACAACTACGTTACGGAGCGGTGAACAAGATGAAGACTCGAGGATCGGTGGAGTACGTAGTTGACTTGTGGGACCGGCTTCCGAATGCGGGCCGAGGAGCTTTGCCGAGTCCGAGACAGATTGTTGTTGAGACCGGGCTTTGGGAGTTTGTTGAGTGCTTGAGGGGCGGTCAAGTTCCCTAAGAGCAAGGGCTTGATGTTTGCTTTGGCGCGGCGGTGGGATGCGACCCACACGTTTCACTTCTTACGGGGCGAGGCTACGGTTACGCCTTCCGACTATGCTTGCGATCACGGGTTTGTCCTTCAATGGACGCGGCATTGAGTGGCGGGATGGCTATAGCGATGCGGATCTGCAGGCTCTTACGGGATTTTCCCTATTCCCAAAAGGGGATGGGGATGGAGTATGCGGTGGTCTACGGGAAGATTGTGGAGACCATTGTGAGTTACGAGGCTGGGAGGAGAGGATAGGCGCCGATCGATTGCCGGGGCCTTCTTATGGTTTGCCTTTTCGAGCACCCTTTTTGGACATCTTTGAGGGACGGCAGTCTTTGCCTTCTTGAGGTCCTTGGAGGACATGGAGATGGCTGGAGATGTCTCCTGGGGAGAGGTCGGGCTGGCAGAGCTTTACTTTGCTCTCGGCAGTACGGTGGAAGGCTGTGAGCTCCTTGTCTTGCTTTGAGTTTGCCCTGGAGGTATAAGCTCTCTTTTTGCTTTCCCCTTTTTTTTTGAGCACACACTTTTCTTTTGCCTTTGGATTGATTGGATTTTTACCTTTCGCAGGTATGGGCGTTGGAGTTTTTCCACGTCACGATGTGGCGGCGGCCGGCGTACGTCGGGCGTATCCGGCCATGCACTCTTGGTCCAAGCATGCCCGGGAGAAGATAAGCTCCGAGGGCGTACGACTCTCGAATACGCGGATTGCCTTCCTTTGACGGAGGTGAGACGGACGAGAGGATGATTTTTATCCACAGGATCGTTTCGAGGTGGCACGGTGAAGGGCGGCGAGATTTGGGTGTGCGGCGGAGGATTACGAGAGGTCGACCCGCGATGCCTATTATGCGGAGAGAGGGTGACGCGCCGGCATGGCGTGAATTCGCCTTTGAGGACACCGGTGGAGCCTCCTGCCGATATGATGCACCCGAGTGACGGATCTGCGACTGGGATGATTACCGAGCCGGCCAGCACTTCTCGGCATTTGTGGCGATTGAGCCGTACCCGTATTTGTTTTGAGGAGGCTGAGGATGCCCCGGGTTACGGATAGAGAGGGGCTTGGGATCCCGCGGTACCCTCGGACGGATTTTTCATATATCCAGGATGGGATCCGATTGAGGGTGCAGATCCCTCAGCCTGAGCGGCTTCCACGAGCTTTCCGGCCTCGTCCGGGTATGAAGGTATGGCTTCTCCTTCCCTTCTTTCTTCTCTTTTTTTGCTTTTGTCTTTTCTTTTCTTTCTTGTCATCATTTCTTGCTTCAACTGTTTCTGACGCTTTTGCTTTTGTGCAGTTTTCGGAGGTGGTCGTCGAGAAGCTGACGAAGCAAGTGATCGGAGCTAAGAGATTCATCAGGAGGATGGTCGCTTGCGGGGCTCCTCAGGCTAGAGCGAGGCGACCACGGCCAGCGCCTGTCAGGCGGGAGGCTTCTCCTATTCGTTCAGAGACTTCTTCAGAGACTCCTCTGTCTCCTCTCATTGATCCCCGCGCGGTGCTGCCTTCGGATCACGTCATTCTCGGGGATCCACACGGGCAGGGACACGTTTGGCAGCATGGTGGGTCGTCTTCGTACGTCCAGGAGTCCGACGCCTTCACCTTCGGATATGATTTTTTTGCAGATCTCGGCTTGCCCTATCAGAGCGTGCCGGTTGGTCCTGACGAGCCTCTTTACGGAGACGAGGACGATTACGAGCCCGAGATTTTCGGGGCTCCTGAGGAGGCGGGCCCGAGTCGCAAGAGGGACCGGGGACAGACGTCGGGCGCTAGGGATTCTGATTGATTACCCCCCCCCTGATTTTTTTTTTAGACTGATTTTCTGAGATTTTGAGATTTATGACTGGGATTGAGATTTGTACAGCTTATGCACATTTTTTTTTCTTCTTCTTTTCTCTTTTTTTTTTTGATGTAATAATTTAGGATTATTGATGTTTGTTTGTTTTTTTTTTATGCACACTCTTTTTTTTCGGGATGTAATAATTTAGGATTATTGTTACCTACTTTTTTTTTATTTGATTTTTTTTTCTTGCCCACTCCCTTTATTTTTGGAATGTAATAATTTAGGATTTTATTTTTTATGAATGCAATGTAGTATGAATGCAGTGTTGCATGAGCCTTGGTTGTTTTTTTTTTTGCAAGGATGTTAGTTTCTGGTATATGGACTGGTTTGGGGAGGTTTTTGCACAGGTTCCGAGCAACCGAGACGGAATATTCCTCTTTTGGTGTAGCAGCTTGGACTGTTGCAGATTTTTCTGATGGAAAGCAAACATATCCGCGCGGATGGGAACTGCATCTGACATTGTCCTTTAATTTTGCTACAGATCTGGTCTCACTTTATTTCAAATTCAAATATCCTCTTCAACCTCCAGTCCAAACAGCCATTTTCGGGGAGAAAGAGAGAAAATCCATGGAAAACCTTAGAAAAGCTCCATCAAAATTGTCCCAAGAATCCCAAATGTCGTTTTTCAACAAGTTCAAGGATTGATCCCGGGAGATTATGCATGAGAGGAGGTCCTTCTTTGAAGAAAGGTATAAGGTGAAGTGCTTATGGTCTCTCAAGGAATTGATTCCGGATTATGAGCTTTTGAGGGCTTCTTCCTCATTTTGGGACACTAGAAGGCATGTCTTTTGCCTTTCCTTCAACGAGATTGTTCCGACTGTGGAAGAATTTCGGGCCTTGCTTGGAGGTCCGGAGGTGGAAGAGATAGCGGTTCCTTTGCCCGGAGGGGCTTCTTTTGTTGACAGATTGTGCGTCCTCCTTCATCTTTCCCCGGAGGAAGCGCAAGGTATGATCCGTGGTCCCGATCATTTTGATATTTCCGGCCTTCCCGATAGGTTTAGGGGCCTAGGCTTGGTGGATGATGCCTATTGGGATGCCTTTGCACTTTGTATGTTTGGCACCCTGTTCATGGTCTATTCCTTTGGGATTTGCCATCGGTCTTTGTTGGATGTTGTCGTTCACTGTCGCCTGGGCAGAGATGTCGTTCCTTTGATTTTGGGAGAGACTTTTCATGCTCTCGATAGACTGGCTACCGGGAAGCGGTATATGCACGGGGGCAGCCCGTTCCTCTTGACCCTGTGGCTGATGGAGCGTTTGGGGATTCTTCGGGAAACTCCCGACATGATCAAGCCTTGGACATTTGCCAGGAGGGGGGTTGCTGTGGATTTCGATGATCAGGGCTCATGGGAGCGTTGGATGGCTGGTCGCCAGACAGAAGATATCAGATGGTCAGTGCCTTGTTGACGGGTGGGGACTCGCAGAGTGCTTCAGGACGGGTCTCATGTGGTTATGCTTCCGGGGCTTTCTCAGTCCAGCTTCTATATTCCGTCTTTGGTTCTGAGACAGTTCGGCTTGGAGCAGGTTCCTTTGGAGAACTTTGATGATATAGCCATCAGGGTGGTGGCTCCTGTTTTTATGGATGATCCTTCGGTGTTTCCCTTTCTTTCCCGAGCATGGAGATATGACGTTTTTCCTCCTCGGGTTATCCTCAGGCGTCCGAGGCCGGTGTTCCTGACCACTTGGTACCTGGATTGGTACGAGAGGCATTTGGGGGAGACTCAGATGGCTATTTTGATGCGGCGTGAGGCCATTGTGGGTGCGGAGGACCTGACTGTTTCTGAGAGGAGGAGGGCCGAGGCGAGGGCCAACCCTCATGACAGGAGCGGAGACGCTGTGACCGACTATGAGGCTTACGTCAAGAGACAGGAGAGGAGGGCTCCTATGCTACCAGCTAGGCTACAGGAGATGAGGGATGACGCTAGGGCTACTAAGGCCCTGGCAGAGGCTGGTTTGATAGATCCTGTTTCTACACCAGAGCTTGGTAGGAGGAAGACCGACATCTTTCCGGTTCAGAAGAAGAAGACTCGAAGGGGAAAGAAGAGGGGAGAGGCCAGTACGAGCGGCTTGGAGTGACCTTGAGGTTTCCGAGTATCCCTTTCTTGTCATGGCAGACACATTAGTTTGATTATGTATCTTAGTTTTCTTTTTAACAGGTTGCCAGTTGTAGGAATGAATCGGGCTTAGACTCATCAAAAAGCTTTTAACTTGTAATGAATATTTGAATTGCTTTAGTGTTTTTCGAGACGCTTTCATGGTTTGATCAGTTGTATTGATGCCAAAGTATGACTTTTATTTGTGTTTTAGACCGAACCGTTTCCGGCTGCCTACGTTCCCCTCCTTTTGAGGAGCTCAGGTCTTCGTAGTTCAACCCGGTCGATTTTTTTTTTTTTTATTTTTTTTTTTTTTGTTTGTTTTTTTTTTTGGTGCAACCCTGTTTTTTACCTAGGCCGCCCTTTTCGGGTTTTCAACCTAGTTGGGTATTACTCTTTTAGCACTCTTTTTTTTTGACTTCTTCTTTTTTTTTCTTTGTTTTACGCGTAGTATCTGCGCAGCTTGTCACCATTCACTGGGTGTACAAAGGGATTCCCGTCGAGGTCTGCAAGTTGCATGGCTCCTCCGGAGAAGATCTTCTGGACGACATATGGCCCGACCCATACAGGCTCCCATTTGCCGAGGGGGTTGATACGGACTGGGGGCTTTTCTTTTAAAACGAGATCCCCTTCTCGGATCTCCCGATGCTTTACTTTCTTGTCAAAGGCTCTGGCCATTCTTCCTTGGTAGGCTCGGATGTGTTCCATGGCTTTCAATCGTCGCTCATCTAGCAGGGCCAATTCGTCATGGCGACTCTGGAGCCATTCGACCTCGTTGATCTGGCTTTCCAGTAGTATACGGAGCGAGGGGATCTCTAGCTCGATTGGGAGTACGGCTTCCATTCCGTATGTGAGGGCAAACGGTGTTTCCCCAGTTGCCGTTCTGACTGATGTTCTGTAGCCCCAGAGTGCCAGGTGTAACTTCTCGGGCCAATCTCTGCCTTGGACAGCCATTTTCCGGATGATATTTTCCAGAGTCTTGTTTGCTGCTTCAACGGCTCCGTTGGTTTGGGGCCTGTAAGGAGATGACTTGTGACGGGTTATTCGGAATTCTGCCAGCAGTTTTTCACATTCCCCTTCGAAGTGGGATCCATTATCTGAGATGATTTCGGCTGGCAACCCGTATCTGCATATGATGTTCTCTTTGATGAAGAGGGCTACTTTCCTTGAGTTGAGGATTTTGTAGGACTTGGCTTCAACCCACTTGGTGAAATAATCCACAGCTACCAGGACGAATTCGTGGCCGTTGCTGCCTGATGGTGTGATTTTGCCTATGACATCGATTCCCCAAGTGACGAAAGGCCAAGGGGTTGTCATGCAGTATAACTCGTGAGGAGGCAAGTGATTAAGATTGGAGTATCGCTGGCATTTGTCGCAGCTTTTGACGAACTGGATGCAGTCGGTTTCCATGGAGATCCAAAAGTACCCCATTCTCAGTATGATTTGCATCAGAGCTCGAGCATTCATGTGAGGGCCGCAGGTACCACCATGTATTTCTTTCATGAGTTCGGTAGCCTCTTGTTTGCCGATGCATCGCAGGAGGGGGCCTTGATAACGCTTCTTGTATAGCATATTTCCCAAAAGAACATAATGGGAGGCGTGCCGCTTCACGACTGAGAGACTTTTCGCTTTGATTCCTTCTTTATATTCCCCATCTTCATTTTTGAAAGGGGCCTCTCCATCCTTCATGTACTGGTAGATCTGAGTGTACCAGGGATCATTGGCCGGTTCGGCTTCTGCTTCGATTTCAAAGCAATAAGCGGGATTTTCTCTTCTACCGACTCTGAATGGTTTGACGGACTTCCCTTCGGGCATTTCAACGAGGGAGGCTAGCGTTGCGAGCATCCGCAAATCATTGCGATCCCCGGGCAAGTAATGAAAGCTGATCTCCTTGAATTGAGTTACTAGCTCTTCCATGTAAGTGTGATATTTCTGTAGACCCGGGTCCACGGTCTTCCATTTGTTAGAGACCTGATTGATGATGAGGGCAGAGTCACCATACACCTCCAATTCCTTGATATTTCTTTCAAGGGCGGCTTCCAACCCGGCTATGCAAGCTTCATACTCGGCGGCATTGTTGGTGACTTCGAAGTTCAACCTTGCTGCTATGGGGGTGTGTTCGTCAGTAGGATCGACCAGAAGCATTCCTATTCCGTTCCCCCTTTTGTTTGATGCCCCGTCGAAGAAGAGTTGCCAGCGATTTCTCCTTCTAGAGCGAAGATTCCATCATCGGGAAATTGAGGTTCAGGTCCTCGGGACTCATCACTTGGGAAATCAGCCAAATGTTCTGCCATTATGCGTCCTTTTACAGATTTCCTTGAAACATAAGTGATGTCATATTCGGCCAAAAAGAACGACCATTTTGCCAACCTCATGGAGATGGAAGGCTTGTCGAACAGATATTTGATGGGGTCTATCCTTGAGACAAGATGTATCGGGTGAGGCCGCACGTAGTGTTTCAACTTTCCCACTACCCGGACTGCACTGCGCAAGTCTTCTCGCAAGCAGAGTAATTGAGTTCGCTTCCTTGGAGCTTTACGCTACGAAATAGATGGCGTTTTCGATCTTGGAATCTTTCTTCTCTTGAGCTAGCATAGCCCCAATTGCTGTATCCGTGACAGTTAGATATAGCAAGAGTGGCTTTTGCCGATGTGGTGGGCAGAGAATCGGGGGATTCACAAGGTATGCCTTGATCTGTTCAAAGGCAAGCTGACATTCTGGAGTCCATTCTGTGTAGTCATTTTTCTTCATCAACTTGAAGATCGGCTCGCAGATCGAGGTCAGCTGATTTACAAAGCGGCTTATGTATTGCAGTCTTCCCATGAAGGATTTTACTTCTGTTAGTGTCCGGGGTGGCTTCATTTCGACTATGGCCTTGATTTTCTAGGGGTCTACTTCAATTCCCCATTCTGTCACCATATATCCTAGCACCTTACCTCATCTTACACCGAAGGTGCACTTGGCTGGATTCAGTCTCATGCTGTGGTCTCGGAGGCGGCCGAAGAATTTTCTCAAATCAACAAAGTGCTGGCCATCTGATCCTCTGGAATGTATTATCATGTCGTCAATATAGACCTCAATTTCTTTGTGGATCATGTCATGGAACAGAGCTGTAGCTGCCCTTTGGTACGTAGCCCCAGTATTCTTTAGTCCGAATGGCATGACCGTGTAGCAGTATGTGCCCCAAGGGGTTGTGAAGGCCGTTTTGGCTTGATCCTCTTCTGCCATTTTGATTTGGTTGTAGCCGGCAAAACCGTCGACGAAGGATTTGACTTCATTGTTGGCCGTGGAATCTACCAAAATGTCGATGTTTGGCAGGGGGAAATCGTCGTTTGGACTGGCTTTGTTCAAGTCTCTGAAGTCTACGCAGCACCGGATCTTTCCGTTGGCCTTGGTCACTGTTACTATGTTGGAAAGCCATGTAGGGTATTCAATGACTCTGATGAAACCTGCCCTGAACATCTTTTCTATCTCCTCTTTCACTTGTAGGGACCATTCGGGCTTAATTCTTCTTAGCTTCTGCTTTACTGGCTTGACTTCTGGGTCGAGCGGTATTCGGTGCTCAACTATGGAAGGATCGAGGCCTGGCATATCTTTATAGGACCATGCGAACACATCTACGAATTCTTTTAGCAGCTCAATTAAGGCATCCCTTTCAGTCCCTTCGAAGAAACTACCAATCTGCGTCTCTTTAGGCTCTTCCGCAGTTCCCAAATTCACACTTGTCAAAATCTCTTCGGCAGCTTGGGCTCGATTTTCCTCTTTCCGGACAACCTGCTTAAAGATTTTCTTGATATATTGTTCATTTAATGTGTCCGCTTCTTCATATAGTGAATCGTTATTAACTGTTTTTACATCATTAGTTAATTCATCATTAGTTAAAGTGGCAATTAAGGGATACTCAGAAAGGTTCGTCATTTCATTGAGAATAAAAGGTAATACAATATTGGCTACAATTTCTTGGTCTTCAGGCGTGAGTCCATCGGACGACTCGGAAGACTCAAACTCAACAACGAGAGACTCAGAGGACTTTACAAAGGTTGACACAAAGGGACGGGGGACCAATCCAAGTTTGGTGATCATTTCTTCTTTGGTCGCGGACGGGCCTGAGAGAGTTTCCCAATTCTTTAGCGGCATTACTGTCAGGGGCCTCATGACTCGGGGGCTGTCTCTTTTCTGTTCTCCTTCCTCAGTCACTGCTATCATCTCTTTCTCTGAACCAGGATCAATTGCGTCTGGCGTCTGAAAGCTGAGCATGTGGATGTAGGGATCTTCCTCAATTCTGGGGATTTCCATATCGTCACAATCTGACCGCTCAATCCAGATGTAAGGACGTATTGCGTCTCGGTGTGCTGCTAGAAAAATCTCATGTCCCATACTCGAGCGGAAAGGCTTGGCAGGTAGTTCAGCAAGGAGGACGTCCCACACGACGTTCATAGATTCGAGTTGAGTATGACGATGCTTGTCGATCTTTATCATGAAAATTTCCTGGCTTGGCAGGGTCAGAGAGTGGGTTTGAAGAATGGTGACGAAGCTGTGATTAAGAACCGGGGTTTGTGTGCCTGTATCATGGCGGCGTTCAATGTTTCCTTCCAGTATGCCTCCAAATGTTGGAAATGACAATTGGATTTGATGAATCTGACTTCTTCGGAGTCTGCTCGCTTGAGTGCGTTGACATAGTTAGCATCACCGGATTCTGGGGGATTCTGGCGAGACTTGCCCCGATAGTCACTTGGTCGACTCGGAGGAGGTAGCCCCGGTGTCTGGCTAAGAGCATGCTTGGTAACGGTCTCGGCTTCGTTCCCTATGAGGAAGCTGTCGCCCCTTATGACTTCAAGGTCCCCTTGTCGGTTAATGAATTTGACACATTGGTGGAGAGTGGAGGCTATGGCTTTCATGTGATGCAACCAAGGGCGCCCTAGTAGGGCTGTGAACTCGGAGGGGATATCCATTACATGGAACTTTGCGGGCACCATTTGGGTTTCGTACCAGAGTTCCAGAGTCACTGTCCCCAGGATGGGACGGGACGTGCCATCATATGCCTTGACTGACCGGGTAGATGGGATCATGTGACTTTCATTGATGCGTAAGGCCCGCATCATGCTGAGGGGGAGGACATTAACGGCTGATCCGTTGTCCACCAATACTCCAGGGAGCGATACTGTGTTGAGCTTAATGGTGATGTACAAAGCTTCATTATGTTGGGAGACATCTCTTGGTAAATCTTTGTCGCAGAAGGTGATCATGCTGCCATATAGGCGAGGGTCATAGATTTGGTCCTTATCTCGGGATAGAGAGTCATCAAGCCAGTCACTTCGTGCTTTTCTCTTGCGAGGAAGAGCCTTTGCCGAAGCCCCTGGGTTATACTGAGGCCTTTTGTGGCGGTTTCCATCTCCAGTCAACATGTTGATTGAGTGGGAGCGCCAGACTGGCGTCGGTTTTTCTTCGTCGGTGTATACTCGGGAGCTGGACAAACTGAACCTTGGCTGACCCCGAGGGGGGTTGGACTTCTGTTCTGCAGCACTCTGGTATCCGAAGGTCTCAATTCCGTCGTTGGCAAGGCTTTTCTGCTCTTTTACCCCTGTTTGCCTTGGGGAAGACTGACTGGAGTAGAGTACATAATAATCAAATCCCCCAGATGGCTCCCCGAGCGTTCCCACACTGTTATCACCGGCCTCGAATCTCTCCTTCAATTTTTGCTGGGAGGAAATTTTCTTTTTCTTAGGAGGACGGTCCTCGTGTATCCAGTCCTGATAATCCCTTTCAAGGCAATCGGGACAGTCACAAATATCCCACCAAATGTGTTCTACGGCTGGTGGCGGATTTGGGACCTCAGGTTGAGCGGTGCTGGAATGACTTTGAGTGGAACTGGTCCGGGGGGATCTGCTGCTTGGCTCATCTGGAAGCGAGTGATTGGACTC
Organism: Adenophora triphylla var. japonica; assembly: GCA_022495995.1. Classification (NCBI taxonomy): domain Eukaryota; kingdom Viridiplantae; phylum Streptophyta; class Magnoliopsida; order Asterales; family Campanulaceae; genus Adenophora; species Adenophora triphylla. The sequence continues at coordinate 68,114 of JAFEMH010002295.1, read as the reverse complement.
TGCCGAATAATGAAAGATATTGAGGTCCCGGGGAACAGGCATATGTTTGTCCTTCAGGGTAGCCCCAGTCAGTTGGGATATTGTTAAGGTCCCGAAGTGGCGTGTGGCTTCTTCAATCCAGGCCTGCTGTCTGTTCTGGCGTTCTTCCAGGGCTTTGATGGCTGACCATATTTCTTCAACTGTTCCTTGATTTTCATCACTCAGGCTGATATTTGCGGGATCATCACTTTGAGAGGGGACAACTGACAGTATACCGAACTCTTTCGTCCCTGACTGCTGTTTGGGGGCCAGTTGCCCTGTAAGTCGACGGGCAGGAGTCCCGGCGGTGGAAACATAGGAATCTTGGGGTAGCATCTTGATGTATCCGGGACGATTAAGAAGAGGAGGAGAACCCTCTTCCTTCTTTGCGGTAAAAGTGCCATCGGAATTGAGACTGATAGTCAAACCATGACTTGCGACAACCCCCAGAAGGTCATCAATTTGAGCCTCATGTCGATGTCTCATCTGTTCTACCAAGCTGGATCCACATGCTGGTCTGCTCGAGGGATTTTGGAGGACGGAGCAATGTGGTCCCCATCATTACCGACTGATGCAGACATTCTGAAACCCGGAGTCGGAATAAACGGCGAAGCTGATGACGCGCTTGACTCTTCCCAACTAATCAAACGATGACCCGGTATCCGGAACCAACCTTTGTGAGGAGCTGCGGGGGAAAAGGCACGAGGGTTCAGATGTCTGGGAATGAAAGAGGGCAGGTGTTTGGGCTTTGGGCTCATGCAACATGCGATTATTTGTTTATGTTTACTTAAAACATGCTTTATTAACCTAATCGGTTGGAAAAGATTGCTCTTCTTTTTCGCAAACTACTCTGGATCCTGGATCAGTGGGCCCCGTCACTACGTCTATAAGCCCCTCGTATTCCACCTGTATTTCGACCTCCCAGGGTGGACAGCCCCGGGCGAGGGTCGTATAGGGCAAGCGGGTCCCACCGACCGAAAGAAAAATGATCCTAAAAGTCTGGCGGGTAATCGAGTCTTAACGAGCATTCGATGTAAATTACGGACAAAGCTGACGTCAAAAGTCAAGATCATGTCCGGGGGCTCGACGAAAAGTCGGCATGATTTGGACTGATAAGCGTCCGCAATTGATCTTGACTTGTCGTCAATTAAGCCGTAATTAGGCATGGAATAATCATTAATCCTTGATGACTCAGTGTCAATGCTGGGAGTCAGTGTATAATTTGTGCCAGTCAGAGCCGAAGTCAAGGCGCCGGTCAATATCTTGGTCAAAGTTTGCGGCAAAAAACCGGCAGAACTTCGACTGATTAGGGTCCCCGAAAGATATTGAGTCGGTATGCCGAAAAAGGCTTGAAAGGAAAGGTCTATACACAGACAGGGCATGACACAGACCAGACTAAAAACCAACCGGGTCTCGGACAAAGTGTGTCACGGACAAGTGCATGGTCGACACGAGGCTCCATGGGATGTTTGGGTAGTCCTGTGCTCATCCGAGAGGCGTAATAAGACCAAACGGACCGCTACAAGGATTTCCCCGGGTTAGGGACGTAGTGTGCAGTGTACGGTCACGTGCGCGTAGTGTGCAAGCAGTCTATATTCTTTTTCTGAGTAAAATAGAAATTTTTTTTTTATGTGTCTTAAAAATATGATGCATGATTTTTTTTTGAAAATTTTCTTTTTTTTTTGAAAATCCTTTTTTTTTGAAATTTTTTTTTTTGAAATTTAATGAACACATAAGCACGTAAGCACGAAAATTCCGATAGCTAGGGACATGATTCCGACAGTCAAAATTTTGACTTTCTCCGAGGCGGCCAAAACAACACGAAAAATGTGCAAAAATCAACATACACACACAAATGATTTTCAAAGCCGGGACGGAAGCATGACCCTCAAAAGCTTTTTCCTTTTTTTTTTTTGAAAACAATGATACCGGTACGTGAGATTGTTAGACCACAATTTATCCCCGACTCGTGTTAGGAGGCGATAACGGGAAGTTTAATGGTTTCCACCAATATATCAAATATCATTTTTTTTTTAGAAAAATCTTATTTGTCCCCAGCGGAGTCGCCACTGTGATGATGTGTCGCCATTTCGCGGGAAAAAATTCGATTTTTTGCGTTTCTTTGAAAAAACCAAATAAAACCCGGGAAAAAGAACGGAGTCGCCACGCCATTTTTGTTTTAAGGGCCAAAACTTTGAAAAAAACCCGAGATCAGAAATTTGGGTTCGGAGGTCATGTTACACGCCGGGAAGGACGTTAGTGTGCACCCGGAATGCCTCGTAAAACGAGTCTTCCAAGCTGAAAATCATTTGTGTGTGTGTGTGTGTGTTTTGGCCAAAATAATTTGAAACTCAGAAAAGTAAAAATTGGGATATCTTTTTAAGACTTTAAACTGATCCCATGATTTTTTGGAAGATTTTTGGATTGAGATTTGGTACTCAAAGGACCTTTTGAAGTTGAGAGCCACTTTTGCCAAATTGAAAAAGGCAGTGGACCTTTGATTTTGAAATGGATTCAAGGGTCTTAAAACTTCATAATCTGGATAGACTCAGAGAATGAAAGTTGTTCCAGAGACCTTAAATAATATTTTTGCGAAGGAATTTTCCATTTTGGAGAAGATTTGAAGGGTCAAAACCTTCTGGAAATCTCAGATATGCAATCTGGATTTCCAGAAGCTGATGAACTAGCCTCTAAAAGAAAATTTTAAAAAGAGAGTTTTACTCACCCAAAAAATAAAGTAAAAATATGTCTGGAAATATCTGGATGTTGGCTACAAAAAGTGTTTTGTAGTCAACACCAAATTCCAAGTTCATCTGTGTCCAAAAATTAAGACAATGGACTGGGATCTTAGAAAATTGCTACTGGACAGCAACTTCTCAAGAAAGAAAATATGATTTAAAGGGGGGTTTTGCATCCATGCTTGTCCCCATTTCCCTAGGTTTTGGTTGGTGATCACTTGACATTTTAGTGGTGAATCAACTATACCAAACCATCCTTGGGGTACATTAGGACTAAGCACTTCATTTGCTTGGGAAGGGGATTTTTATCCTTTGAAAATGAGATTTGATGCTTGAAAATGTTTTTTAGGGTTTTGAAAATGTGTTTTCTTTGCAAGAAAGTAGGAGAACTTGAAAATAATGTTGATCCTTGTAGAAGATCATCCATGGAGATGAACTTCCATGGTGATCTTCTTGGATCTAAGACAAAAAGATGAATGAACTACATTTTGTAGTTTGAAAATGCATGCATGGATGAGAGATTTAGGGTAAGAAGAGGTAGGTTATACCTATCTTCTTTGTATTTTGGGGCTTTGTCTTGAATATATGAGTGTTTGAGGCTTGAATGCAAGAATGTTTGGGTTTGATTTGAGTGAGTGAAAGTTAGGAAGATTCAAGAGAAAAAGGTGACAATTCTTATGGAATTCTCACTGTTTTCTCGAGTATATTCGCCAGATACTATGAATTGTGCTCTTGTTCCTCTTTTTTTTTGTGACTGGAGGGCTCAATTTATAGCCCTCTGAAAATTGCAATCTCATCCGCGCGGATAGGACCTGCAGCGTGCACTGTTCATTAAATGCTGCTCCAGGCTTTGGACAAGAGGAATAATCTTTTTTAAAATTCAAATTAACCAGCCAGATTATGTTTCCAGCCATTTCTTTTTTTGGTTTTTCTTATTTCTTTTGCTTTTTTGATTCTTTTCCTTGGTTTATCTTTTTTTGGCAATCCCCATTTTGCCCTCACTTTGTTAGAAAAGTTAGGAATGTTAGGAATTGTTAGAAATGTTATAACTTTCGTTAATTTTCTAACGAAAATTCTAACAAGCTCAAATTGGAGCACTTACAGCGGCGTCGGTGGTTTAACGGCTTGGGCCTGGAATTGGCGTTGGAGTTGCCGGATTTGGTTTGAACAGGGGAAGCGGTTATGGTTGCTGCCGGTGGTGTTCCCGTTCGATTGGAGTTGAGGGATAGATTGGATCCGGGAAGGTTGAGAGAAATTGGTGGAAGATTAGGTTGGGGAAGAAGGTAATTGGGAAGAGGAAGGTCGCCGGCGAGGGAGAGCTACTTTGTTGGTTGAGGAAGCTTGGCCGGCAATGGAGGGAGCGTTGCTGCTTATAGAGAGAGAGAGGAGAGAGAGAGGTAGTTAACGGGTAGAGAGAGAAAGGGTGAGAATGAGTGTGTGTGTGTGTGAAATCTGTGAGAGGCCTCTTTTAACAAATGACAGGAATTGGTATTTATACGCAGATTGGGAAAAAGGATTATTTTGTCGCAGACCAAACGCTTCCAATTTCCATGCTTCAAGCTGTCGCACGACGGGCCACCTCCATAACCGATTCTGGCGCCAAAACCAGATTCTGGAACATTCTAGGTTAATTCCCAAGAGGTCCAAACTGATTTATTCCTTTTAGGTCCTTTTGTCCGGGAAAAATACTAAAATACACTTTCTTCGCGAGAAACATATAAAATGTTTTCGAAAGTCTCGGAACAGACCGTGAATTTACCAAAACGCCCCTAAATGCAATTTTATCATATTAAAATGCATCTGGAAAGGTCGTGAATTGGATTGGCGTACTTACAGTATCATCTACTCTTCACCAATGCGTGAAATTCATCAACGCCAAGGGAAACCTCGAGGTGATCCGCGGAACCAGCACGATGGCAAGCGCATGGCCGGCAAGCTATGACCCAGAAGAAGGTCCCGACATGAGCGAATACTCCTCTGCAGGCGAGACTCCAGCCCTGTCCCGCTACGAAGTGGATCCCTACATCCACGCTCTAAGCCACGATGAGCTAGAGATCGAAGAGCTCATGGGTCAAGACGACAACTCTGACATATGCGACTGCGAAGAATGCTTGAAAGAGGATCAAGAGATGGATGCCCAGATGGAGATTGATCGAGGAGTAGACCCATACTTTGCCGAAAACCCTCTTGAAAACTGGCTCATCACCGACCCACTGGTGCAAGACAACCCTCTTGCCGACACGCTCGGATCTCACGGGGACAGCCATCACAGCATAGTCCAATTCAACATCCCGGTGTCTGACCTAGACGAACAATGGCGCAACCTCCTCTAAGGCCTGATCAGAGAAGGAGAGATAGCCTGCCCCCTAGACTCAGACATCATAAATGTCATCCAAGCAAAGATCCCAGATAAAGAGGCAGATTCTATGAAGATAATCAACATTAGCAAGAATCAACTCCGAATCAGTGAATGCTTCGCCCTCCTGGAAGAAGCTCTCAACGACTTCTATCATCAAGGTCCCCCAAGGTCTGGCAGCAACACCAATGGAGGGACATCATCAAAGGAGCAACCAAAAACCTCCGCGATCTGGTTTGAAGTCGAACCACATGCAAGCTATCCTGCGGGATCCGTATCAACTGAAGAATGGCCACCAAAGCCATCGCCACCCTCACTTGACCTACAGCCCGCAAAGAGTAATGAAGCCTGGTCCAATCCCTCGTCGCCTAGAGTCTTGCTTCGAGTCATGTTGTCTAGGAATTCACATATTTTGAGTCATCTGACGGCTCTACGCCCGAAGATTGTGAGTCCATGATCAACAATGTATCTTCTCTATGCTTTCAATAAAAGGTCCGACCTTTCTAAAATATCCTTTCATTGCATCTTTAACGAATGATGAGTTAACTAATCAAAACAGTTAATAACAATTCGTCTAACAAAGAAGCAGACACATTAATTGAATGAATGCATTAAACAAACATTTAAGCATGCTGTTAAACGAGAGAAAAACCGGGCCCAAGCTGCCGAGAAAGGTTTCAATCACAGTGAGTTTGAGAACTGCTGAAGAGCCAAAGAGACGCAAATCGGAAGCCTCTTCACCAACATTGCGTGACAATCAGATCTTCCAATACGGGGAGACCGCCTTCATGAACGAGGAAGGTCAACTCAAGGAAGGAGTCAAAGTCAAGAGCATCATGGCCCTAAAACGCCTTGCCTCTCACTTTGTCATCCTTGGAGACATGCTATACAAAAAACGCTACCAAGGACCTCTCCTATGCTGCATCAGCCAGGAAAAAGCAAGCGATCTCATGAACGAAGTCCACAACAGGGCTTGCGGCCCCCACATGAACGCCAGAGCCCTGATACAAATCATTCTTCGGATGGGCTACTACTGGATCTCCATGGAGGCAGACTGCATCCACTTTGTCCGAAGCTGCGACAAGTGTCAACGGTTTTCCAACCTCAATCATCTACCTCCTCACGATCTCTACTGCATGACTATGCCCTGGCCCTTCGCCACATGGGGAATCGACGTCATCGGGAAAATCGCTCCGCAAGGCAGCAACGGCCACGAGTTCGTCCTGGTAGCTATCGACTACTTCACAAAAATGGGTCGAAGCCAAGTCCTACAAGGTGCTCACCTCCAAGAAGGTTGCACATTTCCTCAAGGAAAACATCATATGCCGATACGGCATCCCGAACGAGGTTATATCAGACAATGGCTCCCACTTTGAAGGAGAATGCGACAGACTGCTGGCCGAATTCAAGATCACACGCCACAAGTCTTCTCCCTACCGGCCACAAGCAAACGGCGCCGTAGAAGCAGCAAACAATACCCTCGAACGCATCATCCGAAAAATGACCACCCGAGGACGTGATTGGCCCGAGAAGCTGCACCTTGCACTTTGGGGCTACCGAACATCAGTCAGAACAGCCACGGGAGAAACTCCATTCGCCCTGACATACGGGATGGAAGCGGTACTACCCGTGGAACTGGAAATTCCCTCACTCCAAGTGTTGCTGGAAAACGAAATCAACGAAGTCGAATGGCTCCGAAGCCGGCACGACGAACTGGCTCTGCTAGACGAGCGACGACTAAAGGCCATGAAACACGTCCGAGCCTACCAAAGCAGAATGGCTAAAGCTTTCGACAAGAAAGTCAAGTCCCGAGACATCAGGGAAGGCGATCTGGTACTCAAAAAAAAGCCTCCCACTCGAACCAACCCACTGGGAAAATGGGAACCAACATGGATCGTCCCTTTCGTGGTTCAAAAGATCTTCTCCGAAGGTGCCATGAAGCTAACAGACCTAGACGGCAATCCCTTCATGAATCCAGTCAACGGAAGCAAACTTCGCAGATACTTTGCCTAAAGAAGACCAACTGTGCATCTCTTGGCACTCCATGTAGTGTCGAACTACGCAGACCTGAGCCCTCTAGTCCGGGGGAACGTAGGCAACCTTAAATGGTCCGGTCTAAAAACACACAAAAAAGTCAAAAGTTTGAATGTCAATTAAGACCTCCATCAAACTACACACTTTCCAAGAGCATGCTCCCACCATCACCTTGACCAAGTCAAACGACGGCGGCAACATCAAAAGGACATCCGAAGGTCACTCAACATCAAACGACTGACCCATGTCAACTTCCAAGCTATGGGCTTGCCTTCGCCCTCACGTGCTTCAAAAAAGAAAAAGAGCTCAAGCAGAAGCTACAAAAAGAAAATAAGCTCAAGCAGAAGCTATACAAAAAAAAAAAGAGGCCAAGAGCCCGACGCCAACAAACAAGAGGCAAGGAAGCCACGGAAAAGACCGTCAAAATGACTTGTCAAGGGATCATCCAATCTCCCATACAAATACAAAACCCAGGCGAAAAGGGAATGCCGTCAAGGCCCAGGCTGCTTCAGTCCGCAAATGCAACAGAAAAGTCCAAAGATGGACGCCATCAGGGCTCACAAAAGAAACAAAAGGCGAACAAGAGATCTTGCGTCTCGACAAAGCTTTAAAAGTAAATCACAAATCACTAACGATTACAACATTTCTTGATGAGTTCAAGCACGGTCTACTCTCAAGTTCACAACATGCTAAAAGATAGCTTAATACATTTAACAAATAATGTGTTTGCAATGCAATGAATGGATACCTAGGAGGTCATTCCGCGCAATCTGCGCTTGTCCCCTCTCCATTCTTTCCTTTCTTCCCTCGTCCCCGGCGAGTCTTCTTTCGCTCCACGCGAGACAGCACTGCATCTCTCAGTCCGAGATTAGGGGTCCTCCCCGTAGAGTCAAACAATCCAATAGCTCGCAGGGCTTCATTCGCCCGTGCTTCGGCTCGGATCTCCTCCCTGCGAGTCTGTAAAAGCGGACCTCTCTCCGTCACTCGGTCAACTCTAGTCTCGTAGTCAAACAAAGTGTCTCCCGTAACATCCTGAGGGTCAGACCAGGCTTCGGCACTCCCAAGGCAATAGCTGTGACGGCAATCGGGCCCCAGAATCGCTTCACGCCTGCTCCCCTAAACTACTTGGGACTGCCCAACACGCTGCTCGTACCAATCCAGGTACTCGGTGGTCAATACAACACTCTCCCGACGTCGAAGGAGCTCCACAGGAGGGAAAGCGGAATACTTCCATACCCTCAGAAAATACAAAAGAGCACCTGGAGCTGCCATACAGAGAGGAGCTACCTCCGCAGTGGCAAGGTCATTCCAGCCCAACAGAGGCCCCTGTCTCATCCCGAACTGCCGGGAAACAAGTAATAAAATGTAGAAGGAGGACCAAGACAAACCTGGAACTCTGACAACATAGGACCCTTTCTGAAAGGCCCTCCTAGTCTCGATTCCCCAATGCGGAACCCACCAATGGATCTGATGCGTACCAAGCTGTGCCATCCATCTCTCCCAGGCGGACTGATCCATATCCAATACAAGAGGACGCTGAGCAAATGTCTACGTGCTAAACGACGCCGGAGCCTTGGGCATAGCCTGAAGTCTCTCTCGCAGCCCTAAGGTGAGCAAAGCGGGGCTTCCCCCTCTCATAAACCTATCCCAGTCGCCAGACGATTAATGCCGTGAAGGGTCTCCCCCAACACCAATGGCACAATATCCTCTCCAGCTCTGCAATGCCCTACCACATCCAGAAATGCGCTATCACAAACCCCAAGGGAGCTGACCATGAAAAGCGTCGCTATCACACACAAGGAAAATGCATCCCACGAGACGTCACTCTCGTCATCACTCATAAACCGCTCCAGCAGCCCAGAAATGTCAATGTGACCCGAGTCAAAGGTCATACCCTACACTTCTCCCAACGAAGTCCGAAGAAAACATGCAAGCTTCACGCTCACAGAAGCACCACCAATCAAAGGAAGCGAGATGGCCTCCACCTCCGGTCCTCCTATCAAAGCTCGAAAATCCTCAAAAGTGGGCGTCACTTCATTGTAGGAGAAGCTATACACATGCCACCTAACATCCCAGAACTTCGTAGCAGCCCGCAACAATTCCCAATCAGGAACCAACTCCTTAAGGGACCAAACCGAGCAGAGTCGAAACCTCACCTCGAAAGCCCGCTTATGATGCCTCATACGGTATCGCATCCACATTTTCAGCCGCTCAAGGAAGTATGCTTGCCGCTCCTTCGAAAGCCTCGGCAAAATTCTTGGAACATACGAAGAATCCATGGCAAAAATGGAGGTTCCTAGAGAAAATGGGGAAGAAAGCTCGAAATGACTGCAAATGGGAAGTGGGGAAGGTTCAGACATCCTGAAAACACTTATCCTTTCCAAAAAAAGCAAGGAAGATCCGTACGGACCTTTTTGCATGCCTAGATGGTCCATACGGACCTTCTTGCAACTTAGTCCCACTTTTCCAGCAAACAGTACAACAGTCACTGTTCCCAGCAGGACCTTGCTCCAAACTGTCCAAACTCTGGCCAAAGCCATTTCCGGCAAGCATACACTACCCACAAACGCACCCCCAGCTCACGTGGCAAGCACAAATAATAAACTAGCAACAATTCCTAGGACAATCCCCGGGAATCACAAAATACGACATTACATCTTAAAATAAAATGCTTTGCTGTGCAAATACAAGTGTTTTATTACAGGTACCAAAATGTCTGTTGCTAAACAAAAAAAAATGGAAAGAGGGAAAGCAAATGAGCCCTACTCCGACTCCTCATCATCAACCTCATCAAACGTGAAGTCGGGCATCTCGGCAAACTCGCCAGTCACGCCCTCGTCATCCGAATACTGGACCCCCTCCGGAGGTAAGTACTCGAAGTAATCCGCAGGATCGAGCCCGGTAAAAGGATCAAAGAAGGAAGGCTCCGACGAACCCTCTCCCTGAGACTCCTGCGCCGGCAAGAACTGGTGAAAAATTGGCGGCCTCCGGATCCCCGAAGACGTCCCTGCATCCATGCTATGCCGCCCCCGGACAGGTCCCTCCTGCTGCGGCCCTGGCTCAGCTCTCGACGGAGGAACGTCAACAGAATGCCTCGAAGGCATCGGCTCGTACGCCGGTACATGTCGCGAAGACTGGCAAGACAGCTTCCCCGCCATCTTCTTCACAAAAGACCTCAACATCACGTAACGGCGGGTCAACGTGTCAAAAGATCTCCCCGAGACCTGCACAAGCAAACAGCCAAAGAAACGCTCAGCAAAAGAGATACAGTCATACTCAGCAAAAGAGAAAAATACAGAAAAGATGCCAAAATGGAAAAGAGTAAGCACACTCACCGGCGCATCCGGGTCAACCCGATAGGCAGCAGGAGCCTGCTCAGGCACGGGTACCGACACCCTCCGCCTCGACGAGTCGCCCCGTACATATGTAAAGTCCGGCCCAGGCACCGGAACATCTGGAGGACGTGGTGGGCCATCCCGCCTCTCTCTCGCCAACACCTGTGGCGTCCTCAGCTTCCTCCTAATGAAGGACCCGTACTCCTCATACAAAATGAACTCATCGGCACTCACGCCGCCCAAGTACCTGTCGTACTCTAACACATCCATGTCACGGGGATTCATCATCCCAAAGGGCGGATCCCTCGGAGCCATAGGGGGCACACCTGGGCCATGCTGCCAGAAGACCCTCTCCCCCAAATACATAACATCACAAGTCAGGCCCCGCAGCATCTTCCTCTGCACCGTCACCACGGGACCACCCTCAAGCTCGTCGCCGCCATACCGAGCCCAGGGATACAACTCAAACTCTGCCGAGCTATCCTTCTCCAGGAACTCCTGCACATCTCGATAGGCGATGGTGAGCTTCCCCCTATTCGTCATCCTCCTCCTCAACTGACGGGCCCAGCCCAGCATAGCAGGATAGGCCTCCATGGCCTCAGCATCTCGATCCCACGAAAAGCACCGGAAGATCTCATAAAACCACACCTGCAACGAAAGCATGTAAAGCTCAGGGCAAAAGAAAACGGAGAAATGACAAACTGCTAAATCAAAAACAGCAATAAACTCATACCTCCAAAGTAAAATTGAAGCATCCCAGAGAACTGGCCATGCCTCAGCTAAACCGGTCCAAAGAAAAATAGAGCTCGGCCAAGCCTGCCTCACCCCAAATTATCTCACCAACCCTCTCCAAATCCACCAAGCTCTCCAGCAGAGGAAAAGGAGCCGAGGTAGCGTGATTCAAGAACAAAGTCTCGGAGAGAGCAAACCACAGGAAAGAGCGTGCCAGCTGCTCGGCAGTCACCAAGGCGGTGCCCCGACGATAGGCCTCGATGTTGGCCGTAATTTGTGCCTCAACATCGCCATATAACATGCCCAGATCCCTACGAGGAGAAGGCGCAAAGCCCAGTAGCTCCGCCAGCGTCCCATCGGACATCCTGTCCCGTCATCTCACCGGCCCTCCTTTGAAGGAAAGCCCAGTAATCGCAGCAAAGTCGGTAGGAGTCACCGTCACCTCTCCCTAGCTCAGATGGAAGGTGTGCGTGGTGTCCCACCAATACTCGGACAAGGCCAGGAAGATACTCTTGTTCTTCCTCATCTCCGCAATCCCGTCCAGGTTCTCCACGAACGCGCCCAAACTAGAAGCAAAGACCAGCCTCTTAGGACTCGGCCTGCCCTCCCTAGAGATATCCGGCAAATGCTGCCACAGCTCAACTACTGCCTCGAGCAACCCCCGAGACTTCATCTTCTTGGCCTTTCCGGACAAAGGCCCCTCATCCTGCAGGTAAACACAGCAAAGGTACGTCAGTCACAGTACTTAATGCAAAATACCAAAAGGAAACCAAAGCATAAAAAAAGTCCGTCCCAACACGGCAAAGCATAAAAAAGTCCGTCCCAACACGGCGAAACAAAAACAACCCATCACGAAACACGGCACACATTGCACATAATTTTCCCCATGCAGCCCGTCACAAAACACGGCACACACTGTACAAATTTTCTCAAAAGAGGGATTAAGCCCTACACGACACATTTTCAAAAAAAAAAACCGTCACAAAACACGGCGCACATTGCACATAAATTCCCCACAAAGTTCATCACAAAAACACGGCACACACTTTCAGGCAAAACCAGTCACAAAAACACGGCACATGTCGCACTCTTTACACAAAGTCCGTCCCTACACGACGATTTTTCACAATGTACATACAAAATTAGCATAAGGTACAAAATGCCAAAGCATGCATTTCAAAGAGAGGCACTTTATTTTTTACAAATAAGAGCTAATCTCCACATTTTTGCACAAAAATCACATACCCACAATTCTTACATGCTCAATTTCAACAATTCATCACGAATTTCACAAAAAAAGCATGGCAATAACAAAAAGCCCCAAATATGCGAAGAATTAAAACCTAGTTCTAGCATACAATAATTCGAGCAAGAATCAAGACGAAATTGATTTCTTACCTCTCCGACGGCCCTATCCCGCATATTGTGCACCTCCGGATCCGGATACAACACATCCGGATTCCTCGACGAAGGCATAAAGGAAGTGCAATTCCTTTGAAGGTCCGCCCTTTGCTCAATGGCCTCTTGACCCCGTTGACGACGACCTCTCCTTGCTCTTTCCGCCATAACAAGCAATTCAAGTAAAATGCGGAGAATTCACTAAGAAATTTTGATCAAAAGCCAAGGATTTCTCTCCCTCTCTCTCGATTGTTCACGAACTGGAAGAAGAAAAATGGGGATTTGCCTCGTTGCTGAAACTGATCAAATTATGGGAATTCAAAATTGCACGAAGATCCGTACGGACCTCTTTGCAAACATAAAAGGTCCGTACGGACCTCTTTGCATTATTTGGCCAAATTACTCCTTTTCCCTTATAATCTTTGCCCCTGGCTGTCTAAAGGCCTATTTCAGCAGATTTAATGCAGTTTGGTCCTTAACCCAACAAAACCAACACCGGCCGTCATCGTAAGCCCGAACCTCGCCCACTAAACAGTAAAACAAACACAAAAGGCACAAACGCCTCCAAACACAATTCCCAAGGCACAAAATGCCCCCTAAACACAAATCGGTGAACCAAACACCGGCCATCAAAGTAAGCCCGAAATCACCTCCTCGGCGGACAAAACTCAAATGGGAACTCTTGAAAGCCCATACGAGACTACGCGTCCCCAACAGATGAACACTGGTAGTCATCGTAAGTCCAACCCTTCCCCAGCGGACAAAACACGAGGCAATCACGCCTCTCACAATCAAAACACGAGGCAATCACGCCTCTCACAATCAAAACACGAGGCAATCACGCCTCTCACAATCAAAGCACAAGGCAATCACGCCTTACAAAAGGCCTCGCCAGGTTCATACTCCTGAACCAAGCTCCAACTTAAGTTCATACTCCTGAACTAAGTCTCAAGCGCCAGGTTCATACTCCTGAACCAAGCCTCAGCTTAAGTTCATACTCCTGAACTAAGTCTCAAGCGCCAGGTCCATACTCCTGAATCAAGCCTCAACTTAAGTTCATACTCCTGAACTAAGTCCCAAGCGCCAGGTTCATGCTCCTGAACCAAAACCCACAGTCAGAGGACAAGTCACGTCCTCACGCATGACACAACCTCAGTCAGAGGACAAGTCACGCACGACAAAACCACAGTTAGAGGACAAGTCACGTCCTCACGCATGACACAACCACAAGTTACAAGGCATAGCACGTCCTCGTCCGCAGCCCAGAAGGCTTTAAACCACTCGGTCCGGGAGACCGGATAAATCACCCAAATCACTATCCGCAGCCCGGAAGGCTTTAAACCACTCGGTCCGGAAGACAGTATAAACCTCCCAAATCACTATCACCAGCCCGGAAGGCTATAAATTACCCAGTTCGGAAAACCGTAAAATTTCCATTTCAAGACATCACCACGTCCTCACAGTCGACCTCAACGGTCACACGACACTTCAGGGCACCACCACGCCCACATACACTCACAATTTCACGATCCCGGAACTAAGATCAGGCTTGATTCCCGCCAGGGATACGTAGGAATCCTATCACAGGGTCCAGCCAACCGACCTATACGGTCACGCAGGACGCCACCACGTCCACACAACCGACCTATACGGTCACGTAGGATGCCACCACGTCCACACAACCGACCTATACGGTCACACAGGATGCCACCACGTCCACACAACCGACCTATATGGTCACACAGGATGCCACCACGTCCACACAACCGACCTATACGGTCACACAAGATGCCACAACTTCCTCACCACCAACCTAAATGGTCACCCACAAGACATTGACATGTCCACACACAGAGTCTCAGTTAGAGGACATCACACATCCTCGTACACGATGACACTCACCCCACACCCGAACTACGATCAGGCTTGATTCCCGCTAGGGACACGTAGGAATCCTATCAGAGGGTCCAGCCAACTGACCTAAACGGTCAGACCTCAAGACACCACCACGTCCTCATGCGATCCAGATCAGGACCCTTATCTTATCGACGACCCCACTTCCTCCGTAAGTGAAGTCGTCGAGGGGCTTCTGTAAGTACCCCAATCTGGATCACCCTCTTTCGAGCACTTGGGAAACACCGCAGACTCACTCAAACGCAGTCTCGAACACCTGAAACCCTCAAAAAACCCTAAAAACCCTCAAAGGCCCAATAAACTACCAACCAAACCAAGGGGGGCTTTCTGGGACAAACAAACACAAAAGGACTTTTTGGGAATTATGCAAAATTGAGAAAAGCATAGAAGGTCCGTACGGACCTCTTTGCATGCTAAAAGGTCCGTACGGACCTTCTTGCTACCAGACAACATAATTACTGAATTCTCTTAAAGTCCACATTATTCCCTCAAATCCGGGAAAACTAAAACTTTGGTTTTGCACATAAGTCCGTACGGACCTTCTTGCAAAATTTCCCACACTATAAATAGAGGGCTCCCCCTCCCATTTCATTCACACCATCCTCTTCTATTCTCTCCCTAAGCCTTCTGGCTCTCCCTCTAAGTCCTTCTGAGGCACTCCCGGCCCCTTTCGGTTCCTTCCGAGGCCTTCCGAGCTCCCATGTGGTGCTCTGAAGCCTTTCCGAGCGCTCCCGAGATGATCCACCGCTGCCCCGAGGCACTCTCGAGGTACTTTGAGGCCCTTCGTGGTACTCCGAGGCCTTGCCTGGTCTTTCCCGAGGCGTCCCGGCTCTTTTCGAGACAAACCGGCAACTCGGACGCACGCCGGAACTCAGCCTGAACGCAACCGACGATCCCGACGCACGCCGAACCTCTGCCCGAATCCAGCCAACGATCCCTGCTATCCCAACGCACGCCAAAACTCTGCCCGAGTGCACACTTGACAATCTCGAGGCACACCGAAGCTCTGTCCACAGACAACCGGCACATCCCGAAGCAATCCCGGTCCGTCCCAGAACACTATTCCATCCTTAAATACTATTCCCCAGCGGAAGACAGACATGAACCAATATTGGTAAGGCTTCCTTCCTACACTATTTCAATACATTGTGTATTCAATAAGCATTGTACAATGTAGACATTCAACACAGCATGCATTTTTAAAAGCGCACACACACACAACATTTAAAGAAAGAAGGGGTGTCGAAAGACTCGTTTTTATGAGGCTACTCGGGTGAGCTCTAATATTCTAATATTCTCTTCCAGAGGAGTAACCAGACCTCCGAACTCAAAAATCTCATCACACAAAAACTGTTTATTTTTAAACTGATGCCTTTTTTCAATTTTTTGGGCTTAATCAAAACGGCATGGCGACTCTACAAGCAAAAAAACAGGGAGACACTTCCAATGCGATGCAACGCAAATGGAAAATGCGAATGCGAAAAATGCCAGATGCCGGGGCACGATTGCGCAGCCTCTCGGATCCGGGCAATTTCAACAGTGTTGCTGTCAGTGTTGGCAACACAGACGGCAACACTTGAAACAGCAGAATTATAGAAAACACAAACCAAGAGATTTTTTCAAACTTGAAAATCTCTCATGGTCCAGGGCTTTGGTCAAAATATCAGCAAGTTGATGTTTAGTATCAATATGCTCAATTTGGATCAAGTCCTTTTCTACTAAATCTCTCAAAAAGTGATGGCGGATATCTATATGTTTAGTGCGTGAGTGTTGTACAGGGTTTTCGAAAATGTTTATGACACTCAAATTGTCATAACACATGGTCAAGATATTACTATCAAGACCATAGTCGTCAAGCATATGTTTTAACCATATTAACTGCGAACAACAACTCCCGGCTGCTACATACTCAGATTCAGCAGTCGAGAGAGAGACACAGTTTTGCTTGCGACTGTACCAAGACACAAGATTATAACCCAAGGAAAAAAAAACCCACGACACAAGATTATTACCCAAGAAAAAACAACCCCTACTGGTGCTCTTTCTATCCTCTATATCCCCTGCCCAATCAGAGTCACTAAAACTAACCAAATTGGTATTAGTGTCTTTGGTGAACCAGATTCCTAATTCACTAGTCCCGGACACATATTTAATGATTTTCTTGACAGCATTTAGGTGAGAAATTTTAGGAACAGACTGATATCTAGCACACACACCTACACTTAACATAATATCGAGATGACTGGTAGTAAGATAAAGAAGACTACCTATCATGGATCTATACAGAGTTGGGTCAACATCCTCCCCTGCCTGATCTTTGTCTATTTTAAGAGATGATCCCATATATATTTTTGAGCTCTTTGCACTCTCCAATCCAAATCTTTTCACTAGACTCTTTGCATACTTGCTCTGAGAGATAAATATTCCATCATCTGACTGTTTTACCTGCAATCCTAGGAAATAATTAAGTTCACCTATCATGCTCATTTCGAAAGTTGATGTCATAGCCTCCACAAAATTTTGCAAACAATTTTTAGATGTGGATCTATAAACAATGTCATCAACATAGATTTGAGCTATGACAAGTTCTTTATTTTCTCTTCGAATAAACAATGTCCTATCGGCTTCACCTCTAACAAATCCATATTCAAGAAGAAAACTTGTTAGATGCCCATACCATGCACGAGGAGCTTGTTTCAAGCCATATAAGGCTTTATCAAGTCTGTATAGATGGTCTGGGTGGAATGGGTCTTCAAACCCTTTAGGTTGCTCAACATAATTTTTTTTATCTAAGTAACCATTTAAGAAAGCCGCTTTAACATCCATTTGGTGTAATGTGATTTTAAGATAGCAGGCTATAGCAAGAAGAAGTCTTATTGACTCAATTCTAGCCACAGGTGCAAAGGTCTTGTCAAAGTCGATTCCTTCCACTTGTGTATAGCCTTGAGCCACAATACGAGCTTTATTACAAACAATGTTACCCAATTCATCAGATTTATTTTTGTAAATCCATTTAGTTCCAATTATATTTGTATGTAAAGAACGTGGAACTAAACACCAAACCACGTTACGGGTAAATTGTTCAAGCTCTTCTTGCATAGCTTGTATCCAGAAATTATCATTTAAAGCCTCAATCACATTCTTAGGTTCAAGAGCAGAAACAAAATAGAAGTGTTTTACCTTGAAGTATGTGGAGGACATACGCACATACCTTACCATATCTCTGTAGTCAACTGGCTCCTTATTTATTGTTCGAACCCCTTCATTAACATCACCAATTACTTGAGTAATGGGATGGTAATTTCTAATTCTTGCTGGGGGATCTCTCCTGCCTTGATGGTACACCAATCCATCTTCTTCTTCTAAGTCACTACTTTCAGCATTTTCGGCCACTGTTCTGTTCTCCTGTGTTGCCTCATGTGTTGCCATTTCAGGGGCAACACTCGGGGCAACACCTGAATCTGTGGCTGTATTAGTCGAACCAGTTTCTGTTCCAGCCCTTTGTTCAACTTCTTCCATCAAAGTCAGAGGTATATCTTCGACTGGTTCTCCTGTGGCACTCAAGTAATCATTAAATTCAATATTTACCGATTCTTGAATCACTTTAAACCTCAAATTATAGACTCGATACGCATGACTGTTTTGAGAGTAGCCAAGAAAGATAGCTTTGTCACTCTTAGAATCTAGTTTTCCTAAGTATTTATGGTCATTTAAAATATAGCACAAACACCCAAAAATGTGGAAATAGTGAACGATAGGTTTCTTACCATTTAAAATTTCATAGGGTGTCATAGTTGTACCGGGTCTTAAGAAAACTCTATTCGTAGTGTGGCATGCTGTGTTTAATGCTTCGGCCCAAAAACCTTTAGAAATATTACTAGCAATTAGCATAACACGAGCCATCTATAACAAAGTTCAATTTTTCCTTTCAGCAACACCATTTTGTTGTGGTGTTTTAGGTGCTGAAAATTCATGGTGTATCCCCTTTTTACTACAAAATGTAGAGAAAGAGATGTTTTCAAACTCTCTACCATGATTTGACCTTATACGAAAAATAGGTGAAAAAAAATGTTTTTGATTTTGGAAAATAAGTGTTTAAATTTATCAAACGTTTCAGATTTTTCTCTTAAAAAGTAGACCCATGTAAACCTAGAAAAATCATCAACTATAAGATAAACATACTTCTTACCTCTCAAGCTTTCTACCTCAATAGGACCCATTAAGTCCATATGTAGAAGCTGAAAACAATGTGTTGTTCTTGAGTGTTGCTCGTTGTGTTGTCCAACACTGTGAGCAACACGAGTCTGCTTACCATTTTGGCAGTCACCACACAACATGGTATCTTTGAGGTTTAACTTAGGAACACCTTTGACCGCATTGAGTTTGATACTCTTTTCAAGATTCCTATAATGAGAATGACCTAACTTTTGATGCCATAATCTTATGTCATCAAGTTTCGGCAAATTGCACACTTTTTTATTATCAACAAGGTAGCAATTATCACTCGATCTTGTTCCAGACATGACACAAAAGTTAGTATTATCAAAAACTTCACAGGTATCCTTGTTAAATTTTACCTCCAAATTGTCATCACATAATTGGCTAATATTAATTAGATTAGCAAGTAGACCATCTATATGCAAGACATTTTTTAAAGGAGGAAAATCAACAATATCTATTGTTCCTTTTCGTATTATTTCACTCTTGCCTCCACCTCCATAGGTTACTGAGCCACCTTGAATAGGTTGGTACTCTGTTTGGAATGATCTTGTTCCCGTCATATGACGTGAACAACCACTATCAAAGTACCAAGCACCTGAAATGTTAGTCCTTAAAGCAGTGTACACAACATAGCATTTCAGTTTTTCTTTGGGTAACCAAGCCTTTTCTGAAAATCTAAACTTCTGTCTGTAGACACCCCATTCTGAACACATCGGATCATACTTATACCACTCTAAGTCTCGCTTTGAGTCAAGAAGTAGAAATCCACCATTTCGTCATGTTTCGTTAAGTTTTTACTAACCACCGTTAGTTTGGGACTAAACTGCATACGAGATAACGAGAAAAGGACAAAACTATCCACAGGATCAATATCTTGCCGCGAGATGGCGTGTCTCGCGCAAGATATCCCCCCTCTGCAGATTGCAGACGACAGTTCCCTCATCGATTTCAACCTCTTTCCGGGATAAAACTTTATCCCTCCGGCCAACCAATAGGATTTGGGGTCTAGAACCATCTGATAGGGTTTTACCTCTCCACTTCTTCCTATCCATCCCTTATAAATACTTGGTGACTTCCAAGGATCAAAGGACCGCGATTTTTCACAACACACACACATTTTGTTGGCTTCTTTCCCTGAAAGGATCCTACAAAATCACCCTAAAAACTCACCTCATAGTTTGTTTGTCAACCCTGTTTATAAACAAACATCAAGCTCCAAGTCAAGGACCGAGGCGAAGCTCTGTCCGTATCGAGACTCGATTCTAAACTTGAGTCGAAACTCTGCCCAAATCACCTCACGCAAGGTAACCCCTAAATCCCTTTCTAATTGATTGTTAGAGTGGTATAAGTCCATAGAATCTAGGATCGGCCTAGAGCCTCTCCAAATCATGGAGACGGTCTCGAAGCAATCGATCCTACATTCCGTTTAACCCCGTTAAATGGACCTTTGTTTGTAATATTAAAATCGTTTTATTCTTTTCTTTTGAAAACCTCTCTTTTCTTTAGCAAGACCGATCTCCGAATTGGGTGAAATGGATGCTCCTTGACCTACCCATTTCATAACCTAAGCCCCGAACCCAAATCTCTTTCAAAATGGTTTTCCTATTTTCTCCAATCGAATAATATAGGTGGCGACTCAAAACGAAAAGATAAAATTATTTTTCCTCACAATGCTACAGTGGCGACTCCGCTGGGAACTTAAAATTAAGAGGCTTAAACTTGCGTCAAAATTAAAAGAGAGGTTTTCAAAAAAAATTAAATTCGAATTTTCTGCTCTCAGATGAAGCCTATCTCGTGGCGAGATATCATATCTCGCGCGAGATATCATATCTCGCGCGAGATATCATATCTCGCGCGAGATATGGCTTCGGCAATCTGGTTGTTTTCTGGTTTCTCCCGTTTGTCTCATAGTACAAGACGAGAGCCGAACATGCAAGGGGGATCCCAGAATTCATTATCTGCAGAGTTCCGGCATCTTAAGGCCTCCCTTAAGGTGTAGAACTCGAACCTTCGTTTCCTTTAAATAATTGATTATTATTTATAAACTGCGTGCGATTGGGTTTTATTTAATTAAAGTCCGGTCCATTGGGGATTCGGGAGTTGTAAATTGAATTATTTATCTCTCTTTCTCTCTCTTTATGTGGAACTACGACGGCCTGAGTCTTCCTAATTTGGGAGAAACGTAGGCAACCACTTGGTGCGGCCACTATCTGTTTTCCTTTTGATTTTTCAAAAAAAAAACTCCCTATTTTACTCTATCACCTAGATTGACTATCACACACGCGCACTCATGCTATATCTGTCATTGCACTGCATACCCTCTATGAACCCGGGACCCACACTAAGGACACGGTAACCACCTAGTCACCGGTCTCTCCGAAGTTGGACAATCCCACTCCGCGTATTCAATCCACTTAGATTGTCATATCGCGGGGAGCCTAGCCTTCCAGCCCTGCATCGCCACATTCTCATGTAGATTGACCTTTTTAGGATCACTCCGTGACCGATCGGTTTTGACTCGGTGATCTTTTCTTATTTTTGACCAAAACAAAGCCATGCAAAATTGACAATAAAGAAGGATTCGAAAAAGTCCCTTCGGAAAAAGTCCCTTCGGAATGACCCTTTCGGATGTCCCTTCAAAAAAATATATGCATATAATCCTTCAAAAAAAAATCTTACATGGCTTTGTTTTACAAAAATCGGATTGATTGCTTAGTCGTTAGGTTCTGATAAAGGCCTTAGAAACCCCTCAAAACGGACTTTCCGTTCCGACCAAAATTTAGGTCTAAATAAAAATCGACTTTCCGTGTGATTATCTCGCGCGGGATAACTTGTCTCGCGCGGGATAATGCTTCTGTTTGCTGAATTTGAGCCTGAGCCGTTTGAGCCTGCTTCCGACTCGTTGGGGCTAGATCCTGATATCTGCATCTCTTCTGTCAGTTTTCCGAAGCTACTCAACTTCAAGACTCCCAACACAATGTCCGACATCGACAACATTCCGGGTAACGAAACTCTGTCCGAAAACAACCACAAACTTCTGGAAGAAGCCAATGATCGCCTAGAAGTGCAAGCTTCCCAAATCCACACTCTCGTGGAAGAAATTCAAGAGCTTAGGGCTGCACTAGCCAACAAAGAAAAGAAGAAGAAAAATGATTCTTCCTCCGGAGAAGAGGAGTCATACACCAAAAGGGCCAAGGGTCGCCGCAAAAGCAAAGGCAAGAAAAAGAAGTACGAGTCTAGCTCGTCATCTTCCTCATCTGACAATGAAAGCTACACATCCAAGAAACAAAGCAAGGGGGAAAGCAAGAATGAACCCCTTACCATGGCCATGCTAGAAAAGAAACTTGCATCCCTCGATGTGAGTAAGGGAGCCTCGCTCTATATTTATTACGATACCCTTCGTCAGTCCATGTCAAAGCTTCCTAGAAAATACAAGACACCCGACATTGCAAAATTCAGTGGTACCACCTGTCCCAAATCACATTTGGAGACTTACTCTTGGGCCATGCTACCTATGGGTGTTGATGACAACCTGTTAGCCCAATGCTTTCCCCAAACTCTCGATGGTGCCGCTAGAGATTGGTATATGACCCTTCTACTCTCTACAAGACTCGACTGGCCACTCGCTAGTTGTACTTTCCAAAAGCAATACGAGGACAACTCCACTTATCGCACCACTAGAAGAGATCTTGAGCAAACCAAGCAGCTTCCGAACGAATCCTTCACAGATTTTGTCAAAAGGTGGAGAACCAAACTAACCAAAATTGTTGATAGGCCCAGCCTAGACGAGCAAATTCACATCCTCATACAATGCCTTGGAGAGGAATATCAAGACAAGCTAGCCGGCAACTATTTTCCTAGCTTTGCCGAACTTCACAAGTCGGGCATATGGTTAGATGACCTCATCAAACAGAAAAGGGAAGTCAAGAAAGAAAGTGGATTCCGTTACAACAAGAGCTCTTCTTCCTCTTCCAATCCCAAGGATGCATCTGTCAATGCCATTGTCTTCAATCATCCCGGAAATGGTAAGTACTCTGCGGTACCTCCACCACAAAAGAAGAAGAAGGATAGACATTATGACAAGCTTGAAGGAATCACCCAAGAAGAACTCTTCGAAGTACTTGTCAAGAACGGGAAAATCAAACCAAGAGAAGGTGGACCTCCAAAGAAAGATCTTCCTGCCAACCATGCTCATCACCTCTTCTGCAAGTACCACAACTTCACCGGTCACGACACCAACTCTTGCTTCCACTTGAAAGATGTCATCCAAGATTTGTTTGACGATAAAGAGATAGGATTACCTAATGTTGTTACTAATCCTTTGCCAAACAATGAGGTCAATCTGATAGAGATAGAAAGTAGCTTCGAGGACCCTACTCATCTAGCCACAATTGTGGACGAGAGCCCTCTTGAATTTAATAAATCTTCTTTCTGTTATGTGATGTCTTGGGAGGAAATCTTAGAACAAAAGGAGAAAGGGTCTAAAACAGTCAACCTGCTCACACGATCCGTTCGTGTGATCACCAACAAAGACCCAAGGGATGAAAATCCTCCAAAACAAGCCAAAGCCTCATCGCCAAGCGAACCGGAGGACCCTCTCTTAACTCAGTTAAAGAAGACACAAGCAAACATCTCAGTTTGGGATCTCATAGGAGCATCTCACAAGCACCGTGAGATGTTGAAAAAGGCATTGGCTCAAATGACCATTTCCTCGGAAGCAACACCCGAAGAGCTCACTCAAATGATTGGCCAAGTGCAATTTGGTAACGTCATCACTTTCACTGACTTGGACCTCCCGTCCTATGGGAACAATCATCATGAGGCCCTCTACATAACTGCTAAGGTGAATGGGTACCGAATGCCACGCATTTTGGTCGACAATGGTTCTGCAATCAATGTCCTCCCAAAGAAAGCCTTATCATCCTTAGGCCTCACCCACAAAGACCTCAAGCCATCCGGGCATACTGTAAGGGGGTACGATTGTACTGCTAGAACTGCTCTGGGATCAGACGTGATACCTGTAGAAATGGGGCAAGTCACTATGAGCATTGAATTTCAAGTCATCGACATCCCGGCATCCTTCAACTTGCTGCTTGGTCGCCCTTGGTTACACGACATAAGGGGTGTACCCTCCTCCCTGCACCAATGCATCAAGTTCAGACACAACAATACGATAGTCACCATACACGGAGAAATGCTTACTGCTAGTCCTATCCTCGAAGTACAGCATAGCACTTCTGATTTCCTGTTCAGTGGCTTTGAGATCGAGAAAGAAAGCACAGTGAATTTCATAGAAACTTGCAACGAAAATGACTACTCCAAGGCACTTTGGTTTTTCGAAAGCCTTCCTGTCTGGAGAATGATGCTAGCAAAAGGGTACTTTCCTGGATTGGGGCTCGGAAAGCACTTACAAGGGATAACGGAACCGACACCGGTTCCCCCACTTCACACAAAGCATGGTCTAGGATACATCACTTCCATCCACGATGGGAATGATGAAGAAGAGTGGGGCTTCACTCAAATCAAGTGGGAAGGAACCACCTACAAAGGCTGCGATGACCCAAAGGCCAAGAATGGCAACCTCAAGCCATATCGAAAGACACTCAATGGCTACTTCGTTCGAGAAGGGGAAAGTTTTCCCTACTTTATCTTTTCAGAACCATGGACTGATGATAAAGGAAAGCGCCAACCGGGCATTGAAATCTTCAGCGACTGCGATACTTCTCCAGATGAAACAGAACCTGTCCCACTAATCCCTAATGATTTGTGGGGCATAAAGGAAGAAAGGACAAGTGAATGGGACTTTGTGTTGGGAGAAGACATGCTGCGACAGTTCCAAGACCTGTGCCGGTTAGAAGACAGCCAGATCCATGCAATATCCAAGGGGGACGCTCCAACTACTGACTACACAAGACTGATACAGAAATGTGATGAGCCAATTCTAAACTGGCACGTCACCGGAGGACCAGTTGTTGATGAAGACTTCATGATCAAATAGCTTGGTTGCACTCCCCATCCCCGCAGGAAGATAGGCCCCGTAGCTTTTAGTTAGAAGCAGGCTCCACCTCCGATGAACTCACTCAAGAGGAAATCGAGGCGGTGGCCGAACATGTATTCCCTTACTTCCCTAATGAAAACTTTGATCTTTCCGAGTACCCCGAGATTGCTAACATCGTGAATGATGAATTAATAATAACAATCAATATAACGAACACGTTAATAATGAATCATACGATGAGATAGATCAAGAAAACGAACAAATCTTAAAAGAATTAGCTAAGCAAGTAGGTCGTTGTGGAAAGAATGGCCCTGTTGACGACGAGGAAATGCAAACGGTTAATCTTGGGACAACGGAAGACACCCCAGAGAAACAAAGATCGGCAGCTTCTTCAAGGGGGAAGACAGAGAAACCTTGACGCAGCTCCTCAGAGAATATGTCGACGTATTCGCTTGGTCCTACAGAGATATGCCTGGGTTGAATCAGTCAGTTGTAGAGCACAAGATACCGCTGCTACCCAACGCCAAGCCAGTCATGCAGAAACTACGCAGAATCAAGCCGGAATGGTCAATGCAAGTGAAAGAGGAAATCATGAAACTCTTGAACGTGGGGTTCATCAAAGTGATTGAATATCCAGAATGGTTAGCAAACACAGTGCAAGTAGCCAAGTCGAACGGGAAAATACGAGTCTGTGTTGATTTCAGAGACTTGAACAAGACATCCCCTAAAGATGACTTCCCGCTACCGAACATAGACATGTTGGTCGATGCCACAGCTGCATACGAAGTCTGCTCATTCGTCGACGGTTTTGCAGGGTATAACCAAATCCTCATGGCAGAGGAGGATCAGCACAAAACAGCATTCACCACACCTTGGGGAACGTTCTGCTACACGGTCATGCCGTTTGGTCTCAAGAACGCTGGGGCTACTCACCAAAGAGCAGTCACGACACTATTCCAAGACATGATACACAAAGAAATAGAGGTATATGTGGATGACATGATTATTCACTCAAAAGGGACAGAAGGTCAACACTTCAGAGATCTCAGAAAATTCTTCAATCGACTGAGACAGCACAAGATGAGGCTCAACCCCGCCAAATGCTCATTCGGAGTGGTCAAAGGGAAAGTCTTAGGGTACATGGTCACAGAGCGTGGCATAGAAGCAGATCCCGCCAAGATAAAAGCCATTACAGACATGCCTCCACCCAGAACACAGAAAGAAGTAAAGGGATTCATGGGCGAGGCTTCAATATATCGATCGATTCATCAATCAACTGACTACAATGTGCGACCCTATCTTCAAGCTACTTAAGAAAAACGCACCTCAAGAGTGGACCGAAGAATGTCAAGAAGCATTCGAGGAAGTTAAGCACTACTTGACTTCCCCACCTATCCTGGTTCCGCCGCACAAGGAGAAGCCCTTGAAGTTGTACCTCACGGTTACAGACAACGCATTAGGGGCTATGGTCGCTCAAGAACGACTGCCTCGCACACGAGAGAATGCCATCTATTTCGTCGGCCGGAGATTCCAAGGCGGGAAATCAACTACTCTCCACTCGACAAATCTGTCTTTGCTCTTGTTTGGGTATCACAAAGGCTAAAGCACTATATGGAAGCCTTCCCGGTCCGTCTCATTGCAAAAATGGATCCACTGAAATATATCCTAGACAAATCAAATTTGTCTTTGAGACTGGCCAAATGGTACTTCATGCTCGCGGGATATGATATCACTTACGTCACTCAGAAATCCGTCAGGGGGAGTGTATTCGCAGATCAGTTGGCCGAATTTCCTTGCGACGAAGTGAAGGGGGAAGACCCGCGATTCCCTGATGAGGACATCATGAGTATAGAAGAAGAAAATAAGTGGCAATTATTTTTCGATGGCGCAGCCAACAAGAGAGGGTTCGGCATTGGAATGTTATTAGTAGACCCTAACGACATCTACACTCCACTGGCAATACGTCTTGACTTTGACGCCACCAACAACACCACAGAATACGAGGCTTGCATAGCAGGACTTGAGGCAGCCCTAGAACGCAACGTGACTGAACTCGAGGTATTCGGGGATTCCCAATTGATCATCAATCAGACATTGAAGAAGTGGAGGGTCCAAGATCCAACCCTTCAAAGATACAGTGCCCATCTCCAAGAGTTGGCGCAACAATTCCAAGATGTCTCATTCCACTACCTCCCCAGAGACAAAAATCGGTTTGCGGATGCATTAGCCACACTTGCTTCTTTGGTCGAAATCCCTAAAGGAAAAGCAGTCAAACCCTTCAAAATAACACGACGTGCAACTCCTGCATACTGCGCCGTTATAGATCTCCATGACTGCAAGGACAAATGGTTATCCAAATGTGCCACTATTGGGAACTCCGAAGAGAAACCATGGTACCATGACATTTGGCATTTCATCCAAGATGGAACCATACCGCCGGAGACAGACCCGAAGACTCAGATCGCCCTTAAGAGGTTGGCTGCTAATTACGTCATCATCGCTGGCCGTCTATTCAAGAAACATTCCCAAGGAAACCTCCTTTGTGCCACCGAGGAAGAGGCCCAAGAAGTAATGGACCACATTCATCAGGGCATATGTGAAACCCACATGAGCGGAAACATGCTCGCCAAAAAGATCATCAGACAAGGGTACTTTTGGCTAACCATGGAAGCCGACTGTACCAAAATGGTCAAGAAGTGCCACAAGTGTCAGATACATGCCAATCTTCAGCATGCACCGCCTTCCTTGCTGTACCCTATGACTTCTCCTTGGCCGTTCTCTATATGGAGGATAGACGTGATTGGAAAGGTCACACCCATCGGAGCAAACGGACACTGCTTCGTCCTAGTAGCCATCGACTACTTCACTAAGTGGGTTGAGGCCGCCTCCTACAAAGTTCTGAATGCCAGAAAGGTTGCAGAATTCATCAAGCACAACATCATCTGCCGGTATGGGGTTCCGCAAGAGATGATATCCGATAATGGGTCCCACTTCGAGAAGGAAACCGATCGCCTACTAACCGAATACAAAATCACAAGACACAAGTCGTCTCCTTACAGGCCTCAAACGAACGGAGCAGTTGAAGCCGCGAACAAAACGATCGAGACTGTCATCAGAAAAATGGCAGTCACTGGAAAAGACTGGCCCGACAAGTTACCTTTCGCACTGTGGGGATACCGCACTTCAGTCCGAACAGCTACAGAAGAGACTCCCTACGCCCTCACATTCGGAATGGAGGCTGTCTTACCGATAGAATTGGAAATACCATCACTATGGGTTCTCCTAGAAAACCAAGTGAACAAGGTCGACTGGCTAGGAAGCAGATACGAAGAGTTGGCCCTGTTGGACGAAAGAAGGTTGAAAGCAGCCGAACATACTCAAGCTTACCAAAGAAAAATGGCAAGAGCTTTCAACAAAAAGGTCAAGACGAGGAACATCAGAGTAGGTGACCTGGTTCTCCGTGAGCACCGTCCTGGACCTTTCAACCCGCTAGGCAAGTGGGGACCAAGATGGATAGGACCCTACATTGTGAAGAAGATATTCTCTAGGGGAGCCCTTCAGCTGGTGGACTTAGACGGAGATCAACTACCGAAGCCGGTCAACATGGACAAGCTCAAGAAGTACTTCGCGTGACTTGGCCTCCTAAAAGGAAATCGCTCGCTAGGTTGAAAATCCCGGAAAGGACGGCCTAGGCAAAAATTAGAGCTAGCACAAGAAAAGAAGCCCGCTAGATTGAAAACCCAAAGGGGCGGTCTAGGCAGAAGAAAGGGTGTGCATAAAAAAAATTAAAAAAAAATAAAAAAAAGGAGGCTTATCTCGCGCGAGATTACCCCTCGGCACGGAGCCGTATTTTTTCCTTTTCTCAAAAAATGAACTAAGTTAGACCTGAGCCTCTTATTTAATTGCTGTAAAAGAGGAACGTAGGCAGCCTTTGGGTTCGGTCTAATCAAATAAATAAATCTACTTTTGTCCTTTTATAAATCGAATGCATTTTCATTAATGACAAAAGGGAATTTCTAACCACAACGACTAATTTGTTAAGCTAACAATCTCGAAAAAAAATACTAATAAAAGCAAAACAATTGATCTATCAAAGCAATCTCTTGGTACTCCTAAAGATCTAGCCTTTCATTGACTTGGTAGGCCGGCGGACATGATCTCCACCGTCGTCGTAATCCTCCTTGCGCTTTGAGCCCCGCGAAGCAGAACATCCCTCGAGGCGATCAAAAACAGAGTCAAGGCGGTCAAAAACAGATCCCGAGAACCTCTTGAAGACATGGGGCCTATCTAAAGCTTGCGTCTTTCCAGGCATCCCCTTGCTTCGCCTCTCGTACCAATCCCCATCGAGAAAATCCTGAGTTGGATCAGTTCGCACATTAGCAGGATCAGACTGAGCCTCGCTCCTTCGCAAAATACTGCTAGCTACAAAAGAATCTCCTAGCAGTGAAAGTCGCAGGTCATCAATCTTCTCTGCACTCGGGTGACCGGTATGAAGGAACCAATCCAAGTACTTATCAGACAAGAAGATACTTGCATTAAAAGTCCGAAGGTTCGACCAGCGGTCCCGACTATTTCCTTCACCCCATGCTTGAGCTAGCGCCTGCGCAAACTCTACACCAATATAAGACACTTCACGAGAAGCTCCTTCGAAAAGATAAGTGTCCTGCTGCTGACCAAGCTGACGGAGCACCCGCTTGGGAAAATAAAAGGAGGAATCTCGCAAACCCGGAAGAACAACCCTGTCAAAACCCTTGGTATTGGCAACATACTTGTTCAACCTCCAATAAGGTGGACACCAAAGAATGTCAGCAGTTTCGGTCTTCGCAATCAACTCAGCCCATTCATCCGCTGAAAGATCCTTGATCAATAACTTTCGCGTATGATATGTGAAAGGGGAATATTCCAACGGGGGACCTACCAACTTGAGATGCTCCCTAAGCCAAATGGTCAACAGAAGAGGACTCCCTTGAGTCATGACACCGGTCCTATGTAGCTCGTCAAGACCATGCAGGGTCTCACCCAAGATTAGCGGAATAATGTTCCTAGAACGTTTTCTAGCTGCGAAACAGTTTCCACCAGTTGGGAGTCAACCAAGCCGTCCCTACATGTAAACAGAACATCTCCGAAAAGAAAAAGAGCCAGAAAATTCCATTTATAGACATGAAAAGCGTCATCATCTGAATCACCGCTGAAGCGTCCCGGAAAAGAAGAGCAATCAAGCCACTTGCGGTGAACCAACTCATAGCAAGTCTCAAGGGGGATCCCTAACAATTCATTCAAAGCCTCCGAATGATTCCTATGGTACTTGGGAACGGCAATCTCGCCAGTCAGAGGCATATCCAAGATAATGGCAAATTCCTCCACAGTAGGTACCATCTCATTCAAAGAAAAATTGAAAAGGTGAATAGAGGGATCCCAAAATCGAGCAGCACCCTGCAAAAGACTCCAATCCGATTGGAGGTTCTTCAAAGTGAAAAGAATTCTGAATCCAAATTTTGCTATAAACCTATTGCGAGACCGGTTGCGAAATGACCTCACAAAATCCCTTGATGCTTGCTTGAAAGATGCAATCACTTCAGATGACAGGGAAAAATCATCGACAATCATGGACGTTGGGGGAATCTCCTTGGAAGCCATGGATCACAAGGTTGAAGAAGAAGACAAGAGTTTCACCCTAACAGAATATCTCTAGAGTTTGAAAGGCTAGAATGAGTTATCTGGCCAGACTACAGGGTGATTTTATAGGGAAAACTGACAAAATCCTGTTAGAAAAAGGAAGAGATTTCTTCCTGGGTAGCGTGTCTCGTACGAGACACCTTATCTCGCGTGAGATATCCCTACAGCAAAACAGCAACAGTTCTGCTCAAACAGCAATCTAGCCCCGACTTGACAAAGCAAGTCTCGAAAAACATGCGTGTACAGTTCATAACATGCAGTAAAACACCAAGATCAAGCTCAAAATTATGGCCTAGCGGCCATTCCATTCCATTTCCGAAAACATGGAAAGTCGAGAAAGTTAATTAATTAACTAATTAGACCTAGGATTAGGGGTTAAGAAAAACCATTGTTTGTGCTACCTACTTGTTCCTAACAGGTACCAAAAGAAAAGAAAAATTGTTTGGGCCCACCCGGCCGATATATACAAATCATCAGAAATCAGATAATCAGAAAAGGAGGGGATCACGCCATCATGTCGCTCGAGCCGCCGGCACCTCCGCCATCACCACCTTGGGGGCTACCATCCCTCCTCAACCTCTTGGCGCCGCAAGTAGGGGTCACCGCCGAGGCAACTGTCGAGGCCGCCAAAGAAGCCTTGTGGAACAGCCTCTCGGACAGGTCCGACACCAGGGCCATTAGTCCCGCCATCTTGGTCGCTCCACGGTTGTAATCGGCCGCGGACAAGGTGACCTGACAACCAAAGAAAAAGAAAATGCTCAGATGAAGTCGAACATATACGCTTATATGAACGAATACGAGATATGATATGAACAGAAACATACCGAAGAGACATCAGCCGGGAGGCGGTAACCCTCGGGAATCTGATCAGGAGACGGGATGTGCCCCATCATCGGCATGCTCCCCATCATGTTTGTATAGCTCAAAGGGCCGAAGTCTGGGGCGAATGGCAGAGAACCAGCATACTGGGAAGAAGTGCTAGGGGCTGAGGAACCTGAAGCAGAAGCGGAGGCAGAGCCGCGAGCATGTGATCGCCTATCACCCACCAGAAGGGGACCCATCAAGCGAGGCATGAACTCCGCATAAGAAGCCCCGGGGATCACGCAAGCCGTCGCCGCATCACCCGCCAAAAGACCTGCATAATCATCCTCTAGAATAGAGTGGGTGGGATACATCGCCCTCGGCGGATCCGCTGGCACCCTGTATGATAGTCTACCCCGGCCATGCTGTAGGAAGACCCGCTCACCAAGATACATGGTATCTCCCTCCAAAGATGCCAGCATCCTATGCATCCCGGTGGCAACCCAAGCACGATGCACCTCCCGCTCCAATAGGGTCCAGGGATAAAGGCCCAGCCTCTCAAACTCGAAGGTATCCAACATAGCCCGCGCCTCCGCCACCGTCAGGGTCCAATCCTGGTTCTCCTCCTCATCAACGGTGCGATTTGGGTGGCTCCACCTCCTGATATCCGGGCATAAAGGGGCCCGACTCTCCAACTCAAATCTATACAGCCCGAGAGTAGCATAGCCCCATATCTGCACAAAGAAAACAGATCAAACTCAGTATAAAACTCAAACAGAGCATACAGACGAAGAGCAGAAACAGAATCAAAGGGCATACCTCCCAGGCATAAGAATACCCCGACAGAAAATCCTTGGTATTCCTACACGCCTCATCCATGGCGTGGTAGCAGTAGGCCAGCCCCGCTGAGCCCCAATCATAGCCGCTCACCTCATCCAGATCACCCAACAAACTTAACAAAGAAAGACGAGCCGTAGAAGAGTGGTTCGCAAAGATAGTCTCAGAAAGGATATACCAGAGGGCACCCCTCACCAACCGATCAGTATTCACATTTGGCTTCTCCGAGTAGGTCTCCATCCGACTCCGGAGGGGTGTCATCTCAGCAGCAAATCCCTTAACCTTGTTAGGGATGAAGCCGATCAACTGCCGCCACACAGCTGGACCCTCAGGCCTATAACCCAAAGTCTTCGGCAGGGGATCACCAATGAACTCTAACCCCGTGATAGCCAGAAAATCAGTCGGAGTCATCGTTGCTTCCCCGAAGCGCAAATGAACGGTGTGGGTAGTGTCCCACCACCTCTCCCGAATAGCCTGGAGAACTTGGGGAGTCCGCCTTATTCCCCGGAGATTATCAACAAAAGTCAGAAGACCCGTTTGGGCCACCCTATCCTGAACGCCATCAAGATCCTTGATCTTGTCCCATACCTCCTTAGCCATTTTCGGGCTTCCTCGGCAATTCTTCGTTGACTTATAGGACTGCAAAAACAGAGGAAAAACAGAGAGGGCAATATTAGAAATCATTCCATGTCAAGGAATCAATGAAATAGAAGAAAATTTTCTTTGGGACATTTCGTCAAACACTTGGCGTGCGTACAAGAAAAGCTTGTCCAAGGGTGTCATTCATGATCCGAATCAACCTCTCCTACAATCCATGATATGTAGGAGGCTCATACGCACACAATGCAACAACAATCATCCAAAGAAATGCACAAAATCAATGCATGCAAGAGGAACCTAGTTCTAGGCATGAACGAGAACAAAAGCCATTGATGAAATTTTGAATTCAAGGGAAAGGGAATTCAAACTCAATGCAATGCAAGAATCAAGAGGTGAGGAAGAAATTCTTACCAAGCCCTCCCGAATAGCG
Organism: Adenophora triphylla var. japonica; assembly: GCA_022495995.1. Lineage (NCBI taxonomy): Eukaryota > Viridiplantae > Streptophyta > Magnoliopsida > Asterales > Campanulaceae > Adenophora > Adenophora triphylla. The sequence continues at coordinate 35,026 of JAFEMH010002295.1, read as the reverse complement.
ATAGAGATGTGCGCGTGACTATCGAAGGTGAGATCATCGCGAGGATAATCCTTCCCTAGCAAATAGCTTCCCAAAATGGGATTCCTTTGTTCTTGAGCCATTGATTATGGAGAGAGGAGGGATTGAGAATGGATTGGGAGGAAGAAACACCAAGCGAATTCACGAAAAATCACAGAGAAAGCGACCTTGGCTCGAGCTAGGGAGGGAAATTTTGAAAAGGATGTTTTCAAAATAAGCAAGAGCTGCTGTTTATATGCCCCGACAGTACAAGTCTCGCGCGGTATATCATATCTCGCCGCGAGATATACCTTCTGGAAAGTGACCAAATTGTCCTCGACAATAAGCGTCTACGCAACGTCAAAATTCAAGATTTTGACACATTTACCCTTGGAAATGATAAACTAGCGAGGAAACGTGGAAAAATCGGCACCGCAAGTCACGGAACGAGCCAAACGTGACATGCGCACGATCGCCCGTTACGGCACCAGTCGCCCGAGAACCGAGTGGTCCAAAGATCAACTCAATCCACATGATTCAGAGCCCAGAAAGGCGAATCATCAAAGAAAAAGCCCGGTCCAACGCCTAAACAGGTGGATCGTCATCAGAAAAAAGCCCGATCCAACGCCCAAACAGGTGGATCGTCATCAGAAAAAGCCCGGTCCAACGCCCAAACAGGTGGATCGTCATCAGAAAAGCTCGGTCCAATGCCCAGACAGGTGGATCGTCAAACCAAAAGCTTGGTCCAACGCCTAGACAGGTGGATCATCGAACTAAATGCCCGATTCAACGCCCAAACAAGTGAATCGTCATCCCCAACAAAAAAAAAAAAAGCCCGATTCGGAGCCCAGAAAGGCGAATCGTCACAAAACCGGCAGGACTCAGAGGACCGGACAGGTAAGCCTTTGTTTTCTAACATATTTCCCGCAGGTTCGGAGCCCAGACAGGTGAATCTTCAGACAGGCAGGTATATTCTGAATTGGGTCTTAATTTGATTCCTCAGTATGAATTTACCTTTTCAAAAACAAAATCTCCGCGATTTTCAAATGATTTTCAAAATACCTAAAGCAGCCTTTTCGTGTTTTGGAGTCGAACTACGTCATGGTCTGATTCTTCGATAGAGATACGTAGGAAGCCGTGCGGCCCGACCATCCCGATGTTCAGAATGATGTCTTTTCTATCGTCGACATGACTTCTTTCATAAGACTTGTCGCCGAGGGGCTCTGTAGACACCCCATTCTGAACACATCGGATCATACTTATACCACTCTAAGTCTCGCTTTGAGTCAAGAAGTAGAAATCCACCATTTCGTCATGTTTCGTTAAGTTTTGACTAACCACCGTTAGTTTGGGACTAAACTGCATACGAGATAACGAGGAAAGGACAAAACTGTCCACAGAAGCAATATCTCGCCGCGAGATGGCGTGTCTCGCGCGAGATATCCCCCCTCTGCAGATTGTAGACGACAGTTCCCTCGTCGATTTCAACCTCTTTTCGGGATAAAACTTTATCCCTCCGGCCAACCAATAGGATTTGGGGTCTAGAACCATCTGATAGGGTTTTACCTCTCTACTTCTTCCTATCCATCCCTTATAAATACTTGGTGACTTCCAAGGATCAAAGGACCGCGATTTTTCACAACACACACACATTTTGTTGGCTTCTTTCCCTGAAAGGATCCTACAAAATCACCCTAAAAACTCACCTCATAGTTTGTTTGTCAACCCTGTTGATAAACAAACATCAAGCTCCAAGTCAAGGACCGAGGTGAAGCTCTGTCCGTATCGAGACTCGATTCTAAACTTGAGTCGAAACTCTGCCCAAATCACCTCACGCAAGGTAACCCCTAAATCCCTTTCTAATTGATTGTTAGAGTGGTATAAGTCCATAGAATCTAGGATCGGCCTAGAGCCTCTCCAAATCATGGAGACGGTCTCGAAGCAATCGATCCTACATTCCGTTTAACCCCGTTAAATGGACCTTTGCTTGTAATATTAAAATCGTTTTATTATTTTCTTTTGAAAACCTCTCTTTTATTTAGCAAGACCGATCTCCGGATTGGATGAAATGGATGCTCCTTGACCTACCCATTTCATAACCTAAGCCCCGAACCCAAATCTCTTTCAAAATGGTTTTCCTATTTTCTCCAATCGAATAATATAGGTGGCGACTCAAAACGAAAAGATAAAATTCTTTTTCCTCACAACACTACACTGTCCACCAGTGTTGTCTCGAGTGTTGTCCTCAAATTTTGACGACACTTGAGGCAACACTTGCAAACTGGACATTTTCTTTTGAAGAATAAAGCAGTCTGATTTTTTATGTCCAGGTTTGTGATAGTATTCACACTCAATGGTTTGATCAGAAGTATCACTAGAAGTACTACCCTTTTCTTTGACTTGTTCTTTTACAAAATGATTTTTAGTTTCAACATCAAATAAGGAAGATGTAATATTTTCTGGTGATTCTTGGAACCCAAGATCAGCTTTAAGAGGCTTACTCAAGTTGAGTATCTCATTCAATTTGGATGAACTCGTGTTGTGTTTTTTGAAGGTTGATTTGGCTAGGTTGAGTTTGGCCTTGAGTTTATCAAGATCCAAATCTCTCCTACTGAGTTGAACCACTAGCCGAGTCAATGAGTCTTTAAGATCATGATTTTCCTTTTTCAAGAATACCACCATCTTGTTCTCCTTTTTCCATTCTTCGAGGAGAGACTTATAGAGGTTTTTTAATTTATGAATGAGCTCATCTTTATTAAGTTCATCCTCTATAGACTCCTCTGGATTTAGATCAACAGAACCATGCAAGCAAATATCATTTAAAGAATCATACCTGCTAGGTGTTGTGTCAAGTATTGCCATTTCCTGGACGACACTTGAGGCAACACTTTCTGAAGAAGTCACAAGTGTTGTGTCAGGTATTGTCATATCTGGGACAACACTTGAGGCAACACCTTCTATCGAAGGCAGTTCTTCTACCGTGGCCAACATAACCACTTGCTTTACCTTTTCATCTTTCTCTGTTCCTTCCTCCTCTCCAACACTAAGAGACACCCACATATTTTTGCCCGCCTTTCTCAAGGTATTAGCACATTCATTGGCATAATGACCCCAATAGGAACAAGCGTGACATTGAATAGATTCAATGTGTTTGGGGTCGGATCGAAACTTTTTTGAGAAAGCTCGTCTAGGTAAGGTGTCTTTTTGGTTCAGAGGAGGAACTCTTCTTGGCACAAAACTAGACGTTTTGGACGGTTGGTCTTTAGCTTTTACTTGCACATTATTAAATTTCCTAAGCATGGAGTTATATTTCTTTGCAAGTAAAGCTACACTAGTATTCTCATCTAACTCCTTGAAGGCTTCATCTTCATCATCCACACATGTGTCCAAAGATTCGACTTTTAAGGAAATATTTTTGCCTTTAGAAGCCTCAGTTTGCTCATTGAGATTCATTTCAAAAAAATTCAAAATGCTCATCAAGGAGTTAATATCCATTGTTGAAAGATTATGGGCCTCTTCAATGGCCGAAAATTTAATATCAAAACGTTCGGGAAGAGTACGAATGGATTTTGAAACAAGTTGTTTATTTGTAAAAGGTTCTCCTAATACTTGACAAGAATTTGAAATATCAATCAACTTTTCAAAATAAGAAGTAATATCTTCGTTTTCATCCATTCTTAATCTTTCAAATTTACTAGTAAGACCTCTCACCTTTGTTTCTCGGATACTACCATCTCCTTCACAAAATCTTTGTAAAGTATCCCAAGCATCTTTTGCACTGGGACTATTTTGAATGAGTTTGAACATGTGCATGTCAACTCATTCATAGATAGCATTTAGTGCCTTTACATTGAAACTATCAAGATTATTTTCTTCAATTGTCCATTCAGATTCAGGTTTAACTTGAATGTCACCATCTTCATCTGGAAGGAGTAATGGAAGAGAATAACCATTTAAAACAGATCGCCAAGCTCGAAGATCAATTGATTTGATATGCGAGCGAAGATGAGTCTTCCAATAAGCGTAATTTGATCCATCTAAATCTGGTAATATTTTCTGATTAGGATTAGCAGGATCATACCCCATGACAAAAGGATCAAAACACTTAGTATATCAAGTGCTAGGCTCTGATACCAATTAAAATTGTCTCTGGCTTAGAACAGTGAGACGAAACTCACAAAGTGAGACCAAAACTCACAAGTGTTGTCCTTAGTGTGGGCAACACTAACAACAACACACCAATTCAAAAACAACAAATAAATAGAAATAAACCTAATTTGTAGCGGAAGTAAATAACGATACACAAGAATTAAATTTTTATCAAGTTATATAAATATAAACTTGATGGGTGTGAGGAGGGCAAGACCTTTCAATATATATATAAACTAGAACTCTCTCTAAAATCTAACACTCAAAACCTCACGAAAATACAAAGATATATGTGACAACTCTCGAGTGTTGGACAAAGTGTTTCCAACACTGAATGGCGACACTTGAAGAGCAGAATTCTTTCTTGTTCAGATTTGTGTCTTCTGAATTGAATGATCACTCAAGTTGATCGTCTGCACTATATATAGGCCTCCAAAACTTGGAGCCTACTCAAAATGATCAGATAACAGCCTTGAAGTTTTTTCCTCCAAAATAGCTCTTCTCGCCTCTTTTGTAGAAGACTTGGTCTTCATGGCTTCTCTTGCTTGTACACCTCTACTGTAGATACCTTGTACTCTATCCTAATCTCCCCCTGAATAGCTAAATAATAGCTCTTTTACTTGGTCACCAACTTTACATATAAACAACATGTTTATATGTAATTTTCGTCATCTCTTCGAAGTTCACGCCTGGTGAAATTACCCGGATCACGCGCGGAAACGCGGCGAGTGGCTTTCGCAAACTTGGGACCTCGCTGAAAAGGAAGGGAGGAGTCGCCACGCTGTTTTGTATTATGAGCCTAAACTTTGAAAAAGGCTGGTTTGAAAAGGAGGTCATTTTGATTGGTAGCCAAAACTAGGAAAAGGATTTAAAAGGGGACGTTATGATTGGTAGCCAAAACTTGGAAAAGGCTTTGAAAAAGGGTATGTTTTGATTGGTAGCCAAAACTTGGAAAATGCTTTGAAAAAGGGGACGTTTTGATTGGTAGCCAAAACTTGGAAAAGGCTTTTTTGGACTAGAGATTGTTAGGTTCGGAGGTCACGTTACGTTTTGGGAAAAGTATATTGAGATCACTCGAAACGCCTCGTATGACGAGTCTTTCTACCTTTCTCGAAAAGTGTGCGTGTGTGTGTGTTTATGTTGCATTTTGAAAAGGAGCTTGAATGACTAGCTTTTAATCTTGGTTTGAGTGACAAACGTTGATTTGTGGTAAAACGAGCATTTGAATGACAAACATCGGTTTTGAGTTAGAAAAAAGGGGTTCAAATGACGAACTTGAATCTTTAGTTTGAATGACAAACGTTGATTTTGGTAAAAGAGCGTTTGAATGTCAAACGTCGGTTTTAAGTCGTAAATGAGCGTTTGAATGTCAAATGTCGAATTTGAGTTGTTTTGAAAATGGGTTCGAATGACGAACTTGAATCTTTAGTTTGAATGACAAACGTTGATTTTAATAAAAAGAGCGTTTGAATGTCAAACATCAGAGTTTTTACGTTGTTTTGAAAAGGAGTTCGAATGACGAACTTTCGATTTTTAGCCTGGCATTACAATGTAACCAATTTTATGAAAAAAGGTAGTAAATGAGATTTGATCAACGAGTCATTTTGTGACTCGGACATTTGTAAGTAAATACTATCAACAAACCAAACGGCTTGGACTTGTAAATAACAGTATTGAAATGTTGTGTCAACGAAATCGAACGATTCGGATGGTAAAAATGCGATCGACGAGCCAAACGACACAGATTTGTAAAGGTGCGTAAAGTAAATAGCAATATCGACAGATCAAATGATCCGGACTTTGTAAATGACAATCACGAACCAAACGGTTCGGACGCTAAAGAGCGAATCAACGGATCAAACGATCCGGCTGTAAATGACAGAAAAGTAGAAACCGGACTTGAATGCCGTTTTAACCCAAAATTACATCTGAGAGAAGATGATTAGGGACGAAAACGTATCATGTCCCGTAGATGGAGTTACGTCTACATTTTTGAGAGTTTCGACCGGATCGAAAATAGCGTTTGACGCGTAAATCGAGACAAAATGGAGTTTTAGAGAGAGAGAGTGTGTTACCTATGACTAGGGATTGACTCTTTGGCTCGAAAGGCGTATACGGGATACCATTTTACAGAATGACAGCCGTATTTATAGGGGGTGAAATTGCAAAATAGGCCGGACGGCCTAACCTTCAATTTGGGGGGGTTTTGGGTATTTTGGAAATTGCTGGGACTTGATGAGGATCTTGATTTTTCATGCAAAACTGGCCGGACGGCCTAACTATAAATTTCAGGGATATTTTGGTCTTTTCACCCTTGAATTTGATTGATGGGGATGGGGGAGGCTGTGCATGTGTGCCATGTGTCCCTGTGAGTCAACAAGAGTAGGGTTTTTGTCCAGTTAATCCCGGAATTGACTGTTTTTTAAATAACTGTCCGAAAAATGTCCGAAACGGCCCCGGAAAGTCTCAGAAATTGCGTTTTTTGATGAAAGCAATACTTTTACATGTGATAACGTGTGTTGAGTACGCTTTGGATTTGTGATGCACGGACCAGTCCTGGGAAGTCTCGTTGACTAGGGAATGGGGAGTTTAACGGGTTCCGGTTAACTTGGAAAGGGTTAGTTAACGAATTCCAGTTAACTTTTAACGGATTTTGACGATCCGGATTTGGGTACTAACAGTAGCCCCTCAGCAACGTCATTTTCGAAGGAAGTGAAGTCGTTGAAAAAGATAAGGATCCAAATCAGGGGATGCCTTATTTGTAGAGACCTGAGCGGCCAAGTGGCTGGACCCTTAGCGAAAGCATTCCTACGTATCCTGAGCGGGAATCAATCCGATCGTAGTTCATGGGTGTGAGGGTGTTTCGTAGGGGCCTCGACCACTGGGGGAATGATTAGGAGGAGTTCATCCTGGTTGAGACTGATTTGAAGGTGTCTAAACCTGGGTCAGACTATTCGAAGGCATCTATACCTGAGGGAGATTATTCGAGGGAGTCTAAACCTGAGTGAGACTGTTCGGAGGCATCTAAACCTAAGGGATATTATTCGGAGGCGTTCTAACCTGAGTGAGACTGTTCGAAGGTGTCTGAACCTACGAAAAACTGTTTGGAGGCGTTCTAACCTCAGATGAAGGCGTTAGTGCCTTTGGGGATATGGTGGGAATGATGGGAATAGTTGTGTTAAACTGGCGTTTTTAACAACACGAAAGGATTAATGTTCCAACATCGGGGTTAGGAACAGAATGTGATCTCGGGAGAGAAAGACACATTGTTGGGGAAAAGCGTCCAGAGTTCTAACAAAGCCGGTTAGGAACTGGGGAGATTGATTGATGTTCCTTTAGAAGGAGTGTCTTAGGATCCTGCTGGGGAGAAATGTTCGGGCTTACGACGGCGGCCGAAGAGGGATTGTTATGCGGGCTTACGATGACTGCCATTGAGATGGTCGAGCTTATGATGACTGCTGGGGAAGTGACTGTTCACCTGCTGGGGGAAAAGATACTCAGGCTTACTATGGTGGTCGAAGAGGGGGGTTGTTGTGCGGGCTTACGATGACTGTCGGGGAAGTGATTGTTTAAGTGCTGGGGGAAAAGATACTCGGGCTTACTATGGTGGTCGAATAGGGATTGTTATGCGGGCTTACATTGATTGTCGCTGAGATGGGAAGGTCGGGCTTACGATTGACGGTCGGGATTTAACCTCTGGAGAGGGGCGTTAGAAATGTCTAACTGAAATTTAACCTCTGGAGAGAGGCATTAGAAATGTCTAACTGGAATTTAACCTCTAGAGAGGGGCTTTAGAAATGTCTAGCTGGAATTTAACCACTAGAGAGGGCCATTAGAAATGTCTAACTGGGGAATTTTTAACTTTTGAGGAAAAGGTGTCAAATTTGAAGATGAGGGGGTGAATTGGCATTTGGGCCAAAATGGCCCATCACGTAAAAGAGGCCGGACGGTCCATGTCTCAATTTGACCAGATTTAAAGGCAGCCGTCGGTCATTAGAGAGAAAGAGAGAAAATTTGAGAGATTCGTCGAGAGGAAGAGAGAAAAGAGAGAAAAATTCATCATTTTCCTTCGATCATTGTTGAAATCTTCGAGAGATTATTGCTATGGAAGAAGGATTGGGGCAGAGGGGTCGACATAGGAGGATCGATAATAGAGGAAGAGGCTCAAGAGGATGGTGCGAACAACCCCTCTTCCCATGGATCCGATCATCTCTGGGAAGCGGCGGCTCATGCTATTAACCCCAACAAGGGGAGGCACGTCACTCAACCTCTTTATTCGATCCTCCAGAGATTCTTGGTCAGTAGGGGAGGAGATTGGAGGAGGAAGTTGGCTTGGAGAGACGGCCTTGCCCTTCTCAGTCCTTGATCTTTTCCTCGAGTTCAGGGGACGATCATCTTCCTCATCAACAACATCATCATCAATGTCCACTATATTCAAAGGGCTAGCTCCAGTTGGCCCAGCACCTGAGGTCGCAACATTGGCATCGAGGTTTGGATCGGAGCTCGGACTAGGCCTAATCGACCTATTCGATTCATCACCTTCTTCACCTGCACCCTTGGCATGGCTGCTACTCTCTAGGGGGTCCTCCGACCCAACCTCCTCCATGGGCACCATCCCCACATTGTCCTTGGATAGCAAAGCACTTCGTCTCTCAGCCTCCCTTTCTCTATTGGCTCGAGCATTAGCAGCACCATGAGCCTTCTTGGCTTTCTTCTTATCAGAAACTCCAACAATACGCACCATGTTGGCTTCCTGCTCAGGGGTCAAAACTGCAACCAAATCAAGATGACAAAGGGTTAGTTCGACATATGAGATTTCTACATACGAGCAAAAAGTTATATGTACGAGCTAATCATGTGCGAGCTAATCATTCTACATACGAGCAAAAAGTTCTATGTACGAGCTAATCATGTGCGAACTAACCATTCTACATACGAGCAAAAAGTTCTATGTACGAACTAAACATGTGCGAGCTAGGCAATCTACATGCGAGTTAAACAGCTGACGAGATAAGAGTTGTACATTCAAGTCAAATTGTTTATACATGCAGGATATCAGTTTAACAAGCTAGCAAATAAAGGGCGAGTAAAGAATTATAAGCAAATAAGATCTTACCACCAGCATGCTCCTCATTATCCTTGCAATAGTTGGCGGTCCGTTGACAGAACTGACACTTATCCTCAAACTTACCCAAGGCATGGGTAACCCAGTCAAGATATATGGTACCTCTAACAATGGGCACCAAGGGTTGCACTTCTCCCTCTCCAACCATCATCCCGGCTTAGATATAGTTGTACTTGGTGGTACCAAAATCTCCCAACTGATGGGCCCCTTATCAGCCAAACGGCACAACCTCTTATACAAGTCAAGGTACCAGTGTGGCTCCCAATAGTTCCCCTCTTCTATGGGTTCTATTTCAGCATTGGGCAAAGGAAATTCCCATCCTAATCTACTCTCCACCACAACCACGTGGGAGTTCTACCCACTTGCCTTGCTAGGAAGGTTCATAAAGAGTTTGGGAGAGTTGGGTTTAGAAGGAGTACTGATCCCCATATCAGTTCCCCAATACTTAACACTAAAGAATTCCTTAAACACCCTCATACAGGGTTCATGTCCTAGAAACCTACATACCATGGCAAAGCAAACTAGAACCCTACAGGTGTTGGCTCCCAACTGAAGAGGTAAAGCATTGGTACACTCTAAAACTCATTGATAAAAGGGTCAAGTGGTAACCTTAGGCCAGCCTCGAATTGGCCATAGAAGAAGGCTACCCTAGTAGCATCCTTGGTGAAAGTCGACCTAAACTGAGCCATGAAGTCCTTTTTACTGAGAATGGTCACCCTGTAATCCTCCTTACTCACCTCACAAAAATCGTATATCAAGCTATATCGAGATGGTAAGTTCTTTTTTCCTCTCAACGGCCTTTGAGGAACATACCCCCTTTCATTCTTCCCCGGTATAGCCAAGTCATCGAACGCATCAACAATCCGAGGACTTGAGGAAGTTGAAGCCGTGTTTCCTTCCTGAGTTACCATATCTGTACAAGAAGAAGGAGAAACAGGGGAGTCAGGCCTATGATCACAATCAGACGACCTACCTAAGGGCGACCTAAACTCCCCTGGAAAACCTTTCCTATTCCTAAGAAAAGAGGGTTTACTAGCATCTCTAACATAGAACAGTGATATGTGGTCAAGTAATTCATGGAGATGAAAAGAGACAACATTTGATTCGTCAACTATCAATTCACCTACTTCTTCTCCTATGGGCAATCCTATTTCCCTAAAACTCAGTCCCCACCTTGTCAAGATAGAGGCACACTCATTCAGGGACATCTCTCTCCACTCTCCATTCATGTGCTTATACACTCGGTGGTTAACAGTGCAATACCCATACCAAGCTCCTGGTTCGCTACTGAAGGTTCTAGCCATGGCAAAATCAAAAATAGAGCAGTAATTGAAACCCTAATGCAAGAATGTAAGAGGGAATACCTTAGTCGGTTTCGGAAGAAGAAGCTGTAGCAGAAAACGAAAGCCCAGTTTATATCAGTTGCTTTTCCGTTATCTTCGCCGGAGTCGCACCAGAGTTCAGAGAGAGCAAAAGTTCTAAATGGAGAAGGAATCTGTTATTTATATTTTCCACAATTGAAGAGGAAAAGGAAAAAATTCGAAAATTAATTTCCTCATTAAATGGGGAAAACAGTTCCCAAGGCGGTTTATCAAACATGAAATAGTAATCATTGCGGAATACGGCGCTCCATCAGATCTGACCGTTCGTCACCAACGTTCAGGATTGTGCCATGTCACTGTGGTCGACTAAACTTCAGAGCGAGTAGCGACCTGCGAGTCACAACGATCTTCATCAAAATTTCCTTAACTTTCTAGTCGACAATGTCAACTCAGAAAGTTGGTGGCCACTGAACATACCAAAAGTGTCGAGTTGGGCCCAGCGGGTAAAGCCCAGTCCTCAAGCCATTATTGCCACCACATTCTCAGTGGACAAGGCCCAATTAATACATGGCTCGTGGCCCATCTCATAGATCAGTCGACTTAAGTTCATTGTCCGACCTATCAGGTCCCGACCTAACTTAGTCTGACTCTATGATCCAAGTTATACTTCGGGTACGATCCAGCTCTACCCGTCAGTCAGGTCGACCCAACCCAAAATGGCGACCTCGACTTGTCAAGCAAGTGTCGACCTAACAGTTACAGGCGCACGTGCCCCTATTCTTTCCATAACTGGTTCCCTACAAATCAGGAGCCGTTTAGGGACACGTTCACATGACACGTAACTGTCCCACAAATCTCGAAGCTCATGTAGCCTTGCCAAATATATCATCCACATCAACTATAAATACATTACCACTACAACGGTTATAAGGTAATTGTAATTTTGTCATTTGAATACTCTTGTTCAATACATTATTTGCTCTCCATACATACGTACTTACTCTCACGCCCGAGGGTCTATGTCGGAGACACATTCGGCTAGTCGTGGGTTCTGGTTTCAGGTCAAGGAGTCAGGTGATCAGCCCTGCCACGTAGAGGAAGATTGATAAGCACATTTTCTGCGGCATCAGATATATATGAAAAAATTAATTAAAATATGTAATAGTTTTACATCTGAAAATTAAGTAAAAAATAAAAGGCATTAAGACTTGAATGTAGAAAAAAATATAAAAAGTTTGAATTGTAATATTTCTAATTCACCCACCTATTTAAATATAAATAAAAGATGGAACCTAACGGGCCTTGGCCCAGTGGTATCAAGGCGATTTCCCGAAGGGGAGGTCGCCGGTTCGAATTCCCCCAAGGGGATTCTTGGTGCTTAATTTCCTACCTTGGTTTCAGGGTCCTTAGGAGCTCCAGACATCCGTCAGTGCGATTAAGGAAGCGGCATTGTTGGGCTTGTATCCTCAGTGTGGGGAGTTCAAATCTTGGCAGGTGCAAAGCTGGAGCAGCCATTTGGTGTTGTAAGAGTGATGTAAATGGCTCTTTGGCGAGCATTGTGGGCCATTTGGTGATGTAAGAGTGATGTAAATGCCTTGTAGGAGGGCTTGGGGCTCACTGGAGTATAAGTGCGGCTACATGCGCGCGTCCGCGATTTACCTCCGCCAGGTATACGTGGGGCCGGTATCGTGGCCTGAGATTAGTCGTGGGAATCCTGGGTATCAAAAAAAAAAAAAAAAAAAAAAAAAAAAAAAAAAAAAAAAGATGAAAATGAAAACAAATGATCTCTTAGTCCCATTTTGTTTTTTCTTTCTTATTCCTTGAACGCAATAAACACGTGCTTCAAAAACTAAAAATAACAAAGACCAAAATTGGCCCCATCATAACAGGTTCCAAGAACATGTTTCTAGTTGTATATTAACCCCTTTAACTTTAATCCGTCAAAATCTAATTTCGGTTCATCATTCAATCAATCTCTCTTGTTCTGAAATCTTCAAAATCAGTTAAGTCTTTCCTTCGAATTGAATTCTGTTGATTAATTTTGAAGAAAATGTCCAGTTGCAAGCCGTATGTTGCCGCCGGCAAGGCACCGGAGAAGAAGAATTTTACCCAGGCGTGTAACCTATTGAATCAGTACCTTAAGGAGAAAGGCAGTCTAAGAGACCTTAACATTAATGGAAAGCTTGAATCTATAGGTAATAATCTTCGTTCATTGAGCTCTCGGTGTTGTGATCTGTTCAGCAATTCTGATTCAGTACAGAAGCTTAACTTTCCGAACGATTTTGTTACAGGGCGACCGGAAACATCTCAGGCTTCGACGGTTGACTTCTTAAGCAGCATGGAAAATCCTTCTCCGGCTAAGGTTGTCAGAATTTCTTCGCCGCCTCCACCGGCGCCGGAAAAATCATTGCATCCGCTTCCTCGATACATCGACGTTGAAACATACATCGTCGGCAAGGCTAGTAGCTCTAGCAAACCGACTACAGTTGAAGCTAAAACTGCCGCAATGTCTATATTTTACGGCGGCCACGTGATGGTGTTTAACGATTTATCCGGGGCAAAAGCTAGGGAGATAATGTTGTTAGCTAGCACCGGCGGCGACAGAATCGACCGCGGAAAAGCTCCGTTGAAATCGCCGGCGAATTCAGTTCCGATTATTGGATCGAACACTGTACAAGAACAGCAACATCAAGCAACTATTGTGGAATCTAATGGATCGGATTTACCGATTGCAAGGAGAGCGTCGCTTCATAAATTCTTGGCCAAGAGAAAAGATAGGGCCACGGCTAGGGCGGCGCCTTATCAAGTAACGACGTCGTCACACAAAGATGAGCCAAAACTTGACCTCAATTTATAGGCCGTTTCACCTTCTTGATTTGAGGATTAACGCGTGAATTTAAGGCAAAGACTTGTACTCGATATTGGACTAGGGTACTATTTATTTCAAAATCATGAAAAATTATCACACTTGTTTTCCTATTTAATTTTCTCAGCACTAGCTAATTAATTATGTGTTGTGGATCATTAGTATGTCGGTGGATATTTATAATTTGATTAGATTTTCGTAAAATCTAGGGAGAAACGCGTTTCTCCATAAGTTATGGAGAAACGGGTTACGGGTATCCAGAAGCTATTGAAAGGATATCCAGAAACTTTTTGTATTGGCGAGCGTCACGTAGTTCTTACGGATATCGATCAAAGGTTACGGATATCCGTAACCCTTTGAAAGGATATCAGGAAGCATGAAAGTGATATCAGAAACCTTCAAATGATATCAGAAACTTTCAAAATGTTTGGATATTTATTTGATGGTTTACGGATATACATTGAAGGTTTCGGATATCCGTAAACCTTCAATAAGCATTTTCTGGTCTTGGCCTTGGATTTGGCTTCAAATATGTTTCGGATATTCATTTGATGGTTTCGGATATACATTTGAAGGTTTCGGATATCCGAAACCTTCAATAAGCAATTTGTGGTCTTGCCTTGGATTTGGCTTCAAATATGTTTCGGATATCCGCTCAGCTTACGGATATCCGTTCCAAAGCTTCTGGATATCCAGAACCCTTTGAGACTGATATCCAGAAATTTTCTTCTGGTTATCAAATGTATAGTTTCTGGCTATTAAAAACGCGTTTCTCCATAGTTATGGAGAAACACGTTTCTCAGCAGACCTACTCTTAGATTTTAGCCATTTTTCAAATTTCATTTTTTGCGAACTTAATGATCATGCACATACTTGCTTTTGTTGATCAAGAAGGCGCCTAGACGCTATACATTAGCAAAATGACGCACAAAACAATAAAACGGACAATTTAGGGGTTAAAGGTAGGGGTGGTTCGGTTGGTATACCGGTTTTATTTTGCTTATATCATGTACCAACCAAGTATGATTTGGTATAAGAAAATATGTACCAGTACCAATCACAAAAGTCGGTATACCAAGTTTATGGTACAGTTGATATTCGGTTGGTACGGTTGATATTAGACATATATCAAATGTAAATAAAGACAAAAAAAATGCATTTATATTGTTTTGAACAACATATTATAACAAAAAAATACTTCTCAAGACACAGAAAATACGTCTCAAAAAGTTTACTCCATTTTTGGCGATCTCTTAACTTCTTGAAATAACCTTATAAGCATCTGGACTAATGAAAAAAATTAGTGGTGAGAATCACAAATACTTGCACTATTTATTACATGCATTCAGTTCATTGATGCAATGAAAAACAGTAACCCTTCATCCATGGTTTTATACGCAGCCAGTATAAGTTTTTCTTCGCAATAGGCATCATGCAGTATGTAAATGAGCACAAAAAACAGAAATGCATGTGTACATGGTTGAGCAGTGCACCCACTTTACAACAACTTTAGAAACATTCATATGAAGAGAATAATATCTTGTACCAAAATAATATGAAGAAAATGATATCAAACAAATCGAAATATCTTGCCACTACATGACATCAAAATACAAACCTCAACTTGTTGTCTCCTAAGCCAATACGCATGGTTAGTATAATAAACCATTTTTTTAAAAAAGTATGCTTTATCGAGAAGAAAGACTTTTAGGGCTAGATTTTTTTTAAATTTTTTTATATGTATATAATAATATATATTTATATTTTTTAAAAAAAATAAGTCGGTATTTCGCTATACCAACCGATTTCACTTCTATATACCACGTACCAACTATTTTCACTAATTGGTACGGTACTACCGTACCGAAAATTCGGTATACCGATTTCACTGTACCGATTACAATTGGTACGGTTGATATATGGATTGGTTGATACGGAAGAGTACCATTTGCCAGCCCTAGTTAAAGGTGCTCTATGCGTTGCCTAAGAACACCAAACGCTTTGAATGTTGTGCTCACTATGTGCCTCTTTAATAGCAAGGGTTAATTACCATTTAGGGTCTGAGGTCATATGGCAGTCTTTGTGGAGGGGCCTGAGTTGGTTTTAATGTCAATTCAGGGCCTGTCATTAAAAAAGTTAGCCAGTGAAGAGATTTTTGACGGAATTCGTTTAAAAACTTGCGGATTGATTCAAACTGAAATTAAATTTCATATTCAGGAAGTTAAATGTAATTTCTTAAAATAAAAGGACTAAAAATAATATTTTTTAAAAAAATATTAAATAATCACATTTTAAAACAAAATGAATAAAAAATTATAAAAAATATTATAAATTTATATTTTTATATTTTTAACACCCCCACCCAACCCCATCCCACTCCCTACCCCGCCCCACCCACCCCCCCCCCCGGTCAAGAAATCTCTGCAGCAATCTAGCTCGCTTTAGCAATATCTCCTTCCTACTAAATTGAGAGGCTAAGGGACCTGCAATGTCGCCTGCAGCTGTTCGACCTGTTTGGATCCGTTTAGCTTGCTGGCTTACCCCTTGGTTAGGCATGGGCCTATTCTCCCTTCTCCTATCCTACAACCCCATCCCATCGGCCACACTATTGGAGCGGGTGGCCCTTCTGGTGGGGTGCCCCTGTGGAGGGGAGGCAAATTGGCAATGTGGTTTCCAATACCCGTATCAAGGTTTCCCCCAGCATTCTTGTGGATTGGTTCACTAGAGGCAATAGATGTGTGTCCGTATGAGACCATGTTTGTGATTAGGCAAAGTTTCAAGATCTAGTGTTATCGTTTCCCGGCAATGTAACCAAATTGATGATGCAGGAAACGATCAGATCAGCCTTAGTCCAGCAATAGTTTGATCTCCAGCTACTAGGACCTGAAACCACGAACAAATGACTTGCCGGGGTGGTCTCCGAATAAGACCCTCTGACGTGATGATGAGATGTCGAGTTATATGATAATATTAACTGTATGTAAATGACGTTATCTCAAAATAGCCATGAATACATTACCTTTTTACGTTGGATGTAATCTGGTATATATAGTGGTGAAGTAGGATCGTATTGAATCACTTAAATCGTGGAGATAATGTAGGCATAACGGTCTCCGTGATTGTAGGAGACGGTTACAGATTGAGTCGTGGATAGACGCACGTGTTTGTTTGGTCAAGGTCGCCTGAGTATTCAAGGTCGACCTAACTTCGTGCCTTAACCAGGCAGAGGCTGCATAATTAAATGATCGTATGTCAGATAAAGTTAGTTCGGGACCAAGGATGGTCGGACAATGAGCTAGATCGACTGATCTTATATTGTTGGTCCGTAGGAGTTGTAGCATTTGGGTTGGCCAATTCAATAGTTGTGTCTCTGCGATAGTTGAAAGGTTAGGCTTCATGTGTAGGGCCTGGCCCGTCATTTTTTTTCCGTTCACCATGCAACATCATACGTTAAAAGATAATGTCATCTTGGCTATTTGAGATTAAGTATTTTCAATACAGTTTTCAACAAACTTAACACTATATCTCATCATCACGCTGGAGGGTATTAGCCGGAGACAATCCTGGCAAGTCGTTTGTTCGTGGTTTCAGGCCATAGTAGCTGGATTACAATCAATTGCTGGACTAAGGTTGATCCGGATCGTTTCCTGAATCATCAGTTTGGTTCCATTGTCGGGAAATCGAATACACTAGACCTTGCATACCCATAGACATAGTATCTAACAGACACACTGCTACTGCCTCAAGTGATCCACTCCATGAAAATGTAGGTGGAAACAACCTTGGCACGGACGTAGGTCATGGAAATCGTACTGCTAACTTGCCTCCTCCTCCCCTGGACATCCCATGAGGAGACCCACACGGTCGAACATTGTGGCAGACGGAATAGGAATATAAGATAGGCGAAGGGAAAAGAAGCCCATGGTCACCCAAGGAAGGGGATTCAAGCTAAGAAGATCCAAACAGGTCGAATAGTTGTAGGCAACATGGCAGGTCCCTCAACTTCTCACCCTAGTAGGAGGGAAATCTCGCTAGAGCGAGCAAGAGTTTTGCAGAGCTTGCTCGAAGTACAGATATAGTTACTCTAGTTACCAAAGTCTCCTAAAAAGGATGACAGAAGATCAAAAATGGTAGCTCCTTCTCTGACCTCACATAGACATGCTAATGGGGTAGGCCGTCCGGAGAAGAAAGGAGAAGTGACAGGCCTCCTCCTACTCATATTTCGGTTGATCGAACCGGCGACTTGAGGGATAGGCTAAATCATCAAAGGGAACATGAAGTTGACTCAACACAGAGGAGGCAACGTGAGGCTGATAGAGCTCGAGGTAGGTCGCCACTAAGGGGAGGTCGATCACTTCCAAGGAGAGAAAGGAATCCCCCAAGAGATGAGAGGGAAAGAGCACCCTAAAAAAGGGAGCACCACAAAGAGGAATGATATAAGTCCAATTCTGTCTCTCATCAAAGAGGAGACCTGGATGTTAGGGAGCTCTTAAACCTAAAAAGGAGGCTAGTTGCTGTGGAAGCTGATCGACAAGCTCCAGGCGACAAGTTCGAACGAAACGACAGTACTCTTCGACCCTTGGCCCAAAGCATGCTCGACAAAAGCCCACCTGCAGGATTCAAGCTGCCCGTGCTAGAAAAATACTCCGGCACCACTAATGCCTTGAATCACATGCAACATTTTTAGGCCACCATGTGTTTGTTCTCCTCTGAGGATGACGAGTTATGCAAGGCATTAACCAGCCCCTTCACCGGTGCAACACTGATTTGGTTTCGTGGTCTATCAATTGGCTGCATCGCCTCATGGAGGTATATGAGGAGGAAGTTTCTGGAAAGGTTTTCGACTGTCGGAGCCCGTAAGAAGACAGTCACCGACCTGAACAACGTTTCTCAAGGGAAAACGGAAAGTACCATGAGCTACTTTACTCAATTCAAGGAGTTGGTCGATCAGATAGAGGAGGACCTAACTGATCATAGAGGTCATTAATTGCTTCAGGAATGGGGTGTCCTCACCTGACTTGGATTACGAGCTACAAGTCTGGAGAGCCAATATGAGAAAGGAATTGTTTGAAAGGGCCTACGATGTGGTCGTTGCTGAGGAACGCAAGGAAAGGAAGAAAGAAAGAAGCTCAAAGCACTCTGAGGCTGCTGAGTCGACCAAGGAGTATTAACTAGGACTGACAACAGGAACAACAAAGGGAAAAATAGAACTAGGGCAACTGAGATGAACACCCAAAATAAGTTCAAGAGGGACAATGGCAAGTATTGTGAGTAATACAAGGATATTGGCCATACTACGGAGGAGTGTATGAGTTTGAAGAGGATCATCCAAAAATGGGTGAATGAGGGAAGACTGGACATGTTTGTAAAGGGAGATCGTCCCCCAGTGGGGGATAGACCAGCTAGAGGGGTACCAAAACCAAGACAACCTAGGCTGACATTGGGAGTGATAGCTGAGGAAACGAGCAACACAGCCCTCAAACATAAAATCTTACAACCGAATAGAGCTCCTCACGTACCACCTAGGAGTTGTATGCAAGAAGAGGTCATAAGCTTCTACCCTTACGAGCTGGGAACCAGTGTGGCAGCAAGGGAGCAAACCTTGGTCATTCCAAGACTCATCGACAACTGTACCTCCAGCAGAATTTTGGTCGACACGGGGGCCTGCAAGGACATCCTTTACTACAAAACTTTCTTGGAAATGGGCCTTACAAATGTCAGAATGTCACCTTATTCAGGTCGACTAGAGGGCTTCACCAACCACAAGGTCGACGCTAAGGGACATATAGAGCTAGAGGTAGACGTCGGACAACATCCTCTGAGGACCACAACCAAGGTAACATTTATAGTAATTGATGTAATAAGTGATTACCATACTATTCTGGGTATTCCTGGCCAGGGCGCATTAGGAATGGTGCCCTCAATCCCCCACCAAAGGTCAAGTTTCCCACCCCCTAGGAGTTGGATGTGTGTTGAGTACAACTAGGGACTACCTTGATCATGTGTTGAGGTCCAAAAAGAAGAGGGAGCTCGAGGTAGAAACTCCAGAGGCTAGTTGGTGTTGTGGGTATTTTTCAGCATGGTGACATCTTCAGTTGCTCCTGCATGTCAAGATGTTACTCCACTGTAAGTATCGTTTTAATATTTACTTATTTGATATTTTCTAATATCTTTATTATTATTATTTTCCAGTGAATAAGAAAGAAGAATACGGGATATTATTCTAGCACGTTCAACACATCATCAACGGCAAGGATGACTTGGTCTCACGGACGTTGAAGAGGATAAGATTATTTCCGAGATTGTAGGAACAACTTTTACCCATTCAATCTTACTTATATTTAAGGGGAGATGGAGATGAAAAAACATAGATACTCTCGTACACTCACACACTCTACGCACATCTCTCTTGTAATTCTCTCCATCATCTTCCACAGTTGTAACTCATTTACTATAGTGAAACTTTTAAGGTTGGAGACCTAACTCCCGGGGTTTTTTCCAAAGAGGTTATCACCTCTAATGTTTTTCCTCGTTAACAAATCGTGGTGTCATTCTTTCTTTTCATGTTTTTGTTCCATTTAGTCGAATTCCACAGTCCCCTCCTTGTTATTTAATCCACACACTTGTCAAAGTTAAGATTCAACACTATTGTTTTTTCTACCAAAACAATTTGGCGCCCACCGAGGGGCCTCGTGGTTTATCGGTTATTTGGATCATTTTCTGAGCGAATTCATCATGTCTGCACCTCCCAATGTGTCCGCCGCCGGCAAGGGTATCGCCTTCACTCCAACATCAGGAGGTAGAACCAGCTTGTTGCCGCCACCTCCTCAGACCGGACCTCAGCAAACTCAACCTACAAAGACTCCACAAAAGGAAGCGACTTCTTCCAATGTAGATGCTGAAATTCGGACTATCCTAACCAAGTTGAATCAGAGGTTGGATCAACAAGATAGAAATTCTACGGTGTTGGCCCATTCCATGGTCAAGATGCAAAGGGATCAACAGCTCATCGCTTCGTGGCTTGAAAACGTCTCACCATTGCGTGCAAGGAACCTCAACTTCGACAACACCGAAGGATCTACGCTCCAGAATGAATTCATTCCAATGAATAGTCCACCTCAAACTCCTCGGTGACATCCTTACAGGGGACACCCTAATGACGCCACCTTCGGCGGGATTCACCCCGTTCATTCCATTCATTGACAACACCACTGTCCACAAATACCACGGATAACTCTGGTTTCTTTGAATAATCTTTTAGATAATAATAATTTCAATCGTACTCCTATGGCTGACCCTTTTGCAGGAAACCCACTAGCCAAACAGATGCAGGATCTCAGGGAGCTGATAATGAACGTGCTCGGCATAACTCCTCCAATCCAACCAGTGTCTCAGAACTGCTACAATCAATCTCGGTTTGTCTCGACAATTGCAAATGTCGACATCCCGAAGCGTTTCAACGTTCCATCTATGAAGTTGTATGACGGCACCACAGACCCAGAGGAGCATGTTGCTCACTATCAGGAGAAGATGGACATAATCCATATTCCACTTCAATTCCGGGAGGCTTGCTTATGCAGAGGATTTGGATCAACCTTGGTTGGACCAGCTCTCAAATGGCTGATTAGGCAGCCCCTAGGTTCAATTGGTTCATACTCCCAGCTTATCAACATGTTCTATAACCAATTCTCGTGTAGTCGACAATTTGAGAAGCTGACAAGTGATCTCTACAATGTGACCCAACGGCTAATGAAACTACGAAAGATTATGTTCACCGGTTCAATAAGGAAGTACTGGAAATTCCTAATCTTGACATGTCAACAGCCACAGAAGCATTCAAAATGGGATTCAAGAATGATTCACAGTATTATCAAGATTTGGTGATGACTCCTTGTAAGCAGTTGGAAGAAGTCAGGAGCAGGGCATTGAGATTCATAAGATTGGAGGAAGATGAGCTGCAAAGATCAAAGTCCTCGTCCAAGTCGTCGACATATGACCACCCTGACAGGAAGACTGAATCATCCCATCGCAGGAACAACCGTTCCAATCCTTACCCAAGAATTGATACTAGCAAAATTAATTCAATAGGCGGTTAGGATGAAGATAATGATAATGTTCCTAACATTTCTGATTATTGTTTTTCTGTTGACATTTCAGGTGTACTCTGTGCAATGGGCAACCTAGGGGACAAAGCCAGATGGCCAAAGAAGACGGATAAGCCTACGGGATGGCGTGACAAATCAAAATGGTGTGCTTACCATGAAGACTTTGGGCATGTTACTGAAGATTGCATCGCACTAAGAAAGGAGATCAGTTACTTGCTCTCGAAGGGACATCTTAAGGAGTTGCTGGGATCCAGAAAGAAGAAGGCTGAAAGTACGGAAGCTCCTCATGAAGTCGAGAGACCAGCTTCTCCCCCAGCATCAACGAAAGTGATCAATTTCATTAGTGGAGGCTCAGAAATATGTGGCACATCCTATTCTGCCGCAAAACGACATGCTAAGGAGTCAAAAGAGGAGAGGCCAGAAAGACAACCAAGAATGTCGACACCCTGCCATGATCCAATCACCTTTGATGAGAGTGATCGAGATAACTTGCTGGAACCCCATCACGACGGCCTAGTTATCTCCTTGCAGATCGCCAATTGTACAATCCGGCGTATCCTGGTTGATGGGGGTAGCTCTGTCAATCTCATTATGTTGAGCACCCTCAAGGAAATGAACATCCCAGAATCGGAGATCATCAAGAAATCCTCAGTATTGGTAGGCTTCAGTGGTGAAGTCAAAGAAACATTGCGGAAAATAAAGCTTCCAATATACTCAAAAGGCCTCAACACCATGGAGCGGTTCTGTGTAATTGATTGTGCAACATCCTACAATGTCATTCTTGGAAGACCATGGATTCATGGGATGAAGGCTGTCCCCTCCACTTACCATCAGTGTGTGAAGTTCCCAACACCTTGGGGTGTCGCCAAAATATACAGTGATCAGCAGGTGGCCAAGGAATGTTATAAAACTTCAATGAAGGCGTCGACATCTCCAAAACAAGCATAGCAATTACAGAGGAAAGTACGTGAAGTCCTGGAAGCTAGGGAGAACGATGTGAAAGAAGTATTGCTAGACCCTTCCAACCCGAACATCAAGGTACTTATTGGCAGTGACATCCCATCAGATATAGAAGAGAAGCTTGTGGACTTATTAAAAAGCAGAGTAAAGAGTTTTGCTTGGAGACATGATGACATGACCGGCATCAGCAAAGATGTCATCACTCACAAACTTAACATCGATCCTAGTTTTAAACCAGTGCACCAGAAACGAAGAAAATTTGCAGAAACAAGAAACCAGATCATCAAGGAAGAGGTAGAGCGCTTACTCAAAGCCAACATGATCCGAGAGGTAGATTATCCAAGATGGTTAGCAAACGTGGTTGTAGTTGAGAAGAAGAATGGGAAATGGCGAGTCTATGTTGACTTCACCGACTTAAATAAAGCCTGTCCAAAAGACCCTTTCCCTCTGCCTCACATAGATTCGTTAGTTGATGCCACATTCGGACATGAGCTCCTCACCTTCATGGATGCATCTTCGTGGATTCGGCAAATCCGAGATGGAACCATCGACCGGGGAAGACACCGCCTTCATAACGCCAACAGGTATTTATTGTTATATTGCTATGCCTTTTGGACTAAAAAATGCAGGTGCAACATATCAAAGACTCGTCAACAAAATGTTCAAAGATCAGATTGGGGACACAATGGAAGTATATATTGACGACATGGTAGTAAAATCGAAGAAAGCCGAAGATCACATAAGCAACTTATCTCAAGCTTTTGACATTTTGGATTGTTTCAATATGAAACTTAATCCAGCTAAATGCAACTTTGGAATGAAGGCAGGGAAGTTTTTGGGTTACATGGTTACTAAAAGAGGCATTGAAGCTGCCCCAAAACAGATACGTGCTATTATTAACCTGTCGTCACCTCAATCTGTCAAGGACGTCCAAAGATTGACGGGAAAGATTCTTTGCACTCACCGAGGTTCATTTCAAAATCCTCGGATCGATGCAAACCTTTCTATGACATCCTAAGGAAGAACAAGAAGTTCCAGTGGGAGAACCAACATGAAGAAGCCTTTCAGGAGCTCAAAACTTACCTGTCGACACCTCTATTATTGGCCAAGCCTCAGGAGGAAGAACATCTTTACATCTACCTAGCAGTATCAAAAGGCGCTGTAAGTGCAGTCTTGGTGATAGAACGAGATGGTAGTCAGCAACCCATCTACTATATAAGTAAGACACTTTTAGATGCGGAGACCAGGTATTCTCATTTACAGAAGTTAATTTTAGCTTTGATAACTGCTTCTATTAAATTAAGGCACTATTTTGAAACACAAACTATAATTGTACGCACTAACTATGCTATTAAGAATGTTATGAGAAAACCAGAGATGTCAGGTCGAATGGCGAAGTGGTCTGTACAATTAAGCACATACAACATTAAATATGAGCCCAAAACAGCAATAAAATCTCAAGCTTTAGCTGATTTTGTGACTGATTTTAGTCCAACCATGCAACAAGAGGCGGAATTAGAGGTTCAACAACTTCAAGATGACGACATCCTGAAGATCTGGACTCTCTACATAGATGGTGCTTCTAACATGAGAGGTACAGGTCTTGGTGTTGTACGAAAATCGCCACAAGGGGACATAATACCACAATCCATCAGCTTCAGTTTCAAGGCCACTAATAATGAAGCAGAATACGAGGCATTAATTGCAGGTTTAACAGCGGCCCAGGACCTAGATGTCAAGCATATCCGGGTGTTTATAGATTCTTTGCTAATTGTCAACCATTACAATGGATCCTACATAGCAAAAAATGCAAAGATGACGACATATTTGGAAATTGTAAAAATTCTGGCGGCCAAATTCAAGACATTTACTTTGGAACAGATTCCACGAGAGGAAAATTCTCAAGCAGATGCTCTGGCAAACTTAGGTTCAGCCTTCAAAAGCATTTCACAGACAAGCATCCCAATTGTGCATGTTGACATCCCAGCAATTGAACATCTTGAACTGTTCGTTCTAGATGTCGACGTACCTTCCCCTCCAGCAGCAACTTCTTGGACAGCTCCTATTATCAAGTATCTCTTAGATGATACGATCCCAGCCGAGGAGAAAAATGCTAGAGCCTTCAGGGTAAGAGTATCTAAGTATTTACTTAATGATAACCTTTTGTTTAGAAAATCTGCTGCAGGTCACTACTTAAGATGTCTAGAAGCGAGGCCGAGCCCATCGGGTTCTCAAGGCTGCATGAAGGAGAGTGTGGAAATCATACCGGGGCGTAAGTACGCATACCAAGGCTCTGAGGATGGGCTATTTTTGGCCCACAATGAGAAGAGATGCCGCGGACTATGCAAAGAAATGTGACTCCTGTCAACGACATGGGGACATCCTGCACCAGCCAGCAGAGCTATTGCATCCTATCCTGTTGCCATGGCCATTTATGGTTTGGGGAATGGACATCGTAGGAAAATTACCCAGGGCACCAGGAGGAAGAGTATTTCTATTAGCTATGACAGACTATTTCTCTAAATGGGTAGAAGCTGAGGCGTACGTACAAGTTCGTGACAGAGAAGTAATCTCTTTCATCAAAAGAAATATATTCAGCCGATTTGGGATACCTTCAGAGATAATTTGTGATAACGGCTCCCAATTCATTAGTAAGAAAACCCAAGATTTCTTGACATCTTGGGGAGTCAAGATGGTGACATCTTCACCTATTCACCCTCAAGCCAATGGACAGGCAGAATCTAGCAACAAAATAATCATAAGCAACTTAAAAAAGAGACTGAACCAGAAGAAAGGACGATGGGCAGAAGAGTTGCCAATGGTTTTATGGGATGACAGGACGACATCTAAGAACGCTACTGGTCAAACTCCCTATTCACTTGTATTTGGGACAGAATCAGTTATTCCAGCAGAAGTACTTGTACCTACGGCCAGATACAGTTTGTTGACATCTGAACATAATAAAGGCATCTTGACATATGACTTGGATACCGTAGACGAACTAAGGGACATGGCCAAAGTTTGGATGGCAGCATATCAACAAAGGGTAGCCAGATCTTACAACAAAAACGTAAGGGTTAGAAGGTTCCAAGTAGGAGATTTAGTCCTACGAAAAGCATTCCAAAATACAAAGGAGCTCAATGTAGGCAAGCTCGCCCCAAAGTGGGAAGGACCCTACCTAATAGATGCACAAGCCGGGAAAGGAGCATATCGTCTGTCAACCTTGGATGGCCAAATGATACCACGAAGTTGGAACACCATTCACCTTAAAAGGTATTACATCTAAACAATGCACCCCTTAAACTCATCTCATCCCAGGTATGGACAATCCTTTATTTATTTGTAACCTTCCATTTTCCTATTTACTATTTTCTTAATTCATTACAAATCAAGATGTCACTAATACAACTTGTGGAGAGGCGTCAACATAGTTGACGTCCATTTTTAACATGTTTTTGTCTTATGAGGTGTTGACATACAGAAATGGGGACATATCGAAAGTACGCAAAGTCAGAAGAACAACGAATTCTCCTCCGTCAGAGACTGGCCATCTCTTCTCAAGTAAAGGTACATAATCCCTTCTTGCCAATTTGCAAGAACTCCTTCATCATCTTTATCTTACATTGGGAAACGGTTTTAGCAGCAGCCAATTTGCAAGAACTTTTCACTTCTGTAATCTCCTTAAGATGATCCTCCTCACTTTTTGCCAAATTGCTCAATAAATCCTTCACCGTCTGCTCCTGCTCTTCCAACGACTTGACTTGTTGCTCCAAGCTATTTTCATGTCCTTTCACCTTGCTCTCTAACATTATCTTCTCCTTCTTAAACAAAGCAATATCAGCTTTAGACTTCTTCTTCAGCATCTCCATTTCTTTTACCAGATCCTCCAAATACCCTACAGCCTGTAAAATAATAGCTTGACATCAAAATGTTTTATAAAAAACATTTGAAACAGTTAAAACCCAGTTAGTATCAACTTACCCCTGCTGCAAAACTCATACATTTCTTTTTGAATTCTCCCACTGGCATTCCTTCAAAAGAATCTCCAACCTCGATCACCTCCTCTTGAATAGCCTTCCTCTTTCTCACTCTGGAACCAATCCCCGTGCTCTCGTCTAAAACAGGGATCTTCTTAGGAACAGGCGGAGGTTTCATATCAATCTTAAGAGTGGGCTCATCAAACATGGCCTCAATGTCATCAAGATCAAAGTTCGATCCTGAAACAACTGGTTTGGAGACTGCATTGACATGTGAATATTGTCAAGAAGTGTAATGCATCAAATTGATAAAACTATAGTGAAAAGACAACGTGCCTACTTGTAGGCATAATGACAGAAGTTGATGCTTTCTGATCTTTCGGAACAACCAGAGGTGATTCCAGTAGTCCCCTAGGAGATCTCTTGTCCAAAGGTAGCTTGAAAAATTCATCAATTTTGGCCAAGGTATCCTCAGCCGGAGGAAGTAATTCTCCCCAATCAATATCTGAAAAGAGGTAAGAACAATTACGATTTCGGTTTGTTTCAAACGAGGAAGTCACAAAGTTAGGAATTCAAGTACCTCCCTTGTTCCATTTGCTTGATATCTCATTCCCTTCTCCAATGGATGCCCTATCAACAAAGAAAAACCTATTTTTCCATCCCCTATCACTAGAAGATGTGGTGCTCATTAAGGAGTTCCTACCTGACCTTTTCTTAAAAAGATATCTTTTTGAACCGAAAGGTTGGAGGTCGTACGAATAGGCTATCTCATGAAGCCCTAGGTTTAACCCATTCTCCCTGTTCACTTTGATAATAAAAGCAAAAACTCTCCAAGCCATGGGCATCAGTTGAGTATAGGCAAGTTGGGTCTTTTAAAAGAACTCAGAAACCAATGGTGGGAAGGGATAACTAAACCCTAGAAGAAAGGGATACTCATGAAAGCAGATCCATTTGGCAGAAACAAAGTCAGACCTAAGATTTATAGAAAAAGGGTGAAAAATTGCACCTTTTGGGAAGTAACATTGTTGTTTCAGTGATTCTATTTGGGTATCACTAAACAAACAAGTCTCATCATCCGGTTTCGCAAGGAGATTTTCACTCACAAAATCATTAAGACTAATCTCTGTGGGACCTTGTGGGGATGGGGCACTCTTAGTTTTGGACGAACTCCACCTAGTTCTACCCATGGTTGACAGAAAAAAGAGAAGTAAACAATGGATGAAAGTAAGAAGCGGAGAAATTTTTACCTTGAAGAAGAACAGCGCCGTAGCAAGCAGGGATGAAAAGGAAGGTTTGAGAAGCTTATTAAACCTTCCAAGCGGTTATTTAATTAAAAAAGAACTCTATTTCCAAAAAACCACTTTTTCCAAGCATTACTCCCCAACCTTCCATTTTTCTCCACGTTTCACAATGCCCGTCCCATCATGCAAGCTGGCAGTTGAGCATTTATTGGGAGAAAAACATTTGCCTCTTCAGTTACCAAAATAGCCAAATGTTTTTGGGGACAAATTGTTGTGGGTATTTTTCAGCATGGTGACATCTTCAGTTGCTCCTTCATGTCAAGATGTTACTCCACTGTAAGTATCGTTTTAATATTTACTTATTTGATATTTCCTAATATCTTTATTATTATTATTTTCCAGTGAATAAGAGAGAAGAATACGGGATATTATTCTAGCACGTTCAACACAACTTCAACGGCAAGGATGACTTGGTCTCACGGACGTTGAAGAGGATAAGATTATTCCCGAGATTGTAGGAACAACTTTTACCCATTCAATCTTACTTATATTTAAGGGGAGATGGAGATGAAAAAACATAGATACTCTTGTACACTCACACACTCTACGCACATCTCTCTTGTAATTCTCTCCATCATCTTCCACAGTTGTAACTCATTTACTATAGTGAAACTTTTAAGGTTGGAGACCTAACTCCCGGGGTTTTTTCCAAAGAGGTTATCACCTCTAAGGTTTTTCCTCGTTAACAAATCGTGGTGTCATTCTTTCTTTTCATGTTTTTGTTCCATTTAGTCGAATTCCACAGTCCCCTCCTTGTTATTTAATCCACACACTTGTCAAAGTTAAGATTCAACACTATTGTTTTTTCTACCAAAACAGTTGGAAATTCTCAAAGTCCGTCACTTCAACATCAAGGTTGGCACCAATTCACTGTGTAGAAGAAGAGATGGAACAAATGCAAGATGAGGCGACTTATCCCTCAAATGATATAGTCATGATTCAGCCGACACGTCCCTCAGAAAACACAACTCCCATCACGAATAAAATTTTGGTCGACCAAATCGTCTTTGGCGATCTATGCCTCACTGTCAACTAACACTCGGGGGGCCACCAGTAATGAAGTAGCCGTCGAGCTAGATGATATGATTTTGAAAGAAGCTCAACACCTAGGTGCAGTAGAAATAAAGAGGGTCAGAGAGATCATTATTGAAACCTTGCAGTTCTAGGATGGCCCGAAGCTAGAACTAGTGGACGAGCTGGAAGAGGTAGAGACCAATCCGACCTACCCCGACCAAAAAATCAAGTTGGGTAGACAGTTATCACCCGAGGAAAAGGATGAAATAACCACTTAGTTGAAAGAAAGCACAGATGTCTTTGCATGGAGAGTGGAATATATGAAAGGAATCCAAGAGGAAGTTGCAGTACACCGGCTTGAAGTCAACCCAACGATGAAATTCAAGAGCCAGAAATTGAGAATTTTTGCTCGTGACAAGGAGATAGCCATAAAGCAAGAGGTCGACAAGCTGCTCAGTGCAGGCATTACTAAGGAAGCATCCTACACCACTTGGCTGGCAAACGTGATATGGTTAAAAAAGCCAATGGGAAGTGGAGAATGTGTGTCGACTTCACCGACTTGAACTTGGCATGCCCAAAGGATAGTTATCCCCTTCCTCGAATAGACAACCTGGTCGACTCAATTGCTCTTCATGCCACCCTCAACTTTGTAGATGCCTATCCAGGCTACCACCAGATCAGAATGCATGAGGATGATATAGAGAAGACATCCTTCCAGAATAGGGAGGAGTATATTGCTAAACCAAGATGCCATTTGTACTGAAGAATGTGAGGGCTACCTATCAAAGAATGTTAAACAAAGTCTTTGCTAGTCAGATTGGCCAAAAAATGGAGGCTTACATCGACGACATGGTTATAAAAACCAAGTCTGGTCGTCATATAGTCGACCTAAGGGAAATGTTCGCCAACCCACGAGCAAACGACATGAAGCTGAACCCAGCACTACAAGAAATAGGCTTATTTACGGCGGTTAAAATCCGCCTTAAATACCACGCGCCCCGCCGTATATAGTATTTACGGCGGACTAGCCGCTGTAAATAGACCCCCGTATAAATCATCGCCGTAAATACTATATACGGCGGGATCACCGCCGTAAATACTATATACGGCGGATTTACCACCGCCGTATATAAAAGAAATACATACGTATATTATGGCGTATTGTGGTGATCTTTATACGGCGGTATGTGTAACCGCCGTAAATAAGAGACAAGTCGTCCTCTCCGTAACGAGTCGTCCCAATTGCACCCCCACCAGGTTCCCTCGTCCCCCCTTTGTAGACGAGTCGTCCAAGCCATTTTATACGGCGGATTTAGTTGCCGCCGTAAATACCTTAATAGGGACGACTCGTCCACCATGGCACGAGTCGTACCATTTACACCACCCCTCTTTGGTTCCCTCGTCCCCCTTTGGGCACGAGTCGTCCCCAGCTTTATACGGCGGATTTAGTCACCGCCGTAAATAAGCCTATTTTTTTTCCCAACTTTGTATAATTAATTTTCCCCCAAAAATATATTCACAAAAACCAAATTCAACCTGTACACACACAAATAAAACCTGTATATAACCAAAAATACACAAATGCAATCAATATTTACAATCTACATATTAACACAATTAATGTTGAATGTATCCAAACATAATAATCATTATACAAAAAGTTATTAGTTGTTGAATGAATCCAAAATACACAATGTCTAAAATCCATAACACCTATTCATTACCGTCATTTCCACGTCGTTCCATCCAACAACGTTTCAATTCATCAATTTGTTGTTGTAGCTGTCGGCGTTCCTCCTGAAGTTGTTGTTGTATGCTTGCTCCACGAAGTTGTTGTTGTAACTGTCGGCGTTCCTCCTCATTTTGTCGGCGTTCCTCCTGAAGTTGCCTTTCAAAATCTGCTCGACCCCGCCACCGCCTCCAATACATGCATGCGAGAAGTTGGGGATTTACCAAACACCTTAGTTTTTGTTAAGACCGCCTCCCATACATCGCACTCTCCCGTGGTCATCGAGTGGGCCCATCATACCAACAAAAATATTTTCACGCGCCGTGGGAGAGTTTTGTTGCTCCTCTGACTCCTCAATTGCATCATTAAGCGTTTGCTGTAACAAAAACAACATGTTCAATATAAATGTTTTAACTTTAATTAATTTTATGAAAATGAAGTTAGAAATGAAAAAAGTATTCTATAGAATAACAAAACTGAAACAGAAAAGGTTGAAACTTTAACTTACAATCATTTGAGTGGTTTCTTGATCTGCGGGTGTTTTGCCCGTGCGCGTATGTATGAAAATGCTTACGCGATCAGTTGGTAAACCCTTGTCGTCTCTCTACAATTTATAATAGAATCATTTGACCAAAGAAAATATTTATATACGATACAAAAAGAAACATTAATTGAATTGACAACTGAGAACTAGATTGAACGATGACAAACCTCTTTGATGACTTTGGGATGGGACGTTTTTCCGGTCCTATTCAGGCACGATTGCTTTTCTCGATTCAATTTATTTGTTTCTGATATTTCCTGGAAAAAAAAAGATAATATTAGTATTAATTTGACTACTTATATAAGACATTCACGATAATAGATTGAGATTAATTTGAAATATACCCGAGCCTTGTTCGTACCCCACATCGCAACAAGTGCAGCCCATTGATCCGCAACGCACCCACGGGGTGGGTGAGCCAATGCGTCTTGGTCGGATTCATACATCTTATAATGAGATTTCAACTGAGTAATATTCATAACTGAGTCAATATTCATAACAAAGTCATAACTGAGTAATATTCATAACTGAGTAATACTTATTATATGCTTGTCTCACCTGGTATTTCCAGTCACGCCACGCTTTACCGAGAGAAAGAACCATAACCGGGTAATACTCCGGAGGAGCATTTGTATTTTCCTATATACACAATTCAACAAAGAAAAAAAAACAATTGTTAGAGAATCATAAGACTTTTGACTACGTACTAGAGATTTATGTAAGAAATATGGATTACAACTTACCAGAACGTCATTCCATACGTTATTTATGCACTCATGGTCTATCTGAGACCACTCTCTAGTTAATGGGAAATGTTCCCCATTTTTAGCAAAAATTCCTATCTGAGTAGCTAATTTGGCCATTTCCCCACCAACTGGTTGACCATAATTATTCCATATTATGTTCAATCTCTCTTTACCCCATTTGGGGGTTGGTTTTGCCAGCCCTCTTCCTTTAGGGTTCGAGCCACGACACAGTAATAAATTTTTCTTTGGCGGCATATCTGTCATATGACAATTCAATTATAGAACAAAAATTGGATAAACCAAGTAAAGGACCAAAAAAAACAGTCTTATAATATATGTATAAGACCTATAAATTTATTATAGGTCTTATGTATCATGTATAAGACCTATAAAATGCCTAGATAATAATAAAACAACAAGTATTTTGGAACAAGTTTTAACCCCTAAAACAACAAATATTTTGGGACATAAAGAGTAAATAACATACATAAAGATTGGTAGATTCAAGCTAATTCAAAAACCATTGAATTCACTATATTGTGTTTTGAATAATAATTAAGAGAGTATAGAATAGGTCAGAAACAAGGGCTTATGTGTGGATGAAAGGAATACTTTTAGTGCCAATATTATGCATTAATTACATTGACATCTTGGAAATTAGGTTTATATAAATATGTCAGTGTGATTGATCTTTGGAGATACTAAACATAACTAGACACAAGTGAGACAAATTATTTACATTCGAGTATTATTTGGGTTGTGAAAGAAAAAATAAGATGGCACGCACATATGGTTGTTGAATATCTTCCTCATTTGGGGATTGTCATTTAGATTGTGGAGGATTCATAAGGATCCTATTCCTGTCTCTTGTCCTCTAAAGATGGGGCAACTCACAGTACTCATACGATTTGAAATTAGATTGAAAGGCGAAATGACAGTAAATTGCCTAAGATTTTATAAATTCAGATAACTGACTCACTTTTATGAACTGTATAGCAGCAGATACTCTAGGTAAAAGGCCATTTTGAAAGGCACATTTTACTCCCATGTGTTCAAAGATCACTTATAGGTTTTCCTTAAAGATTACTTGGTATGATACAACAAAAATAGTTAGGATATTAACTTGTATAATATTTTTGACGTAGGATATTAACTTAACTACAATCTTTTGCTATGTTGAAGCATTACATGACAAAATATAAAAGCTATAGGGCAAGCCTTGCTTGATACAGAAAAAGTATAAAATACCAAATCGGTGGGGAAGCGGGGCAGGGGGGAACAACAACAACAACCACAAGGAACAACAACAACAACAACACTATAGGGCAAGCCTTGCTTGATACAGAAAAAGTATAAAATAGTACGGGGGGGCTGGGGCTCCCGCGGGTACCAAATCGGTGGGGAAGCGAGGCGGGGACATCCCAAAGTAAAAATTGGATATTCATTTAATATATTCAAATTTCTACAGGCATCAAAGGAGTACCTGTAAAAGCAGATGACGGAGGTAGAAAGTAAGAGCTGCTGCAACAAGATCCTGTAGGAAATAAGAGTTTGATCAAAAGAAGCAGAACAAATACATATTACAATTAACAATATTAATATTCAATTCAACCATACAAAATAACAAGTTTGATTGAAATATGAAACATAAGTAATAACATTGTCTTAGTAATAGTAAGCAAATAAGATCTAAACAAATACATATTACAATTAACAATATTAATATTCAACCATACAAAATAACAAGTTTGATTGAAACATGAAACATTAATAATAACATCACAATAATAACATCACTGATGAGAGCCGGAGGTTTGTCCCCGATAGTAGGTCTCGACGGGAAGAACGCCTGCGTGCACGAGCGGTGGCTCTCGAATGCATCGTAGTCAAATAATCCTCCGAAACTGGCTCGTAACTCCGGGCTCTGCATGCATCGCCCAAGCCTCCACTGCGTATATCGGGCTCCCAAAATGGCGCTTTCATCTTCCAACCCCTCAAAACGATCTCGCACCTCCCCCATCTAGCATCCTCTAAAGTGCGTCGACTCTGTTCCCGAGCGATAACCTCCCCCATCTAGCATCCTCCAAAGCATGTCGGCTCTCGCTCCCGAGCGATCCTCGATCGCTCCTGCTCCTCCAAAATGCCCTCATGGTATCCCACCGATCAAAAGAACCCCGCCGTTGGTTACGCTCTCCTCCCGACCACCTGTCTCTCCCGATCCTCCTCTTCCTGCTCCTCATCATCCTCCTCATCAACGGGATCCATTTGATCATCAACACCGGCATACGCCAATGCTCCGGCACGTTCACCACTCGGAAACGTGGCCCCTACCACCTGCAACGGACCGTCCTCACGGGAGTACCATATTCAAACAATAAAGACACCGTTATCCGTCAAGCCCTCAGGTCCCTCACAAACTTGTCATCTTGCACTAGCTTGAGTCTCGAATAAAACTTCGTGCCCCCGTCATTGATCTCGTCGCCTCGGGTTTTGGTTCACCCACACAAGCTTGAGCAATCAATGTGATCATCCCCCAATTGATATATTTCCCTTTTTGGTAAGGGCAAATGCCTCACATCTCCGAACAAAAATATCAACCCAATCGGGAATCACCCGAAAACTCCTCAACCCCGTTCGCAAAAGGTTTACCATAGCCACATTCAATTGAGCGGGCTCTCCGTTTTCCAACCAAGACATAGATAGACCTCTGTAAAATAATTTCCAAGCCGGGTGAGAAAGAGAGGAAGCCCTAAGGTATTTTTTGCGGGGCAATCTGTGAGCTACGAAAGAAAAAACAAGTCCTCCCGTCGGCCCTCGACCCGGTTTCCTCTCGGTGATCAACCCCAGATTTCCCTCGGCGATCATAAGTCACTCGATAGGCTTCATCATTCATATGAAACCGAATAGAATTTTCTTGTGACCCCTTGCCTACCTCCAAAGTTGAAAGGATCTCAAGTGAATATCTCAAATACGTGGTGGAGTCTTCCCCAGGAAATTACCTAACCCGGCTTGCGTCATCAATTACATTACTAACGTCTCTAAACCCAAATCCCTCAACACCGGCAAATGAAGCAAAGTGGTGACTTGAAATTTCCTACCCTCCAAATTTCGCCATTTTTTCCTTTGAGCGGTGGTCAATTGGGTCAATCCCATAAACGGCGTCAATGATGCATTAGGGGAAGTGGGATCAT